>CM037879.1:117701472-118046472 GCA_021292165.1 Shinisaurus crocodilurus
TGAGCCACTAATGCACTGGAAAAAATTTCTGCCACCAAAATCTTCCTCAGGGTCTGCTTGTTGATGATCTGAACATAGGAGTGGATACAGTATTCTGCAGAAACTCTTGAACAACAATGTCTGATAGAGCTCATTTCCTTATACATTTAACCTTTATGGCAGCATTCCCCAACCTGGGTCCTTGCAATGTTGGATAGGATTCTGTTCAGCACTAGTGCTAATGTAAATTATGTTGTGCTAGCACAAATGACCTCTAATACAATGCCAATAGCATTTACTTGCACAATGTGTTTTGTGGGGAAACCTGTCACACTTGGCAAAGCTCTAGAGCAGTGGTTCCCAACCTTGGGTCCCCAGATGTTGCTGGACTACAGCTCCCAGCATACCCAGCCAGCATGGCTAATGACAAGGGTGCTGGGAGCTGTAGTCCGGCAACATCTGGGGACCCAAGGTTGGGAACCACTGCTCTAGAGCCCTGCTCTAGAGGTAGCTTACACTAGTGCAACATGATTTACATCCTCACGAATGCTGAAGAGGATACTGCCCATAGTTTCCTACAACTGCCATCATCCCTGACCATTGGCCTTGCTGGCTAGGGATGATTGAAATTGTAGGCAAGAACATCTGGAGTACAGCTGAGGAAGGCTGCTTTATTGGGACAGAGGGACTGCTTTCTTTAAATGCAAAGGAAACCTCTAAACTAGGATTTCTGATTTCTTCTATCATCTCAGAGCATTCACACCTTATCTTAACATTTACACTTAAGTGTGAAGACAGTAATAGAGAACTAATTTAATTCTTAGAGGCCTCTTTTGTTCCTGATAGTTTTGTACCACATAATATACAGGCAATCCCGAGTTAAGAACATCCGACTTACAGACTTACATACTTAAGAACGGACTTCTGGGTTCCCCGGCACTATGTCGCTTACATAGAGTACGTACACAGTGTAGTATACTACGTAATTTGTGTAATTTATGCAGTTTGCGTAAATGCCGATTGTAACGTATAGAACGCTATGCTGTTCCGACTTACATACAAATTTGACTTAAAGACATTCTTAAGAACGGAACTCGTTTGTAACCTGGGGACTACCTGTACCTGCTTTTAAAAACTCAAAGTTTTTGTTCTAATTCTAGCTATAACTCTTCACTTGCATTCCTGTCATTGTGTGTTGCTATTATTATAAAGAAATACATTACTGAGACACACACACACACAAAAAGGCAGGAAAGCAAAAGTCTGATTACCTATGCTCTTTAGACCACATCTACCATAGCAAAGAAAATATGTCACAGATAAGCTGGGAAATCAATCCAAGTTTAAATTAAAAGGAAGTTAAACTAGATGCACCAGTGACTATGCACAGTATCCAGGGCTGTGCATGTGTAGCTTAAAGTTGTGTTGATCAGTTATTTGGTAAGGAATATGGGTTACTACTCACACTCACACAGACACAGACACACACACAGAGGCCTTGAATAGCTAGTTGTAGTGATTGATTGAATCTTACCATACAGGGTGGTGCATGCAGTGGTACAACGGAGAGCCCATGGGACTCCCACATAACCACCTAGAGAACAGCAGGTGCAGGAAGCAAACTCCATTTTATTCCTGTAGTCATGATGGTGCTATGAGTTAAGTGTGTTTACAATACAAAACTGCACATGCTCAGAGCATTATTTTTTTTTTTAAAAAAAAAAAAATCAGGGTTGGCAAACACTGTTGTTGTTCCAGCATATCTGGAATGGAGAAGCAGTTTTAAAGCATGGAATGACAGTGGGAGGAGGCTGGAAGAGAAATATTAGTTATATGCTTCACAACAGAAGTGATACACATGGCCCTCTAAAGCCGCCCTCCCCATAAGACCATTATGCCCAGTGTCTAAAATTACCCAGCTGTACCCCTGGGCACATGCACAGGTTTTGCTACTGGACTAGACTGTATACCATCTATTACAGCTTTCCCATGCTGACTGGGGCATGCTGGGATTGAGGTCCAATACATGTGAAGGGCACCAGGTAGGGGAAGGCTGATCTGTTATATCTATGATTCACCACGCAGCTAACCCTAACCATGCCAGAGCTTGCATCCACCTATGATATGGCCCCTAGTTGAAGTAGAGCAAATGGGTCTCCCAGAAAATTTGGATATAACATATAAATTTAGTCCACAGGATTTGTGCTCTTATAATAGAGAAATCTAGAATCTACAGGTTCCAAATCCCCATAGATATGCAAGAATTTATAGTGTAAGAGTGAATTATGTCCTGATATAACACTGCTGATTTAGGTATTTTATGACACATGTGGGGCCTACAACAAAATATTGCAGTGTATGTTCACTTCCCAACAGGAGTGCTCCTGTTCAGATTTTTTAGTCAGACAATTATGTCCTCCTACAGCAGTGCTCTCCAACCTTGGGTCCGCAGATGTTTTTGGCCTACAACTCCCAGCATGCCCCAGGATCTACAGGATACCCCATTCTGTTTTCCCCTCCCCCAGTTTTTTATTGTTCTTTTCCAACTGACACTCAACTTTCTGTGACTCTGTCCTCACTGGGCTGTGTTTTTTGGCTTTAAGCTCCTTACAGTGTTTTGTTTAAAAAAAATTTTTGGGTAGTTTTAGAACCCTTGGGATTCCTGTAACGATGCTGATATCGCCATCTTGTTCTTCTGTGGCCTAGTTTTGGCTCTAATCCTGTTAGCACTCACCACCTGAGTTCGCTATTAGAGGGAGTAATTGTATTGACAGATAGAGCAGCCTTCAACAAATGCAAGGCTTTCTTTTTCTTCCCATGTTCCTCTATAAAAGCCTCTGAAGGTCAACATGGAACAAAAGGCTTAAGAGGCCATCATCATTTTAACACGTAGCTAATGGACTGCATCCCAAATAAAATTTCATGGATTTGATGAGTATAGTATTGAAAGATTTCCAAAGGCCAATGTACAAGGAAGAAATCCGTGCAAATGTAAATATGAAGTTGGAAAGCACAATGGATTATTGCACTCCCAAACTAGAGACCTGGGTTTAAATCACACACAAAAAACCCACGGGTAACAAAAAGACCCTTGGCAGTTCCATCCATCACAGTCATCTGGCCATATACGACATTGGCCAGCTAATGTTCAGTCATTGTACCCTTTTACAAGGCACTTATCTTAACAACATCATCCAATACAAAACCATTTAATTACAGTGGCATTTTGGTCCTCAACCTTTGTGCTACACCTGCCAAGCCCCCTGTAATGTCCTTTCTATTCTGTCTAGCAGGGCAGCAGCCAGAACATTTCTGGTCCATCATCAATCAATGTGAAACAGCAAAATACTAAATACAAGCAATCTAATGTTCCAGGATATTTATTAAATAATTTAAATTAAATTAAATTAAAAATTAGTGCCAACAGGTTGCCTATCATCCAAATGCCCTTGCACTCATAGAGCACCAGATTTTAAGAGCAGATTTACACCTCACTGAGTAATTAGGTAGAGTACTAGCTGCATGTTTTCCCTTTCACCTCATAAGTAAAAAACCTACCATGCTAACCTTAATTTTTTAAAAAACAAACATAGTGAAAATTTCATAGATCATAGAGTTAGAAGGAGCCTACAAGGCTATCAAGTCCAACCCCCTGCTCAATGCAGGAAACTAGAGGAGGGGTCTCCCATCCAAGTAATAACCAGGCATGACCCTGGTTAGCTTTCCACACTCAGACAAGGTGTAAGCTACATTCTACTAAGGGATCTCAGATATTCCCAAGGAGAACAATCCCCAAATCACACTCCCAGGGGGGCTAAAGCCCTTCAATGTGGCATCACTTCTTCACCACCACATAGCCCAGAAACAAACCCAGATCATGCCAACTCTGTACCCATATCCATTCTGGGGATATAGTTACAACAGCAGTCATGCCATCAAGGTTTTTTCAGACAGTTCAATCCAAACTCAGCTAAGGCAAAGTGCTTGGATTTAAGCTAATTTTTTAAGCAAAGTTATCATTTATATTGATCGATCGATCTGTTTATAATTAACATGTATATAGGTTGCAGGTCAGAATATAATTGTACTTGGATGTTAACGTTTCTACAGAAGGGCCTCCCCAGCTGACCTCAAAACACAAGCAAGATTATATGCGAAAGGTGTTTTCTCAGGTATCTTGGTCCTGAATTAATTATATCTGTTGGGAGACTTATTCAGCCAAACATGGCCCCTCCAAGAAATTCCTGAGCTGTGCTGCTGATAACTTCCTCCTACAGAAAGTGGAGGAAGGAACTAGAGGATCGGCTATCCTTGACCTGATTCTAACCAACAGAGACGAGTTAGTGGATAAAGTGGCAGTTTCGGGAACTCTGGGGGAAAGTGACCATGTTATACTTGAGTTCTTGATTCTAACGGAAGCAAAAGCTGAGTGTAGCCAAACACGTACCCTGGATTTTAGGAAAGCCAATTTTAACAAACTCAGAACAATGATTAGTAAGATCCCATGGCAAGTGACTCTCACGAGAAAGGGAGCCCAGGAGGGGTGGGAGTTTTTAAAAAAGGAATTTTTAAAGGCACAATTGCAAACAATTCCCAAAAGGAAAAAAGGCAGAGGGCAACAGAAGAAGCCAATGTGGCTTCACAATAAACTCAAAGATGACCTGAAAACAAAAAAGGACACGTATAGGAAGTGGAAGGAAGGACAGGCTACAAGTGAAGAGTACAGGCAGGTAGCACAGAACTGTAGGAATAGTGTCAGGAAGGCTAAAGCTGAGAATGAGCTAAGGTTAGCGAGGAATGCTAAAAGCAACAAAAAAGCTTTCTTCAGATACATGCACAGTAAAAGACAGACGAAAGAACTGGTGGTTCAACTACGCAATGAGGATGGCAAATTGATAACAGAAGACAAAGAAAAGGCAGAAGTGTTCAATTCCTACTTCGGCTCGGTCTTCTCCCAAAAGAGGGTCTATGACCCCCCTGGCAAACCTGAAGTGCAGACTGAAGGGGCAGGATTGCAGCTTGAGATTGATAGGCAAATGGTCAAGGAGCACCTGATTACTCTGAACGAGTTTAAATCTCCAGGGCCTGATGAGCTGCATCCTAGAGTAATAAAGGAACTGGCAGAAGAACTCTCAGAACCACTGTCTATTATCTTTGAGAAATCATGGAGGACAGGTGAAGTGCCAGACGACTGGAGGAGGGCAAATGTTGTTCCCATCTTCAAAAAGGGCAAGAAGGAGGAACCTGGGAACTATAGGCCAGTCAGTCTGACATCAATCCCCGGGAAGATTTTTGAGCAGATTATAAAGAAGTCAGTCTGCAAGCACCTTGAAAACAATGCAGTGATTACTAGAAGCCAGCATGGATTTGTCAAGAACAAATCCTGTCAGACTAATCTGATCTCATTTTTTGATCGGGTAACCTCCCTTGTGGACTGTGGGAATGCTGTGGACATTATATATCTGGACTTCAGCAAAGCTTTCGACAAAGTGCCTCATGATATCCTGATTAGTAAGCTAGCTAAGAGTGGGCTAGATGGAACAACTATCAGGTGGATCCACAATTGGCTACAGAATCGGACTCAAAGAGTGCTTATCAATGGTTCCTTCTCAAACTGGGGAGAGGTAACGAGCGGGGTACCACAGGGCTCGGTCCTGGGCCCGGTGCTCTTCAACATTTTTATTAATGACTTGGATCAGGAGGTACAGGGAATGCTTATCAAATTTGCAGATGACACAAAGTTGGGTGGAACAGCTAATACTCTGGAAGACAGAAACAAAATTCAAAGTGACCTCGATAGGCTGGAGCGCTGGGCCGAAAACAACAGAATGAAATTTAATAGGGATAAATGCCAAGTGCTGCACCTAGGGAGAGGAAACCAAATGCAGAGTTACAGAATAGGGGACACTTGGCTCAACAATACTACAAGTGAGAAGGATCTTGGAATTGTGGTAGATCACAAACTGAATATGAGCCAGCATTGCGATGTGGCTGCAAAGAAGGCAAATGCAATTTTGGGCTGTATTAATAGAAGTATAGCTTCCAAATCGCGGGAAGTGATAATTCCCCTTTACTCGGCACTGGTTAGGCCTCATCTTGAGTACTGCGTCCAGTTCTGGGCACCTCACTTTAAGAAGGACATAGACAAACTGGAGAGGGTTCAGAGGAGGGCAACAAGGATGATAAAGGGACTGGAAACAAGGCCCTATGAGGAGAGACTGAAAGAACTGGGCATGTTTAGCCTTCAGAAGAGGAGACTGAGGGGAGATATGATCGCACTCTTCCAGTATTTGAAGGGATGTCACACAGAGGAGGGCAAAGATCTCTTCTCGATCATCCCAGTTTGCAGGACACGGAATAATGGGCTCAAGTTACAGGAACCTAGATTCCACCTAAACATCAGGAAAAATTTCCTGACTGTCAGAGCAATAAGACAATGGAATCAACTACCTAGGGAGGTTGTGGGCTCTCCCACTCTGGAGGCATTCAAGGTGCAGCTGGACAGACATCTGTCAGAGATGCTTTGACCTAGATTCCTGCATTGAGCAGGGGGTTGGACTCGATGGCCTTGTAGGCCCCTTCCAACTCTACTTTTCTATGATTCTATGATTCTATGGCTTTGTACATTAGCAGCAGCACCTTGAATTGGGACCGGTGACTAATAGGCAGCCAGTGCAGGTCTTTAAGGATGGGTGTAATATGGTCCCTTACAGACACACCTGTTAACACATGATTGCCCTGGGACAGCAAGGTTGGAGGGCAGCAGCACACTCAGGCCTCATCTAGGGGTATCAGGGAAATCGGCAATGAATTCGGATGAGTTCGGAGTGGCTTGTAGGTCTACTTATGTGTAAATTACACAACAAAATGTGAGCCAGAAGTAAGACAAACAAGCAATGTGAGTCATTATGATACTGTTCATTGGGGCTCAGTCCTGTCCCATTGTGGCTACCTGTCCCACTGAAAACAATGGGGCCTAAGTCAGTGACATTGTCAACTTGTTTTACTAACTTTAGCTGAATCTGGGCCTTAGTGTTCTAGCCATTTTTCCCCAGTACCACCGTGAATGGCTGAACTGGCCCTAAATTTGCCTGGTGCTTACAAGGTGAGCACCAGGCAAATGTCACAAATGTCAGTGTACTGGAAGAAGCAAAGACTACTAGCGTTGAAAAAAATGATCCTTCAACACCAACTTCAATGGACCGGTTATGTTGTTCGAATGTCTGACTGCCGTCTCCCAAAGCAGTTACTTTATTCCCAACTCAAGGATGGAAAGCGGAATATCGGTGGTCAGTATAAGAGGTTTAAAGATGTTCTTAAGACTAATCTTAAAAAAATGCAATATAAACATCAAAAACTGGGAAGCTCTGGCCCATAAACGATCTAAATGAAGGTTGGCCTTTCACAAAGGTTCCATGGACTTTGAAGAAGCCCGAGTGCAAGGTGAAAGGGAGAAACATGCTAAGTGAAAAGCACATCAAACTAATCCCTTACAGGACCATCTTCCATCTGGTAACCTGTGTCCTCACTGTGGGAAGCTGTGTGGATCTAGAATTGGCCTCCACAGTCACTTACGGACCCATCGCTAGAGTCTACACAATTTTTTTTAGAATTTCCTCCTTTTATAATTTTCTTTTTGTAATTTTATCCTGGAAGACAATCTTACTCGGTCACGAGTGATCGCCTACTAGTACACAAGGTGAGCAAGTGCAAGTTTATTGCAGCAACATCTCCTGGTCCATGATAAGAAGCACCATCAGTAAGGTATAGACCTGATTAAACATCCAGTGCACTAGCCTCACCAGTATATCATATTTTCATCTTGTAGATAGTAGAGAAATGTACAGCAGCAAATAAACAATGGCATTCAAAAGAACATGAACAAAATTCAGTAAACATAGACTGCTTTTATCATAGGGGAGAAAGGAGCCCAAAGGTCAATGAAGCCATCCAGGGAGATGAAATGCTAAAATGTCTGTGTTTTATTTTGAATTATCCCAATAATGTATCATAACTGCCTGTCTAACCTTGAGGCATGAATAAGGGTGAAAAATATCAGGAAAATCACCCAAGAATTTAAATGGTAGAAGATGGCCAATCAATGGTATTAAAATAAAAACAGAGACATATTTTTATTTTTCCATTAATGATAGTTCAAAAGAGACCATTTAATTGTATGAGGAGGAAAGCTTTATATAATGAAAGAAATGAACATCTTTGCCATCAATTTTCCACTTATGTCTAATTCTTACAGAAATCCAGATGATTCAATTTGAAGAGAAAAGTCAAAACAGAAAAAACAAAACAAAAAAACATCTCTGTGCTAATTAGACGCAAATTTAACCGGTGCAGCACAAGTTATATTTGTTTAATTTGTTACCTTGGCTTTATGTTTTAGACCATAGTGGTTGAGAAATGTAATAAATTATTATCATTACCTCTGATTGCAAACTCTGTGCTTAACAAAACTAACATCAAGAATGACATTTGAAGCAACCACCACCACCAAGGCTGTGCCCACTTACCTGGGGATAAACCCAGCAGAACTCAGTGGAATTTACTTCTGACATGTATAGGACTGCACTGTAAATGTCATTTTACAGTATGGACCATCTATCAAGTATGTCACACATAATGGTGGGAGGGATAGCTAATTTGTAAGTGGGGTAAGTAGAGAGAAGTGGAGGCATTTTTAAGCTCAGAGTAAGGCTACCATTTTACTTACAACTCAACATCCAGGACTGGCCCTACTGTTAGGCAGAGTGAAGTAGTCATCTCAGGCAGCTAATGCTGGGAGGTGGCAGCAAGGTGTTGGGAGGAGAGAGCTCTGGGCCACCCAGCCTGCTTTGCACCCTGTCAATTAGCCTTCTGCCTTAAGGTGCAGTGGAGGACACCGGCCCATCATCAGTGTTGAAGACTGTGGAGGACCAACCCGGTCCTTGGCACGAGTTCGGCACTTAACGGGTTAACCGGCACTGAGGAAATGCCCTTTATGCGATTCCTTTGCGTTTAAAACACAACCGCTACCAAATGAATGACATAGAACCGTGTTGAGGTCAAAGAAGAGACTTTATTTACTATACGGCTAATGGAGCGGAACTAATAGACTACCAGGAATTTCACACTATAAACATAGCAGGTCATAACCTTACCGAAGCGGAAAGCTTCAATCTACAGACACTAGAGGCTTAGCGTATTACAGAAGAAGAAATAACCTTGTATCAGAGAATCTGACTTATGGACTTAGTGTAGTGATCTGTATAGCCGGTCTCCGGGCGCGCCTGCCCGGGGTTGGAAGCTGCTTGAACCTGACCGGAGCCAGGGACCTGATCTGTGCCAGCCTGCACCGTGTTCCCAACAACCCTTGGTCCTTTGGCACGTATCTTTTCTACCCCCTTCGCCCCCTTTCCGCCCCCGATGACCAGGTGGGCTGGGTCCACCCCGCGGGGCGGTGGCATCTCGGTGGCGTCTCTTGGTGTTGACACCTCCTGGGTGCCTTGGGGTACTTTGGGGTACTTTGCAGCTCTTTGAGACTGCACCCCCACCCTCTCCGGAATGTTATGTGCCCTATTGTGCAGATGCGGATTGTGCCTCTGTCTGACCAGAACTGTGTCTCCTATGCCCCGGGTGGGGATTATGCAGCCAGATGGCGAGTGGAACGAGAAAAACAAGTCAGGGTTCAATGTGTCAGGGTTCAATGTGTGCTCAGGCTTTCTCTCCACAAAGACAGATTCATCTGCGAGTCCAATTGGCTTTTGAACATGGAATGGGAGGAGATACCATCTTGTTTTGGCCTCAGGCAGCAAAATGTCTTAGGCCAACCCTACCAACATCCCATCCACACCCATAGGCCACACACACACACACACACACACACACACGTATACCCTGGGATTGTCAGACTGTGGGAGTGAAAAGATGATACCAGTATTATATACAGAGATAGTTCAGGCCATTTGTGTGGTGGAGGCAGAAAATCCAAATGGTTGTTCTTCAGTGGAAAAAGATAAAATAATTCACTAAATAATTATAATTTATTGCCCTTTAATGTTTCCCCACTGCCTAACAGTAGGGAATATCTTTACATACTTTAGCATCATCTGAGCTTTTACTTCCTGTTCCAGGGTAAATGTTTTTGCTTGTGAGAGCAACTGGGATAAGATAAAGGAGGTGGAGCTAGCATACAGCTGGATCCACTGGCTGTTCCTTCTTCAAAGAGTGGTACAGGGGAGTTTGGTGGCATGGATTTCATATAAGGTGGGTGGCCAACCAGCAGCACAGTGGCCACAAGTAATGCAGACAGCTGGAGTTTGTGACATCCTTGGACAGAACAGGAAGCCCACTCCAGTCCTGCATTCCTGCCTCCTAGGGGGAAAACCACACTCCCCATGGGTAGGGGCAGAAGGGGAGAAACATGTAGTAGAATGCACACCAGAATGGCACTATCTAATCCTTTCAGTTTGATTCGTGGCACACTTGCCACCCCCCACCCCCCAAAAAGATGGTAACTTCTGTCTTAACATAATTGGTGCATCTTTTTCAAGGCATATGAACCCTGTTCAGGAATTCACCCCACATAGAATTCGAAGTGCATGAAGGGGGAAAGCATCGGCTCCCCCCCCCCCCCCGTCGTGTTCCCATTGCTCAACTCCATCCTCCTACACACTTTGGAGAGCTAACCTCTACAATAGGGAGTCTGGCCTGCTAAGCTCCATGTGCCATTTAGAACACCAATAGTGCAGGATCTGTGGTGCTGTGCAGCGAGGGCTTGAAGTTGCAGGGACCCAGCACTAGCAGTTCGTTATTAGTAGGTGTGAGGGATTGAGGCCTACACAGGCTTGAGTTTGTTGAGGCCTGAAGGCCCAAACACTTCCCTCGAGTAGTGAAGCCTGAACACTTGGATGGGAGGGGGAGTTTGAGAGTTTTAAGTTACCCAATAGAAGTTAAGAATTAGATCTCCAATTCAAGGTCACATGATTATAACCTTCCATTCCTGGGAAGGCTATATGTGTGGGGTGTGGTCAGCTAGCAGTCAGTGTGTGCTGAGAGAGAGCTGGAAGCAGCAGCAGAGAAACAGCAGAGAGAAGCAGAGAGAGAGAAAGAGAAACTGGCTGCATAGGATATAGGTAGTCTGAAGTTAACTAGAGAACTTTGGATTGTTTGTTTGTTTTATTTTATCATACTTGCTTTTGAATTATAACCACTCTATTAAGTAAAAACCCTAATATTATAAGTAAAGTGTTGTTGGTTACCCTGAGAGTTTGGAGTGACTTATTCACCACGTCTACAGCCAGCCTACACCCATGCTATTGGAAGCTGTAAAAGGACTTGATCTCCTGGAACGGGAGGGGCTTTGAGGAGAGGCAGAGATCTCCCAAAGGAAGGTTAAGGGGTCCCTGCAGTAGCGGAACCTTGACAGTAGGAACAATGATGTCATTGGCCACCCCACCCCCTAGAATTCCCTGTTTCCTCTGAGCTTAGCTGCAGTCCTCACAGCAAGGGTGGGGGGACATGAATTTTCCCAGTAATAACATATTGTTCCCTGTGGTAACGCAAGTATTCTGAGGTGGCTTCCTCTTGAATGGGCAATTAAGACCCATTAAATTTACAAAAGAGCTTCTCCTAGCAGATGGAATCTCCTAGAACTGGTTTGTTGATATAGAGAAACACAGCTGCCTGGATTTGTGGGCTCTCCCTGGGGGCATAGCTGTGGGGACTGTTATGATGAGTGATGGAAACTGTAATATTGACTGCTTAAATCAATGAGGTAATGTAACCACTAGTTACAGTGGGAGGAAAGGGTTAATTGAACAATCCCCAGGGTGCATGTTTCTGTAACCCCTCCTCCTCCCTGCTTCCTGCCTCTTTGTGACCAGCTCTCTTTCTCTCCCCAACATGGTGGACACATGCATATGAATAAAGGGACTGTAAGTAAAACTAAATGTCTTTATTAGTTTTAAACCTTGTTTGGACAATCCGTTTCCTTTTAAGAGCCTTTTAGCAAGGGTTTAACAACCCACGTGGTGATAACCAGTTTCAGTAACCAGGCTGTGCATAAGGGGGAAAACTCTGCTTCGGCCTAACCAGTATATTTCTTATATTTTATATTTATTAATCGCCCATCTGGCCAGTCACCCGGCCAGGCGGCCACCCTTCCCGACTCCTTCCCATATCCTCCAACAATGAGTGCCTGCACTTCAAATTGAACTCCTACGTCACCATGCAGGATTTTAAATCAGGCAGGGAGCCCACCCAAGTAGAGCAAGCTCCCTGCACAAACATTGGCTCCCCAGAACATGGCGGATGATGCAGCTGAGCTGGGAGTGGGGCCAACGATTCTAATATTGTTTGTGGCACGATCACCTGAACAGGACTACTAGCTTCAACTGAAATGTGTGTGTGTGGTGTGTGTGTGTAGGTGGGGAGAGAATAAGTTTGGAGGATTGTAAGTATTTCTCATGACATTCCCTATTCAAAGCTATTGCATACCTACTGGAGAATAAGAAAGAAAGAAAGAAAGAGTGCAGATGTGGTAATACCTTTTATTGGGCCAAGGTGAAGTTGGCAAGCATCCGTTGAGGATATCAACAACTGGGAAACTCTGTTAAAATATACTCAGTTATAATGACAGACTTGTATAACATAAAAAGCTTGCATACTCTAATACTACCAACAGAAGTTATTGTTTACATATGCACTCTTCATTCTCCCTGATATATATATATATATATATATATATATATATACACACATAAAAGATCACTTTTGTAAGCCACTGCCACTCTGAATGCCTTTGTGTTACAAGAAAAAAACTGCATATAAATCCACATCTAAAATAAATAAATAAGTCTCACAACAGCTAAGCCATCGCCCTTTCTCATTTGTTTTCCATTTATACCAACTGTCTTGTTATGAGTTTAGAGTAACACTTTGTGCTGAGCACATTGAAGCAGCAGCAGTCTTTCCTCCCCCACCCAATTTTTTAAAACATGTATTCCAAGGGTTTTACTGGAGGGCTCACTTCTGTACTGCATTACTTATTAATTGGAGAATGGGGGGAGACACGAGGAATTAATCAATCACGCTGGTGCTGACAGTTTATTCATAATATACAGACCTTCGGAATTTCATTTTCCATAGAGGTTCCATTTACCAAAGTTTGAACATTTAGGTATCATTTGCTGACTCTAAACTACAAGGCAAAACAGAAAAAGAAAAAAGGGGGGAAAAGACAATTTAGCAATAAGAAAAGTAAGTGGGGCTTGCAACAAAACGTTAGTCTGGAGTGCTCTGCTGTTCAGGATTCCAGCCGCTCCATGACACTGCCTCAACTCTGCTTTTCTGGTCCCACCACCCAACATTCAGTCAGCGTTCTGTAACCACTGAGAACACTCTGTCCTCACTGGGCTATTTCTGGGGCTCCCCTCCCTGCTTATTTCCCCCCCCTAAAGATGTTTCATTATACCATACTTCTGCAAACCTTTGGGTTTCCCCAAACTGCTAAACTCTCCATCTTGTGTGTGGCTGGTGCCGTTTTTGGCTGCGTAAAAGTGACAGCACACACCTGAACACTGGAAACAGAGGGAACAAGCAGGACCAGCAAAAATATTACAGGGTTCTGTGAGTTCCAGCCACTCCACCATTCTGTTCCCCCTCCCATCTGGTTTCCCTCGTCCCCGCTCTCCAAAGTCAGTCGACATTCCATGCCCCGTAAGCATGCTCAGTCCTCATCGGCCTGTTTTGCCTCCTTAGGGTTTTTATCCCTAAAGTTTTTGTTTTGTTTTTGGTACTTCTGCAAACATCAGGCTTCCACAGAGCATGCTGGTGCCTCCTCCCTCTTTGTGTGTGTGGGTGGTGCCATTCTGGCTACATAGTGACCAGCACTTGGATAATTGAGATCACTATTATTAGTACATATCCGCCTTATCCAACCTAGCACACTCCAAGATGTGTTGGACTACAACCCCCATCACTCCCAAGCCAGCATGGCCAATGGGGATGATAGGAGTAGTAGTCCAACCCATCTGAAGGGCACCAGGTTGGGGAAGGCTGGTATATATACCAGCATATATACACATGCACAGGTTCTCTTTAATCCTTGGAAAACTATCCTTAAAAATATATATTTTGCAACCACCACCTCACATCCAACCTTTTTTCCCAAACAAGGGCATAAAATATTACCAAACTGTCTAGGACTTCCTTGTCTCTCTGTTATCACAAACATTCTGTACAAATAGGAGAGATAAGCTGGCAAATCTTATTTCATAGATTTCATAGATCACAGAGTTGGAAGGAGCCTACAAGGCTATCGAGTCCAACCCCCTGCTCAATGCAGGAAACTAGAGGAGGGGTCTCCCATCCAAGTAACAACCAGGCTTGACCCTGCTTAGCTTTCCACACTCAGACAAGCTGAGCCAGCGTAAGCCACAGGCCTGTATTGTTTGCGAGTGTATGGGTGAGATAAAGAAGAGTCAGACACAGAGTATATGGTTTCAAATCAGGGCCACATTTATTGAATTGAAGATCTGTGAAGGGCGAAGTGCGGTACTAACCTAGCCCGGCCATTGGCCGGGAAAAAACCAATATTTGGGCGAATACATCTGAACTGCACCGGAGGCGGGTTGGTCCGCCCCCGGCCAGTTGCCCTCCATGTGGAGCTGGAGGGCTTTACCATCGTCGCCTTACTTTGACGCCTCCAGGCACCCAATGTAGGCGAGAAAGGCAAAACCCCAAAGACGTCCCAATCTCCCTCCTGGCAAGCCTCAGGGCATTAGCGAGGGCAGCCTTGGGTAAACGTCAGTCACCTTGAAAGGTGCCACTGGATGATCACCATAAGCTTAAGCCATACTGCCTAATCCCGCACTTCCCGCCACAGAGAGAGACAAGCTATCGCTTAGTCGAATCTCCCCAACCTGCCCGATAAACAAGCGAGCAGGGCCCTTCGCAGATCTCCAATATTATTCTCATTATCTACACCGGATAGGTGAACCCCATGCAGGCGAACCCCATCTGGGCGATACAGCTCCCTCCGGGCCAAGGATATTGTGGGATGGGGAATACAAAACCCAATCCCTCCTACGGCCCTACAAATCTCGCCGTTCACTTTTCTAACCGCTCTGTTCAAGGCCTTGGGCCAACTGAAATGCGGTATCATGAACGACCAAGGATCAGGACTCCCAGCCATCGTTGCCGTATGTATGCCATATCACATGACACCTGCAAAATCAGGGCCTTGCCTTTTGACAAGCCCAAATCATTCCCCGCCAAATGGAGACCAGGACATCTGGGGGGAAGAACACTGGTCAGTCCAGAACAAAGTGTGGAGGAGGTTCTGCCATCTCATGCCGCGGCAACCCCTCCATTGGACGTCCGCCAAAGGCTCAACCTCCAGGAACTCCCAGCCGTATGCATGCCATATTGCATGACACCTGCAAAATCAGGGCCTTGCCTTTCGACAAGCCCAATAATTCCCCCCCAAATGGGGACCAGGAAATCTGGGGGGAAGACCACTGGTCAGTCCAGAACAAAGTGTGGAGGAGGTTCTGCCATCTCATGCCGCGGCGACCCAACCATTGGACGTCCGCCGACAGCTCAATCGCCAGGAACACCCCATCGGTGCCGTATGTATGCCATATCGCATGACACCTCCCATATCAGGGCCTTGCCTTTCAACAAGCCCAAATCATTTCCCCAAAATGGGTACCAGGACATCTGGGGGGAAGAACACTGGTCATTCCGGAACAAAGTGTGGAGGAGGTTCTGCCATCTCATGCTCCGGCGACCCATCCACTGGACGTCCGCTGAAGGCTCAACCGCCAGGAAGCCCGACATGGCAGTTTGTCCTGCCGCCCAGTAAATCATACTGTGCCCACAGATCAGCACACGGACAGTCCTGCCTCCACCCCGGTGACCTGGAAGAGAAACACAGCCCACGGCAGTACCATCAAGGCAATTTTTGACATACCATTAAGGAAATTTTCGCACCTAGGACCAGTATGACTGGGACCTCTGAGAAAACCCCAGTTTGCCCACAGTGGATGCGACACTAATCTGTATGGGGTGGGCTCAGAATCCCATATGTGCCAGGCCCAAGTCCGCGAGAGCAGACCTCGTCACTGAACAAAAGCAACACTTAAGTCAATGGCTAGCTGTCTTGACGACAAAACAGCCTACCCTCAGCGAGTCCACGGCCAGCCACAAATGTGTGCAAAGGGGCGAGGCATCCTGCTGACAAAACAGACTGCCTTCAGCAAGTCCACGTCCCGCCATGAATAGGTGTAGAGCCCTGCCAGGACATAGTCTGTCATTGATCCCGCAAGTAGCAGGATGACAGACCCTCTACCCAACTGGTCATGAAATAAGACCATCTGGCAAGGAGAATGGCAAACTGTAGGCCCACGGGGCAGGGCCCGACATCTCTACATCTGCACCCAGGCTCTGAGCAGAATATTGTGCTTTAAAGTGTGCAACGTAAGCACCCAGACAAGGACATAACTCTGGAGTTCTTAGGACATAGTGTGCAGTATCTGCACTGTAGCCTGGTTGTCACACAAAAATTGGACAACAGAGTCAGCCAAGTGGTCTGCCAAGAATGCACGACTAGGGGCAATAACCCTGCCAGCACAATTTGAGATGGCCAACCGGGCCTTGTAATTGGCGTAGAAATACGCCTAATTAGGTCTACTATTTTTCGCTAGAGAGGTGGGAATACTGCTGCACTGAATCCCAACTCTATATAGGGTGATAAATTTTTTGCCCAGGAAACATAACCCAAGAAGGTCAAAATCATCTGGGTGGACAGGCAGCAGCTTAAATGCTGGTTTAATATGGCATTTTTCCATCAAGACCCCGGGACCACAGGAACGGATCATGCGAAACTCACCCGTGGCCTTCTTGGGAACTATTCACAAAGGCGATATGCGCAGGGAGGGGATGGGCCATGAGGCAATTGGGCCCAAAACCTTTCCTGCTGCCACTTCTTTATCAATTTCAGATTGGACCATGTACTCTGCCTCGATTGCCAGCCTGGGCAAATTAACAGGGCTGGGGCCCTTTATGAGGTGGGTGCTAGCCTGTAAGGACACTCAGCGCAAGCATGCGTGCGCGGTGCAGGAAAACTCAGAACCCTCCCCCAATGGGAGATGGGAAGGAAAGAACCTCAGAGTCTCCCACACCACACACACACATACACACACTTCAGGTGCAAACAAGTATAATCCCAGCTGGGGGCCTGGAAATGCGAAATGTACATAGCTCAGATGGCGCCTCAGAGGCTCCCCATCTTGCTGTCTATGTGCCCCAGCAATTCGTATGAAAATGCAATGCAAATGCAAGCATAGCCATGAGCCACCCCATCTTGATGTCTACGTGCCCCAGCAATTCGTATGAAAATGCAATGCCAATGCAAGCATAGCCATGAGCCACCCCTCCCCTCTGCCTGTGCCAAGTGAAGTTCATCGTGACTGGTCAACGACAGCTGGGCCACTGGAGGGAGGGGGGGAAGAATCCACACTGCTGCTGTGGCTTCTGGTTTCTGTTGTTGTTGGGTTTTGCATGTGAAGAAGCACGGGCCAGGGCTACCTGCTGAGGCAAGCCCTGGAGAGGACTAAGCAAGGAACCAGCCTTGTTATTTTGTAGCTCTACTGTGTAGGAACCAAAGTGTCTTCTTATTACTCAATGGTGAGCCTGTTTGCGTGAATGGCCATGTCGCCATGCTATTGTGTGGGTAGTACTCACCACTCTCTGGGGAACCCCCCGCATTGTTGGATGTATCTGCATATGCCTGGTCACAGGGCCATGAAGATCTAAGCATGCACTCTCTGGGGAACCGCCCGCATTGTTGGATGCATCTGCAAATGCCTGGTCACAGGGCCGTGAAAATGGCTCAACTGCATGCCCCGTATAAAACTGGCAGCTGTAATACCACTCCAGGTTGCCTATGGGCACGTACTTTGCCCTTCTTGCCACCCTGATTCTTCTTGGGGGGCATCTGTAACACGACTCCAAGCTGTAAAACTTAAAAGAAAACTGGTGAAAAATAGACAAGAAATCTCTCTAGTATGTACCCTGCTAAACTTTCCACGCTCAAACCATTGGCTCCAGGGAGCCAATCGAATTAATAGAGAGCCAGTGTGGCGCAGCAGGGAGAGTGCCGGACTGGGACCCGAGAGATCCGGGCCCCACTCCCCACCCGGCCATGAAACCCACCAGGCAACCCCGGGCCAGCCACTGACTCCCAGCGCAACCCACCCCACAGGGCTGCCGCGAGGACAAAATGGAGAGGAGGAGGAGGAGGACCATGCAAGCCGCCCTCGGCTCCCCGCAGGAAAAGAAAAAAAAAAAAAAAAAGGCGGGGTACAAACACAATAAAAAACAATAAATAATAATTAAATAAATCAAATCAAATTGATTAACTCACAATGATCAGACTTTCCACGCTCAGACCAGCTGCTCCAGGGAGCCAATCAAATTAATTAAATGAATCACATCAAATTGATTAACTCAAAATGATATGACCGGCTGCTCTGTCAAACTTGATTTCATTCAGATCAATCAATTTAAGCTAATAAACCTTAATTTAAGCCTTAAAATTTTCATATATATATTTATTTAATATATTCAATTATATATAATTCAATCTATTTAAATTAAATAAATTTAAATATACTAAATCCATTTAAACACTTAAATCTATTTATATATACACACACACACACACACACACACACACATATGTATATTATTTTATATATTTATTTATTTATTAAAATTTTCAACAATAATTTTAATTGATTGATTGGCTATGGGTCACGTGGCGCCACAGCAGCAAGCCCCGGCAAGCCGCAACAGCAAAGATCAGCTGTTTGGCGTGAAACTCAAAAGGTGGTCCGAACAAACGGGGCAGCCAGCTGATAAACAGTCAGACACGTGGCGCCGCGGCGGCAAAGCCCAGGCCAAGCGCCAATGGCGCCGCAGCAACTTGCTGAGCCGCCTCCCGCCCGCAAATCAGCTGCTCGCCTGGCAGACACAGAGAGGCGCCCGCCCCAGGGCACGGAGCAACTGGTTGTGCCCGGAGCCGCCCGGCGGAGCAAGCCACCCTGCAACACCCGCAGCAGAGCCCACCGGTAACGCAACCCCTGAACAGCAATGGGGGGGGAGGACAAAAACTGCCCCAGTCAATCAGCTGCTTGGGCTAGATCCGTTGTTGGAGCCCGGCGCTGCTGGGGATTTAAACGGGCGGCAGCCGGTGAGGGACGCAGCTGCAGAAAAAACCCTGGGCAATCGCAAAAACTGGGGGCGGCGCCAGAAGGCAGCCACAGGGGCAGGCACCAGCCCCGGGCAGAACAGCAGCGGCGGCGGCGACGGAGGCAAAAGCTGGGGCAGCGCTGGAAGGCCGCCTACCAGCTGAGCAACGCCGGAAGGCCAGCCCCGGGCAGAACAGCAGCGGCGGCAGAGGCGAAAACTGGGGCGGCGCTGGAAGGTCGCCTACCAGCTGAGCAACGCCGGAAGGTAGATGCCTCCGTGCGCCGCTCGCGCCGCTCGCATGACCGCAGGGGCGGGCACAAGCCCCGCTGAAGCAGCAGCGGCTGCAAAAGCCGGGGGCGGCGCTGGAAGAGGCCGGGACACGTGCGCTCTCTAGCACAAAGCCAGAGCGCCCGCACAGGCGCGGAGCGGCTGCCACTTGCAAAGGACACGTGCAACTCACCATATAACGCAAGCCCTGTCTAAGCAGCAACGGCGCCTTAAGAAAGAAGCGAGCGGCCGCCAAGTCAAAATTCCCCAATCAATGTCAAACAGCTGACTAGCGCGGGGGAAAGCGGCGGGCAGTCCCGGACGGCCTCAAGGCGCGGACAAAACCGCACAGCAATCACCCACAGGTAATTAAAACTTTAAACTAGATGTAAAGCAAGCACCCCCAAGTAATTAAAAGCACAGGCCCCCCACTCCGATTGGAACACACACACACACACAAAGGAACGATACCACGAGGACAGGCACCTGGAAGAAGACGATGTGTAGGGAGGGAGCCGGAAAACAGCAGCAAAAGAGGCCGTGGGCGGGAACCCAGGTGCCTAAATAAGCCCTTACCTGTGTCCCCGCCCTAGTTGAGCCATTGGCTCAGTATCTGTGACCAACCTGACCTGTTACCTGACTCCTCTCTCCTCCCCCACTCGCAAATCTTCTCCCTAGCCCCAGATGAGGGGCCAGTGGAAGTCTGTTCATTTGGTACCGATATTGCAGGAATCAAATCCCTTTTTTAGCCAAATTAAGAAATGCTGCTTGTAACAAAGATCATATTTCAGGGAGAATTAGTAGAGAAAGTCTGGAATATTCATTAGCAACATATGAAATCTAATTTTTTCATTCTCCCCCCACCCCACCCAGATTTTTGTAGTCCCACATGGTCTGTTTCTCAAGGCAGAGATTGAAGGATTGAAGGATGGCAAGTTCTCAAATGGAAATTATATTTGTTGTTATTCATACTAGATTTTACGATTTTACCTCTAAGAGGTTGACTTTATATATTCAAACACTTTTCCTTTCTGGCTTCCATGAATACAGTAACAGGCCATATATCTTTTGCTTCTCCTTCACACATGCCTGTCATGTTTTAGTTCACATTTCATGCACCTTGAGAGATTCAGTTGTTGGTCTTATGTATACGTGCAAAGAAAAGGTTATAGCACTGCAAGAGTGCTGTATTTGTGAACTCTTCCATCTTCCCAGGTCAAAGACTGCAGTTTTCCTCATGATGAAGAGTAGGATTTCATAAGCCTTCTGGTTCTTAACAAGTAAATCAGCACTATTTTAGTGGGCAGCCTGATGGCCCTCCTATAAGAACATGACACTTCAGTCATCCTCCCACTGTTCTTCAAATGGAAATTGCTTTCAGTTCTTGAATTTTATTTTGTTGATGAAGAAAACATTGAAACATTCAACTGTGAGCCTGGCAATGGTTTTAAGAATCACACAGGTATGCTGAGACAGAAGCTTTCAAAATAAGGGACAGAATTATCATGTCTCTTTCACTTGTTAACTTCAGAAGCTCAAAATTAGTTTCATATCAAAATATTTTCTCAAGCTCATGCATACATATAGCTTCTTTGAACCCTACAATCTCCTCAAGAATGGTGCAGTGGGAATTCTGCCTTTAGGATATTTTTTTTTTTTTTTTTAAAGGTGGTCCCTCTGAGAGGGGAAAGACACTTTGCACATACTCGGGTACTCTGCCCTTAGCACCAGAAATTTGGAAATCAAGGTGCCTCCCTAACATTATTATTATTATTACATTTCTATCCTGCCTTTTTTTTCTCTTGCAAGGAACCCAAGGGAGCTTACATGGTCCTCCTCTTCCTCCTCTCCACTTTATCCTCACAACAAGCCTGTGAGGGAGGTCAGGCTGAGAGTCAGTGACTGGCCCAAAGTCACCCAGTGAGCTTCATGGAAAAATGGGGACTAGAACCTGGATCTCCCGAGTCCCAGTCCAGCACTCTAACCACTACGCCACACTGGCTCTCCTGTCATTATTTTTTTTTAATGAGCAGTTTCTGAATGTCAGAGTTTAGTACACTCAAGCAAAATGGCTAGGCCCTGCCCTCAGATAACAGTGCTAAGAAATAGGTACAGTCAGCAGGAAGACCAGCACTGGACACAACCACTGTACTCATTAGCAACAACCCATACACATCAACTCCCACGAGAAATTAGACTGGAATTCCCCAACTAGGATAGTGCTTGGCACTGGGAAGAACCTTTCTTTTCCCCAAGGTGTTTCCTATGATGTGCCATTTGCTCATCTAATGTTTAGTCCTGCGGTCTTTCCATGACTGGGGGAAAGCCAGTCCCAAATGTGTACAACTCTGGGTGCAGGGGAATGGTGGTTAGAGGACTAAGCATGGATTTCAGGCAGAATGCATCTGTTCCCAGGAAGGTTGAAACATACCATCAGTTAATTTTAAAATCGAATGCAAGTACTTTTAAAAGTGCATTTCTGTCTTTCACATCTGCCCACCTACAGCAAGAGCAAGGCTCAACCACACTTTAAGTGCCATGTGTGAAATCTGCCTAGATTTTAAAGAATAATTTTATAAAACCCAGGTAGTGTCTAAACACTTTTTACATTTCCTTATTGTCCTTACCAATATTCTGCTGATACTTTACACTTCAGGAGAGGCACTTGGAACCATTTAAGTATTCCTGCATTTACTGAATCACCCACTTAAGGAGAGCGGTCCAACCATAGAAGTGTTAACACAGGATGAAATCATTAGCTTTAACATTGGTGGGACTCTGGGCTATGTACTTAGTGGATGCAAATAAGGATACAAGTAAGTTACCAATTATCCAAGGAAATGAACCATTAGCAGACTGATGTAACTGGAGTACGTACATTTTTTTTACCAAATGAGCCACTTACATAAAGTGCTACAGAATCAAGTTTCTCTCCCTCTTTCCCTATAATATAGAAAGAGTTTCTCTATATATTTTACTGTGCAATATGTGGTACCCTAAACAAGGAGCATGCCATAAGGAAGAACTGTAGAGCTGGGCTAGAGAAATTCAGAATATTATCAAGTCCAGTCCAAAAACAAGTTCCTCCACATCTCAACTCACACATTAATGGGCTCAAATAAACTAGGCCATCATTTGCCGCATGTAAAGAAAAATGCAAGCAAGGTACACCAGAGAGGGCTGCCTGCTATTTATCTATCTACCGGTTTGTATCTCAACTTTTCTCTAAGGTCGAGTTGCCAACTTCTGGTTTTAAATGCGCTGGCCCCATGCATGGGTCTGAAGTCAATGGAGGCCAGGGGGCATAATCAGGATAGCCAGAAGCAGAAGTGACAGATCATAAACCTGGCAAAATCTGTAATGGACCACCCAGGTACGTGACCAATAGCAAACTATCTTTATTGGGCCTCCTCTTAAGTTTATTGGCTTTTCAAACCTCAACACTGATTATCTGTCATAACTGAGTTCTACTAATCAGACCAGTAACATAATGGACATTCAGCAATCATAAGAACATAGGGACCTGACAAATGGAGTCAGACCATTTGTCAATTTAGCTCAGTTTTGTCTGCACTGACCAGCAGCACCTCTCCAGGATTTCAGACAGGAGTTTTCCCCAGCCTTACCTGTAGATGCCAGGGATTGAACCTGGGACCTTTTGCATGCAAAGCATGTGCTTCATCATTTTTATCCTCAAAACAAACTTTGTGTGGGATCCAAAGGACTACTTAGCCTGACACAACAGGCTTGTGCTAGCCCAGTGCAATGGAGGAACTACTTGAACAGTTATTTGGGTCCTGGCTTGTGTGAGGCAGAGCATTAAGCCGACACAGTGAGTCATCTAAAGCCACACAAAATGACCTTTATAGGTCTCTTTTGGCCACCTTTATATTTTTATTCACTCAAGAAGGCTGCATTTCCATGTTATCCATGTTATATTATAATTATAATATTATTGATTATAATTTAAACTCATGGTTTTCTTTTGACCTTTCTTTGGTAGCCCCCTTCTCCTTTCTGTAGCCCGCTGTCTTCTGTCTCTGCACCCCCACCTTCACTTCATTTCATTTATCTCATTTCTATACTGCCCTACAGCCGAAGCTTTCTGGGCAGTCCACAATTTATACAACCTTTTAGTTGCTTCCCTTTGACTTTGTTTTCTAGCCTGAATATCCCTCTCAGTTTCTATCCATTATCTCTCTTTCTCTCTGTCCCCACCTTGTAGTCTATACCTCTGGATCAAATCATGGTGTTTCCAGTCAGACTTGAGCCCTGGTATCTTTTTCTAAAACTTAGGCGAAAATAGCAAAAATAAAATAAAGTGAAGTGCACTGAATTAGAAAAAGAAAAGAAGAAAAAGAAAATATAGGTTTACAGGAGATATGACCTGCATTGTTCATTTCATTTAATGATGAGTAAATGCCAAAGAAATTAACAAGGCACACAGATGTGCAAAGAATGGGGACTATTCTGGCTCTGAGTTTTCTGGCTCTTACAGTGCAATCCTAGGCATGTCTACTTAGAAGCAGACATTGAGTTCAATGAGGCTTACTCCCAGCGTAAGTGGGTATGCTTACAGAAAAGAAAATACTGAAGTTTAATTCTTACCTGACTTCCTCAACTCTAAAGAATCAGCTTTCCAACAAGACAACACACTCTCCGAACCTTGAGCCTGGAGGTTAAGGAACCATTCATTAATCTCTGTCCATGCAATGTGAGTTATTGGTTACCTGTTTGTCATTGTAGCACTGTTTGGGGAGAGCATGCTTCAGGATGGTTATGTTTAATGCATTTTACTTAAGCTCTGCTTATATTTGATTTGCTGAATTCCATTGCACAGCACTGTAGCATTTTATCCATACTTCTCCTCTTGCAGAGTAAGCACTGGATTTTGCTGAAAAGCTATTATTGTTCAATATGGTTGTCACTCTTGACAGTTACACCCACCTCAACTTTATTTATAAGACCACATAGGACCCCAGTTTGTGGAATGATACATTTGGCAATTTATGCAATCCCAGTTACAGGCGTCCTTTGCTGCCAAATAATTAGTGACATGCCTTAGAACATACAGTAACTTGCCTGACTTTTGGGGGGGAAGGGGTGTGTGGGTGGGAGAAGGAGCAGAGAGATTAGAATGACAAATAGTCAGACTCTGGGGTCAAATGCTTTGCCAGTAGTTGCATATGTTTATGCCAAAATACATAAAGAAATGTCACTTCAGTACATGAGTGATGACAAACACTCCAAGTGGGACTGCACTTCATCAATCATTTCAAATGCACAGATTGGGTTTACCTATAAAAACAAAAGCAATAACTGCTCAAAGACTCACCTTAAACTACTCAGGCATGATATATACAGTATCTCCAAACAGTCAATCTGTACAGGCAAGTCAGAAAGAATGCCACTGGAAGAGCATGATTTAAGATCATTAAACCATGCTTTATTTTATGTGCTTTGAAGAAGAAGAAGAAGAAGAAGAAGAAGAAGAAGAAGAAGAAGAAGAAGAAGAAGAAGAAGAAGAAGAAGAAGAAGAGCTAATGAAAAATTTGCATGAATATGGGAATTTGATTCGTCAGTATCTCACTTTGGAAGATTTGGGAACCATACCAAGAAAGTGACTGAGAGCACACAACAAAGTTGAAGAATGTTTCTCTCTCCCTGGGAACTGTAGTAAAGATACTAATAGAATACTTTACACCCTAACACTAACCAAATTACAGTTCCCAGGATTCTCTGGAGGAACCATAGCAGGTAAACTGGTTTACATACATATGCAGCATAGATATGCTTGAATAGGCAATGTTACTATAGCAAAATCACCATTAACAACAGGTATTTGGTGGACTTGAGACTAAGGGCTGATTCACATGTTCAAGTTCTTCTTATGTCCTTATAACAGACCAAGATATCTCTGCAAAGATCTGCAGAGATCTCTCGAGTCTCGAGAGATCACTAGAATAGGATAATAATATGTGTCACCACCTTCACTCAGAAACATTTTTCAGGCTGGGAAGAACTACACTTTATTTCTCATGTCCATGCATCAGGCTTCAAGTATAATGTGATCCCTCCTTTTTGCTTATCTTTGATGAGGAGGCAATGTTTTCATTTTTATTCATTCAACAATTTAATTGACTAATTCCACCTAAAGGTATACTGCATCATTTCATAGCAGAAGACGAGTGTATATACAACTACAAGTCCATACGTAATTTTTAATGAACTCAGAATGTGGGGAGGAAAATCCATTAGATAATTGAAGTAGATATAAGTAACAAGAGTATACAAATGGAGAAAAGAATCAGAACAAGTCAATTTCTTAGTATAAAAAGGGAAAGAAAGTGGGGAGAACATGGAAGATGGTATTAATGCTATTTCTTAATTTTAAGTTGACAGCTGCATGAACATTCACCTATCCCTTGACCGTAGCAAAACAGTTATTTGCATCCCAGACACAGTCTCTAAAACATGCTGCTTCCTTTTATTCCATTGTTTGCTAAAAAATAAAATCAAATGCACTTTTAATTGATGCACACACATAGAACTGATCGTGGTAAAGGATTCTGACTGTTTTTAAGGCAGTGATGCAGAATCTCTGGCTCACAGGCCAATCTGGCCAACAAGACTGTCCCATCTGCTACCCCTATCCAAAGACCCACCCCCTAGCTTCTGGCAGCTTGGGGGAAGAGGAAGGCGGGGAAATTCCACTGAAATCTGTGATAGGAGAGCACAGCAGGAATTCCCCTTACTTAGTGCACCACTCACTCACCCTCCCAATTGGGAGGGCAAGCGGCATGCTAGGTGCTCGCTAGCCCTGCGTCCTCACCAATGGGGGAAGACACAGGGCAGGTGAAGCCTCAGGCTGCTTTGCTGCATTTCAGCTGTCCCTGGCTAGGGGAAGCGAGCACTCAGCAAAGCTGGCCAAAGCACTAGGTAGAGGAGCATTCCTTCACCCGGCACTTTGGTTCGGGAGGCTTCACTGCAGGGCTGCACACTCAGCCAGCATTTCCAGGAGGTCGGGGCACAGCTGGCTCCTGCAAGGGGCCAAGTACATTTTGCTCCTGCTTCTCCTTCCCCGGCTGGGGAAGGAGAAGCAGGAGCAAAGCTGGCTGTGCACTTGGCTAGTACTTGCAGAAGCTCCTTCAAGCAGTGGCCGTGTACTTTGCTTTGCTTTGCTTAGCCTTCACCTTCCTCATGCTGGGAAGGTGAAAGACAAGCAAAGCCTGCTACCCTGGCTGGAGGACCAAATGAAAGAGCTCCAGCCAGTGCTCTGGTTGGGGACCCAGTGATGTCAAAGGGCTGGACCCCACCCCCTGATGTAATTTGACAGGGGGGGCGGAATCTGGGTCTTGGAATGAATATGGTTCCCCATCCCTACTTTAAGGGCTGCTTTTGATGTGACATTCTGTGCAAATATTTACACAGAAATGTTACATTACAATGCAAAGTCCACATGGATTTTTGTAGAAACATAAGAAGAGCCCTGCTGGGTCAATGGTCCATCTAATTCACAAATGTTTCCCACATTAGCCAACCAGATGCCCCTGGGAATACCACAAACAGGACATGAGGACAACAACCCATTTGCACTGTTGTCCCACAGCCACCACTAGTATTCAGAGGCTGATTCTGAATCTTGAGGAAAGATCTGTGAGCCAAAGGTTAATTTCCTGCCCAGTCCAATTCACAGATCTTTCCTGCAAAGTTCACATGAACTGTATATTTGTAGGCAACCTTTTTCATTTTCATTTCACCACTGGTATTCCCTGAATAGAGTGAAAACCTTACTCTGGAAATGGCCCTATGTTATACTAGTCATAATTTTCTGTGTTCCAGTTCTTAAATCCTTCAAAAATCTTTAAAAATCTTTAAACATGAATATAAGAAAGAGATTTGGTAGAAGGGCAACTTAATGTCTCTCTTAATGTTTTTGAGAAAAGCAGAAAGTAAAATTCATGTGGATAATATAGAATGCTCTGACAACTGATGATCTAAGGACAAGAACACTATTCAGCATAATGTACCTTATTCTGTTAAAAAGAAAAGTTTTTTCTTCTTCTGTAAATGAGACAATATGATGGGGAAATTAAATTAAATGGTGATGTTATTCCCCCGGGGCAAAACAATTCCATTCAATAAATTAATTTTACATCAGTAGCTCTTTCCTTTCTGGAAACTGACAGTAATAACCTGACAGCTTAAAGCTTTAATAAACCTCAAGAATGGGGAGACTCCCCTCCCTCCAAAAATAAAAAAAGAAGAAAAAGGAAAAGATGGGGTGGGGGAGGCAATGGTATCAGAAGTATTACAGCTTTTCTATGTTAATCATATGAGGAGAAACAGGGATTCTGTAAACTGCATTCTCCTTACTTCTGCTACTTGAAGAAGTAAAACCACATTAAGATGGTTTCTGATGGAATGCAGGTGTCAGTGTTGTAGCAATTTTCCTTCAGTAGGTGCTCAAAACTGCAGTGACATTTCACATTAAGGCAGCTCTAAGTAAATATTATATGAAAAGGGCAAACACATGGAGGAAACTGCCTGAGATGGCGGCCCTTGTTATAAACAAAGCCACAGCCATCATACTATGTCAACTGCAGTCCGTATTAAGCCAAAAGCCAATGGTCTTTACACTCAGAAGCTCAGGATGACAAGGGTTCAAAATGCCTATACTCTCTATTAAAATCTTTCTGGATCCCAGGGAAAAAATAGTATTTCTCTCTCCCTCCCCCCCCCTCTCTCTCTGTACCCCTGTAAGTGCTATAGGAATGGGGAGAAAATGGTTCAGTTTGCATTTTCATCTGAACTTACCTAATTTTGCACTTTTGCACGGATATGCAAACCAAAACTGAGTTATCCTTCGAAATTCCCACTTCTCCAAATTTTACAATTGATTTCTCCAATTTAAAAAAAAAATGCATACAAAAATGTGTATATTAGGGGAAAGTGCCCACAAAAATGTGTATATTAGAGAAAATGATTTTAAAAATGCTTGTAAAAAATGTGTATATTAGGCAAACTTGTGTACAAAAACACATTCTAATGAGGACTGTGCACCAAAATGAGTACAACTTTGATGTGAAGGTTTTTCTCAAAGGTTGGGACTGGAAAAGTCAGAAACGAAGAGAAATCAAATTTGACAAATTTGCTCATCCTACAGTTATCAGTAACATGCCAATAGCCAATCAAGGTTATTAAAATAATATTCTATCCCCAGATTGGGTGAAATAACCTCACAGCTGGAAGGAATGTTGTCCAGGAGCCTCTCTCTTGCTTTCTCTTTCTTCCCCACACTGAGAAAATGTGTGCTCCATGGGTGAAAAGGGACAGTGCACAGACAGGAACTAATTAACAAAAGAAATAGCTGAGGTAGGGCTTTGGGGGAAGGTCTAGTGTTCTTCAGGTTTCTTCACCAATGATTTTAAAGAACTCCTGTTGGAGTGATACAGCAGAGACCTCCAGAAAAAGAATTCGGCATCTAATTTTTTTTTTTTTAAAAAAACTTTTTAAAAAAGGTTTTCAAAATTTCACAGGAAGGGGACAGAAGTGTGTCACTAGCCACCAGTGATGTCATAGGTACCGATCAATTGGTACAAAAACAGCGAAGGCTGCAGTTGATAAAGATAATATGTAAACAAAAGTGCCACGGAGCACACAACTGCACAAAAAGAAAATATATTATCGAAAATTATCACGGTAGCCCCTCAGAAAGAGATATGTGTCGACTGACCATGATAAGCAATAAACAAATATATATATAAATAACTAACAGTGAAAAAACATGTTGTGATGATCAACATGAGATATGGTACGTAATAGTAACAGCTAATAATGAAGACACCAGAATGCTGCAAGCATGTGCCAAAATATATAATATAAACAAACACAGCCAATCAACAATTGATGGAAAATATAACACAAAAAGTAGGCAGGTCAGTAACAATAAGTAAAACTACAGTAAACAAAGTATAAGCAAAGGCAAAATGAGAGAGGCGAAGGGAAAAACAATCTGAATGTAATGATTAACAGGTGACAAAATCAAAGCAAGGCTGACGATAAAGAAAAGAAGGACAAACAATGTTGGCAAGTAATAACAGTAGAAAAAACTACTATAAGCAGACTGTTATACAGGAATCCGGATTGTAAAGCCTGTTTCGTCATATGTGACTTCATCAGAACAAGTCTTCTTAAAGTCTGTAATCAATTATAAATACATTAATTAACTAACTACCAAACTCAAGAATGGAACACAAATATTTGACATGTAAGCTTCCATCTATGAAACATTATACAAATGACAAACACTCACCCCTGCTTACGAGCAATTACCGAGGAGGTAAAAAATAACATGGTTTCCATCTATAAAACTTATAGTTTGGACTGCACCCGTAGCAGAAAGTTCTGTCAGTATAAAAATATCAACAGTTAAGTATATTGCAAGTAATTATATACAGTGTAGAAAGTGAAAGAAACCCAAACCAGTTTACCCGGACTGAAAAATCCTTTGTTCCTATGCAGTAGAGAATCTCCTTCCAAAGTTTAAAGCCTTGTTACAGCAACAATATGTAGAGAAGGAGTTAAAGGTGCAGCATCCTGTTATTGTCTCATGTTACACAGCTGTTATGGAGAAGTTAGAGGGAGAAGTACTCAAACAATTATCTCCCTAAAAAAGAAGTTAACTCCATACTAACATTTAACCCACATGGATACACTGTGTCTAATTTAAAGATCCATTCGGCTTCCTTTCTTAATAACAGTTTGTCAAGATCATTCCAGTTGTATTTGTGAGGGTATATTCTTTCAATGACAAGAAAGTTAAAATCATCATATCTGTGTGCCTTTTCAATGAAATGAGGAACCATTGGTGCATCTAACATGTGGTTTTTTTAACTTTGAACAGTGTTCCAAGATACGTGTTTTTATACTTCGAGTAGTCTTACCAACATGCAGTAGCCCACAAGGACAGATGATAATATAAATTACCCACTTGGTAACACAGTTAGAAAAGTGATATAGCTTAAAGAGCCGGTTGTCCCTGGGGTGTTTGAAAATCTTAGTTTGTAAAGTCAATGCACAGACAGAACAGCCACTGCACTTAAAATGTCCATAAACCATGCTTTGCACAGTGCGTGGTGGATCAAAGTCTGTATGTACTAGTAGATCTCGAAAATTGTTGGTACGTTTAAATCCAATCTGAGGTGTAGAATCACACCCCGGTATATCAGACACAATGTGCCAATGTTTCATAATAATCTTCCTAATTGAAAAGGCAAGAGGAGTATACGTAAAAGAGCACGTGATCCTGTTAGTAGGCTTAGGTTCCGTATTGTGTAACAAGGTTTGGCGGGAGACCATAGCGGCTCTCCTTTCTGAATTGTTAATGATCTTGGTGGGATATCCCCTATCCAAGAGCTGCTGCCGCATAGTTCATTGATTCTTCAAATATTCTTCTGGATCAGATGAATTCCTTTTTAGACGTAAATACTGCCCATAGGGTAGGTTGGACCTTAATTGCGGTGAATGATGCAAAGAAAAATGTAAAAGTGAATTCCTGTCTGTAGGTTTGGTGTATGTTTTAATGAAAAGCCTATTATGTGTCCTGTATACCATAGTATCCAAGAAAGGGATCTGTAACTTGTCCATATGACAAGTAAATTTCATATAGGTAAATTTGATGCTGTCATGAATGGTGTTCAACCAATCGAAAAAATCCTGTAATATGTTGGCATCCGAAAATATCAAAAATATGTCATCAATATAACGTTTGTAGAATAGAAAATATTTATAAAAAGGATTGTTGATAGCATTACAAATAATAGTACTTTCTAAATGTGCCATAAACAAATTTGCAACACTGGGGGCAAAAGGACTGCCCATAGCCACTCCCTTCACTTGAAAATAAAATTGATCAGAAAACCTGAAATGATTTTTTTCCAAAATAATTTCCATCAGGTTGAGCAGAAAAAAGGTTGGTGGAAGAAGATTACCCCTGTTGTCAAGGACCGATTCTATAATAGAACGAGCTTCATCATGAGGAATGTTAGTATATAAAGAATTTACATCAATAGTAACCAAAATGGACTTGGCTGGAATAGATAAATTCTCCACATTATTAATGAAATCAGTTGTATCATTCAAATATGACGGGATCTGTTGGACAAAGGGACGTAAGAAATAGTCTACATACTGGGATAGGGGTTCCAATAAAGAATTGGCTTTAAACTTTGGAAGGAGATTCTCTACTGCATAGGAACAAAGGATTTCTCAGTCCAGGTAAACTGGTTTGGGTTTCTTTCACTTCTACATTGTATATAATTACTTGCAATATACTTAACTGTTGATATTTTTATACTGACAGAACTTTCTGCTACGGGTGCAGTCCAAACTATAAGTTTTATAGATGGAAACCATGTTATTTTTTACCTCCTCGGTAATTGCTCGTAAGCAGGGGTGAGTGTTTATCATTTGTATAATGTTTCATAGATGGAAGCTTACATGTCAAATATTGTTCTGATGAAGTCACATATGACAAAACAGACTTTACAATCCGGATTCCTGTATAACAGTCTGCTTATAGTAGTTTTTTCTACTGTTATTACTTGCCAACATTGTTTGTCCTTCTTTTCTTTATCATCAGCCTTGCTTTGATTTTGTCACCTGTTAATCATTACATTCAGATTGTTTTTCCCTTCCCCTCTCTCATTTTGCCTTTGCTTATACTTTGCTTACTGTAGTTTTACTTATTGTTACTGACCTGCCTACTGTTTGTGTTATATTTTCCATCAATTGTTGATTGGCTGTGTTTGTTTATATTATATATTTTGGCACATGCTTGCAGCATTCTGGTGTCTTCATTATTAGTTGTTACTATTACGTACCATATCTCATGTTGATCATCACAACATGTTTTTTCACTGTTAGTTATTTATATATATATTTGTTTATTCCTTGTCATGGTCAGTCGACACATATCTCTTTCTGAGGGGCTACCGTGATAATTTTCGATAATATATTTTCTTTCTGTGCAGTTGTGTGCTCCGTGGCACTTTTGTTTCCTGATCAATTGGTGCCTGGCACACTCTGGCAACCAGAGCTTACTTTTACGTAGTTTGTAAAAATTGTTGCAAATACATTTTGAGTTATTTTAGACATGCATTTTTAAAACTACATTGAAAAAACTACATTGTGAACTGATTAATGAAAGGCAGTCTTGAGTTAATGTAAATTATAATTATTCCACATGACACAATACAGAGCAATGTAACTGGCTAGCTGTCTGTGTTACAGGGTGTATTTTCCTAGCAAGCCTCCCTCCCCCCACAAGTTTTAATTCAGAGTAAAGGGTTAAATAATACACTAAGGCTGCAATCCTATACTCACGTACTTGAGAGTAAGTCCCATATAACATAATTGGACTTACTTCTGAATAAATATGTATAGGATTGCATTATTACAACCAATCCTATACTGGTTCACTCATATGTGATTTACACCTGAGTAAATATGTACAGAATGTCAGCCCTTAGCTTTAATTTTAACTGTTAAAAGGTAAAGTGCACACTTATTTATTTATGAGGACATTTTGGTTCTGGTGTGTGTAAAGAGGAGTAAGGAGTGGTAGCTTTTATTTATTACATTGCTCATTTCATACACTCCCTTCAGTGTCTCAAAGACCATTTATACTGAAATGTTCATACACATATTTGTTTATATTTAATTCATTATTCAATCAATTAAAAGGCAGCTCATTAATCAACCAAAATACTTGATGGCAAATAGCAGCTTGCAATTTAAATGATGGGAAAATGCAATTTCTCTGCAAGTGTTGCAGTAGCAGGGTGAAATCATTTGGATTGCTGCAACAACTAAGTAACATCACCCATTCCCTGTGCAATGAATCATGTATCTGGAAGGGCCACTCAAAATATCTCATGGAGCATAAGTCTATCAATGGCTACAATTAATGATGGCTAGATGGAAAACCCCCATTCAGGTATTATTGAAACCAGTTGCTGGGGAGGAACAATGGAAGAGGGCCATTGTCTTCATGCCCTGCCTGTGGGTTTCCCAGAGGCATCTGACTGTGGCCACCATATGGGACAAGATGCTAGACTAGATAAGCCATTAGTATGATCCAGCTGGAATTTTCTTACATCTCAACATACTGCAATTCTGTGTTTTTAAATGTATAATATAGCAAACCTGTTGCCCCTAGACAGTGTCTGAGGGATATAGGATGCAGCAGTCAAGGCCATAGACAGAGTTCAGCTCTTGGAGGAGGAGATCAGATGGTGAACCTCCCCGCAAAGCCCCTTCCATGCACTGCAGAAAGCTCTGTGGTGGCTCCCTTTCCCATGGTTGGGATTTCAACCTTGGGAAGGGTGGAAACAAGAGTGTTGGAGTGGGCCAGTGATCAGGGAGTGGGGAGGCCATGGATCTGCTGGATCCAAATGTCTCTCAGCCCCTGTCCCCACCCCTGGTAGAGAGAGCAAGTCAGACCAGCTCAGATTTCCATCTAATGAAAAATGTTTTTGAGGAGGTCAGAAAGGTTAAAGAAGTGTCAATTGCTCCCGCCACCCTGCCAGCAAGAACCCAGCAGGTCTTTAGATGGATGGAGGGCTCTGAGATTGGAACCTTCCATCATTTGGGCTAGATGCCCACGGGATTGTTCTCTAAATGCCCACGGGATTGTTCTCTATAAAAATGTATTAAAAATAAATAAATAAATAAATAAAGTGTTCAAAAATTGCAGATACCAAATTTGAGCACTTCAGAAAACCTCCAGATATTTGCTCAAGAATATATAAAGTATATGGATTATATTTTAATAATTGTTATAAACAACCTCAGGGGACTTTGAGGTTGAAAGGCCGGTTATAGGTATTTTAAATAAAATGTCAAAGAAAAATATCTTACTGGGGTCCATGTAGCTTTCTCCTGAGCAAGCGTACAGAGGACTACAAACCTCCATCTAGAAACATTTTGATGAAAGACGTTACCTGGTTGCATGCAGCTTCTACAGTATGACTCCAAGGGGAAATAAAGGACTCAAGCTTTATTTTAAATCATCAAAGTCAAGCCCACAAGTGCAAATATTAACCCTTAGCCCTAGAATAGGCTCTCTTCTCATTCTTCTCATAAAAACTTTATGTTTCTCTGGAAGTATTTTACAGTGGTGACAAAAAGCATTCTGACAGATTCCCGTAGAACGCGGCTGTGAGAAAAACCTGGGAAGCCGGCCAAATGAAGAACAATTCGCCTTTCTCACCCACTCCAGGCTATGACATCATCCCTTGTGCTTTGGTGCCTCTGGAGAAAAACCCTCGGTAATCATCAGGCCAAAGGTATAATGCCATTTATCCTTGTTGTTCCCATTTTTCATTCTAAAAAAAATGATACTGACAAGTAATTTGAGAATGTAGAAGGTCCATTATATGGAATAATAAAGAATTGCTCAATTTTTCCATCACACAAAGTGGTTCTACTTTACGCTCCTTCACATGTTCCCTTTGTAGCAACATGACTCCTCTCTGTACTATTTAGATAATGTCAAAGGCCATGAGCAACATGGAAGGAGCCCATGCAATGGCTCCTCCCCTTCTCAGTATCAGCCCTCTAAGAAACTGGAGCCAATCTAGATGGAACCAACAATTGTACAAGGCTCCAGTGTGCTGTTGCTTAGCCACTGAAGTGCCCAGTCCTATGCAAACAGGTGAGACTTTAAAAATAATAATAATAATAATAATAATAATTATTATTATTATTGCATTGCTTCCTGCAAAAAGCAGCTTCTAAGTGACTTACACACACACACACACACACACACACACACACACAGAAATTCATAAATTAATTAATGTAACAGGAAAAAACAAACAAAATCAATATGAACCATAATCGGTACAATAATACTAATAAACACCATAAAACACAATATAAAAACAATACAATATGAAAAGTGCTCACCCACAAAATGCAAAAGCTTCCCCTACCCACAGCCTAGAATGAACAGAGCAAAAGCAATCCACAATGAATAGGGGCATAATGACTATCTAAATGCCTGGAGAAATAAGTGCATCTTTGGTGCCAAAAAGATGACAGCTTGCCTGGTGTTGGCACCAGGCAAGCTTCCCGGGGGAGAGTGTTCCATAAACATGGGGCTATCACAGAAAAGGCTCATTCCTGAACTGCCCCCCCCCCCCCGCAGCTTCTCTCAGAGGGGACACACAGAGAAGGGCCTTTGAACCCAACCTCAGGGACCTTATTCAATTTTGATTGGCCTCTTTGGTTGTGCTTTGTTACTGTATGATGGCTTGGGAGTTGTATTTACTGAGCTACCAAATTGCAGGGACTGGTGAATAATACATCTTTCTTTCTTTTTTGCCTTTCCCTCTGTTCACCCACCCCTGCTCTCATTCTCTCTCTCCCTCTCACTTCCTTCCTTCTCCGTTTCATTTGCTTATTGATGTCAAAGCAGCAGTTATTCTATCTTATTAATGCTTTTAATGAAATGTAACATCACTGTTATTAGAAAGGCATTCTTCTTATGTCAATACTTCAGAACCAAATCTCTAGTAGCAAGGTTAACTAACTTATGCCTAAAGGGAGAAGAACGGGAAGCACAACTGCAACTGTGTGTCATGCGAAATCAGCTGGGTGACCTTGTATGTCCGGCTAACACCATATTCCATCTCTGTGGTCAGTTCAGGAACAGGCAGGTCTTCATTTAGACATTATTAAAGTGAAGTGTTTCTTTCTTTTTTAAAAAAATGCCCTGATGCTGCTCAGCTGAATTTTTTGAAGAAGACATTTTCACAAATAATAACTCTCACAATGTTCTATCCAGTTGTGTCTCCTCCACTGATGGAAGGCTCTTTGATCCAGCAGAGGCTTCTGACGTATATCATGAAGAGAAGGCCACACTGAGGGTACAAAACCAACAACAACTTTAATGAATAAAGCTTATTGAGACTAGGGCATGCAACATCATGCTGCAGGCAAGGCTGAACAGGAAACTAAAAGCAGAGTGCCTGAGAGCTGACTCAGGCACTCCTAATATGGCAAGGCAGGAGCTACAGCTTCCATGAGTGAAAATCAGGGATATGAGTGTTACTGATCCCTCTGCAGCCTCCAACACTCCCCCCACAATCTGTTCCAGAAAGTGCGGGTGCCCTTTGAAAGAGTAGGGGAGGTGGTGTGGAGGAAAAAACCCGGAGGGATTTGCGAAAATTGCCTCTTACCCTTTCCACTCACAGAAGCATACCCTCCAACATGTCACAGATGAAAATAGGGACACACATGTGAATGTGTAAGAGCCTTAAGAGGGATGGTTAAGCAACATGAAGGTGTGATCAAGAGGATGTGGCCAGGCAACATGAGGGTATGGCCAAGGGTATGGCCAGGCAACCAAAGGGCATGGTCAAGTACAAAGATTATTAGAGGAAACACACAAAACTGCAGTATTTTCTCCCTCTAGTCTCACCTAGAACCTGCAGTTATCCACTAAAGCTAAATAGTGGCACATTTGGGACAAACAAAATGAAGTATTTCATTGCATAGTGCATAGTTAAACTGCGGAATTCACTGCCACAAGATGTAGCAATGGCTGCCAACTTGGAGTAGGCAAATTCATGGAGGTTAGCATCTAGTTTCCCTTCTCAATGCATTATATTACTGATAAGGCTATCAAAGGATTAGTCATGATGGCTACATCGCACCTCCAGGATTGGAAACATCATGCCTCTGAATACCAGTTGCTGGGGAACATGAGTGGGAGCGTACTGTTACCCTCATGTCCTGCTTGAGAGCTTTCCAGAGCATCTGCTTGGTCACTGTGGGACTGGGAAACAGGATGCTGGACCAGATAGGCCTTTCCAGTAGGGCTCTTTTTATGGTCTTATGGCAGTGATGGCGAACCTTTTTGAGCCCGAGTGCCCAAACTGCAACACAAAACCAACTTATTTATTTCAAAGAGCCAACACTGCAATTAAACCTGAATACTGAGGTTTTAGTTTTAGAAAAACAACTCATACAGTTGTCCGAACTAATTAACATCTTTTGTCTTAAAAGAAAAACACAATAACAGAGCTTTCAATGATACAAACAGTTTTTTGTTGGGAAAAAAAATCAACTCAAAAAATTATTATAGTACTACATTGTACACATAGCCTGAAGGGAATTTATACAAACTTTTAAAATAATTAGGCACATGTATTTTTGTATAAGGGATTCTCAACTTGTAATATGATTATATGCCAGACTGAAATTGTATGGGGCAAGCTTTACCCCGGGTCCTTTCCCTGCTTCTACAGGTGTCGGATTAGTAAAAGTAAAAGTCAACCTTACTAGGATGAGCAAGATAAACAAGAAAACTAAACGTGCTTAACACATTTTAAACACTTTATGTCTTGGACTGCAAACACTGCATTAGGTAAAAGTTTGCATTGGGCATGCTTTTGCACAATTAATGTGATTTTTGCTATTGCATGCTGATAATTTGTCAAACCTTGGCTCATACTCCGTTAGTTTGAGAGCAACACATGCAGCACTCAGGTCAACTGTTAGGGCTTTACATCCAAGCCATGCTCTGTGCATCATTCTTCAAAATCTTTTAAATGTGATAACAATGTAGAAAAGAATTATGTAACAGGAATTCTAGAATAAAATCATTCTGTTCCACACTGTGAGAAAGAACAAGATCATTAGTGTTTTGCAGAAGGGGACGGTCTTTTCGCGATCTGGTGACCAATGGCTCGAGTGCCCACAGAGAGGTCCCTGCGTGCCAGCTGTGGCACCCGTGCCATAGGTTCGCCATCACTGTCTTATGGTCTTAACCTAACACAGAGAGGAAGGCGGAACACCTTCTCTTACAAGATGCAAGCCCAGTCCCTATATACAAAACAAACCCAGGTTGCTTAAGTGTATGCAGGGACTTGGCTTGCATGCAGATGTCCTTCCTTTTGTCTGTTAGACTTGTGGGTTGAATAAGGCAATCTGGAGGTTAATTTTTGACAGCCAAGTTCAGAGCACAAGCCTTTTAAGGGCACAAATTGTGTCAGTCTTCAAAATAAATTCATGAGAAGCTGCCCACTATAAGTCTCTGACCATCAAGGGCTATTCCTGGAGTTCCGATAGGAGCAAAGTCTAGCTTTACAGCCTGATACTATAAATGTTCATTCAAAAGCTACTCCCAATTCTTTCAATAGGGCTTTACTCTCAAGGAAGTGGCCAGAATACTGCTGCCTTATAGCACAATCCTAGGCATGATCACTCAGAAGTATGTCCCATGGAATTTAATAGGGCTTACTCCCAAGTAAATGTACAATTGAATCACACTATCAGATTTAGGTAAGTTCAATAATAAGTTGTCAGGAAGGCCACCAGTATTGACTATGCTTTGTTAAAAGACTAAGAAGGCCTAACAGATTTTTTTTTATTATGGAGAAAGGGTATGCCTTAAATGTAAATATATTCTGGGACAAAATATTTCAACCTTTATTCTTTTTTAAAAATTCATGGTTAGAGGTTAATAAATATTTTTCCTTCCCACAATTCATTTATCTTGCATTTGAGCACATATATCCAGTATTAAACACTGAAGCTCCATGTTTTAAAGCAATCTATAACACTAACCATCACATCTTGTGGCAGCAAATTGATTATTCATTGTGTGAAGTAGTATCATGTAATTGAGGGATAATTGTGAAATGCTGCTCCTTGTTAGAAAAGGTAGCAAGCAGCGCCAGCTAGGATGACTTTTCCAGAATTGTATTATTATATAATATCTTATATATTATAATTATTACATTATTATATAATATATTATTTTATAATATTTTATAAGTGGCAATCTCTTTATTTTGTTTTAAAATTGTCAGGACTGACACAAATTCAACAGGTGAAGCTTACCCACCCACCCCACACCGCCAAACATGGAGCTTCAGAGAGAAGGGACAGTTTCTTGCATTTCCTTCTGACACTGTATCTCACCTGCTGGAGGCACAGAGTCAGCCCTGTTAGGAAATAAAATCTTTGGCAATAATTAGGGATGTAACCGCGAGTCTCTGGGGGCTGAAAGCAGGTGGAAAGCGGCCCGCTCGCCCCCCCGAGACTCTCGCGACTTACCTTCCCGCCACTCAATCCACACCGTGCCGGGGAAAGGAGCTTCAGTTCCGGTTCCCCTGGCGCTGCGTTTTCAGTGTATAAACCAGGGCAACCCAGCTTGAAACAGCCGCAATTTGCTATTCACGGCCGTTTTAAGCTGGGTTGCCCTAGTTTTTATGCAAAAAACGCAGCGCCAGGGTACCAGAAGTGACGCGATGGAGAACCCATCGCGTCACTTCCATTTTTCGAGCCTTGTGACTGGCGAGAGCGGGCGAGGGGGGTGCTCTGGCGAGGGGGGTGCTCTCCCTCAGTCCAGGCCAGCAGGTGCAGCCTCTACCTCCTTTTCTTTTCACCCAGCTAATCCCTTCCCCACAGCAAGGAGGTGCAGCAGAGGCAGGAGTTAGAGTATGTGCACACACACGCACACGCACACACACACATCCTCGCCTGGCCCTCCCAGCTTAGCAGTCTGTCTCTCCGTGGATACCCTGCGGCTGTTTGAGCCTACGCAGAGCTACTCTTAACGGGCCATGGGCAAAATTGCAGCTAAACTAAAACTGCAAGCTTAGCTGCAATTTTGCCCATGCCATGGCCCCTTTAAGAGCAGCTTAAAGTAGCTGGGAATTCAGGAGTCTGCATGACAAAGTGAGAAGCTGTGATGGCTTAAGGTTTTTCATGACAGTCCCCCAGCATTTTTGTGGCAATTGGAGACTATGCAGAAGCCTCCACTGGATCAGAGTCTTTAGTCAAAAGAGATACACAATTGGATACAACCCACAGCTCTTTAACTTAAAAATTACTCAATGTTGGTGTTATTTTTCACATTGAAAAAACAACAGGCATAGAATTAGTTACAACCCACATTTTCTCCCCCCTCTTTTTTTTTAAAAAAATATTGTTATATAAGAATCAATAAAGAGAAACCAAACAAAATAAAACACAGACTTTCTCTCAGTTCAACATATAGATTGCCAAGTAGATTCTGCAGTGGTGCTGATCACAGATTCATTAGGGAATGTATCATGCATTATTAACCATTCATACTCAGGCCTATGTCACAGATTACACTAAGGCAAGTCTAGGTTGTGTCAACAAGAGTGTACATAACAGATAATGCCAGCCAATCATGACTCCCCAGTGGATCTATCTGTATGTTGATTCACATACTTGCCACATTCACACATTACATTTTTAATTCACATTAGCATACTTGAGACATTTTAGGTGTGCATCTAATACATAAACTGTGAAGTTGCCCCCATTACAATAAGCTTGTGCCAGTTATGAATACTTGGGATTGTAATCTGAAAATGTGCACATTGAAATGAAGACTGGGAAGAACAATCCTTGTCTGAGAAGACCAATGTCAAAAAGATTATTCAAAACTATATTAGCATACCAATGTAAGCAGCAACTAGCCTTCTGTGCATTTGGGGGGGGGGGTAACTCTACTGATGCATCATGTCTCGCCCAAATGACAAACTGACATAACTAATTGGCAGACAGGAGAATTAGAACAGGTAGGGCTGTTCAGTCTTTGTGGGCACAAATCTCTGCTGATTTCAAAATTCATCTCCATTGCTTTTAAATGTGGTTCATTTTCTCTGGGTTACACATATATTTGTAATATATGATGCAAAGATTAATTCGACAGTTTAGGAAGAGAAAGGTCAGTGCTGTTGCTTAAAGAAAAGAAAAGAACTTGCATAGCATGACAAGGTTCCCATTTGTGTCAGTTAGACAATTCATTCATAATTCTGACAAATTACATGTGAAGAATTTAGTCTGATCAGAACTTGGAAGGGTCTCCTCCTCCTCCTCCTCCTCCTCCTCCTCCTCCTCCTCCTCCTCCTCCTCCTCCTCAGAAATTGCCAATTTTGGCTGCTCAACTGCTTGGTTTTTCCTTTTTCCTTTCCCCACCCCTTTCTTTTTTTTCTTTTCTTTTCTTTCTTTCTTTTTTTTTTTTGCTGTTCAAATTATGAACGTGTTAATATCAGGGTGGGAAGAGGAAGAAAGCCTGCTCATATTAACTTGCACATTGTCATCTTTAACCTTTACTGGTATCTGAATGGCTAGCCTTTAGTTAAACAGCCTGAAATAATATTTATCAAATAATATTAAGTATCAGATGAATTATTGGACTTTTCCTAGGAAGCAACTTAAGCCAGAATGTATATTGGCAAATTTAGTGGAAATCCATATTTAGAACTGATACTAAGGAAGTTCAGGTAACACCCTTCCCCTGTGTTCAAGGAACATGTGAGGGGGGTGCACAGGCTAGCCCTTCCTCCCGTGGCCAAAATGCCTGGTGGCAAGCTCCCAGTCATCCTCGTGTTCGGCACACATGAGAAGGGCCTTTATGTGTGTACCTACGTATGCACATAGAGATCCTCCATGTGAGGGGAGATCCTGACCCACATATGCAACTAGAGGCTGGATTCACATGTGCCAGATGCATGGGCGTGTGGCCTCTGTGTACAGTGGGGGGCAGAACTAACTCATACAGCCCTGTGCTCCCCTTACACATTCCCTGAATGCAAGGGGTGTCATCTGAACCCCCATACTATCATCCAGAGTAGGGGTTGAAGAACGTACTAAAGAACGTAGCACAAGTTGCCATTTCCTAACTCCTCCATGCTCACCTTCTCCAACTCCGTTGTAAGTAAAAAATAAATGACGGTGAGATATCCAAGGCTTGGGTAGGGTTTTGCTTTTGTTTCTTTTTTTTTAGAATACGAGGAGACAAATGCTGAGATAAATATCAGAAATGCACAGTCTGAAAGCTCAAAGCATCTTGCTGAGTGATGAGAACCACCACAGAGTTTGTTAAATATGTTCTCTCTTTAACAGCAACAACCCATATGCAAAACTTGATGGTGTTTTCCATAGCTAAATTGGATTAATAAGATTACTCCCAAATTCTAGAAGGCCTGATTCACATGGTCATGTTTTAAAACTAAGACCAGAAGTAGAACCCTGCTAAATCAGATCAACAGCTATCTAGTCTAGCAGCTATTTACCACATCAGCCAACCAGGTCTCCTGGGAAGCCCACAAGTATGGAGTAATCCTCTGTGAATTTGTCTAATCTTTTAAAGTTAAGGGATCAGTAGCCATCATCATCTATTGAGGCAGCAAATTCCATAATTATGTATGACTTTCAGGTAGATCTGCATGAACCCCATTGTGAAAAGATGCTCCCTGGCCTACAACCATACATCTGACCAATCTTATATTATGATGATATTGGCTTCCTGAGCATGTAAGCCAGGAAAGAAAGGTATGTTGCCAACTTTTCTCAAAAATTAGCTTCACACAGATATTTTCTATTAAATATCTTCAATACAGACATTTCCACTTGGTGGTGGTGGTTTACATATTGCATATTAGCCCTAAAGTCAAGATATAAAAGCGGTGTTCACAGGTTACAATGAACATGTGTTCACACTGTATGTACACCCATTCAGATAGTTGTGAGCATCTGCCTACATCTGTTCATACCTGATTTGTACCTAGGTACAAGAAACCAATTTAATCCAGGGGACAGATCAAGTGCACAGCTCTACCTGAGTTGAAAGAATGTAAATAGCCCTCTTCAGACATTCTAAATCCAAGGATAATAAACATGTGGAGAGAGAGAGAGAGAGAGAGAGAGAGAGAGAGAGAGAGAGGCTACCCCCTTTGTCATCACTTTCATCGCCATCTACATGTGGAGGACAGCTTTGTGAAGAGGAGAACCTCCTCCATTTGTGGAGAATATCCACACAATGTGTAATGCTGGAAAAATCAGCATTTTGGTCTACAATTGCAGCATCCCTTACCATGGACTGTGCTGGCTAGCACTGATGTTAGTTGTAGGCCAAAACATCTGGAGTGCCACAACAAGTTGCCTAGCCCTGTTCTAAGAGGTGAGGAAATGAAAAATGTCTTCTGATAAAATTTGGTTCAGCTCTAAAAATGGCATGTGGAGAGAACCTTGTACACTGCACTGAACACTTTGGAAGAAGGATGGGTTTCAAAGAAAGAAAAGAGATAATGCTTTTGTACATCTTTCCCCCCCCTATCAAATCAGTCATTCCTTTTATAGGGCCATTTCATACATTTTTCAGAAGCTAACTGATGTTTGCCACTGATAGGATACTCACCAGGGAGCTGCAGAAAACCAGGACTCCCTGGAGAGTGTACCTGTATGATACATATGTTTGCATACACATTTTGGTTACTCTCTATATTTTAGAACTACTTCTAAAATACCTTGCCACATGGTACCTACAACATGTAATGTTTGAGGTGGGCCTTTGTCATTGAGCTATTTTGTGATCATTCTCATTTTGTTTCTTTTATTGACACAGTTTTGTCAATTTCCTAAAATAATGTTTAAAGCAGAAAGTCAAAAACTCCATTTGGCACACCTGTAAGGAGATATATGTGGGTGCCGATTTGTAGCTGTTGCTTCCTTCTATGATGAGTTACTGGACCATTTGAGATTAGGGTGGTGAAGGTAACATCATTTGAATATCCAGCAGGGCAATTTTGCCTACCAAGATGCTATTTGCACATCATTTTTGTCTTCACAACAACCCTGTGAAATACGTTAGGCAGGGAGGTAGTATTTATATTTATATTTATATTTATAAATATCTTGGAATTTGGTTTAACAAGCAGTGGGATCCTAATAATGAAATAAAAGTTGGAATAGAGATGACCCGGAGTAGCTTTTTTAAGATGAAAAATGTAATAGGTAACAAAAATTTAAAATTAGCCTTGAGAATGTGCATTGTACGGTGTTATGTATTTTCAGTTCTACTATATCGCATGGAATCATGGACCTTAACAGAGACTACCATAAAAAAAGATAGAAGCATTTGAAATGTGGATTTATAGGATGTTATAAATTTCATGGACTGAGAGGGTGACCAACAAAGTATTGAAGAGAAAGTATAAGGATCAAGAAATTATAAAACACATAAAATGCAGAAAACTAGAATAGTTTGGTCATATTTAATGAGTAATGAAAAATATAGACAGTTGCAGGCTTGCAGCTGATTATACAAGGGAAAATAAATGGGAAAAGAAGTGTAGGAAGAATAATAATATCTTGGCTGAAAAACCTTAAAGAATGGTTTGGGGGCAATACAACATCATTGTTTAGAGCAGCCATGATGCTGTCCAACCTCTGGTAGGAGAAGAGGAGGAGGAGGAGGAGGAGGAGGAGGAGGAGGAGGTAGTGACTGGCCCTGGGTCACCTAAGTGGGGATTTAAATGTGGGCCATTCTGCTCCTGATCTGTTACTTATTCCTGGAGTCTACAATGTGTTTCCCATGTGCACCAACGTCCCTGAACACCTCTTTTCGAGCCCGCCACGCTTCCTGCCTCTCCTGATTTTAATTTATTTCTTATTTTTAACTAGGAGGCTGGCATGCTGAAAAGAGCAGTGCTATCTTTATTTGGGTTCAAAATAATGGTTTTGTTAGACTCACCTCTGCCTTGTACTTAAGTTCTTAGGTTCTTGGGAAAGTTACTCTTTTTTTAGCCTCACAAATTTGCCTGCTGGAACCAGCCATGCTCATCATCGTAGCCATTTTGTGAGAGCACCCATGACACCCTCTCAAAATTCCAAATGTGCCCCCCAACTCCAAACCACTGCACTGTACTATATTACACTACAAAACAGAGCAATATGCATATTTTTGTATGTAAACATCTTAGAGATTTTACTATATCAAGTTGTATACAAGCATTACTAATAAATAAATTTTAAAAATTGAAATATGGCTTCATCACCTCACCCATGTAGCTTCTCCTATGGGTATCTTTTACCACTACCCTCCAACAGTTCATATATTGTCCTCGGTTACCAACAGTATGAAATAAATTGGATATTCAAACTTTTGTTTCCCACTATATCACCGCAATTTAAAGACACAGGGTCAAGCAGCAGGACTGTAAAACATAACTGTCAAATAACACTTATCCTCTGAAAACACATGCCTATCTGAATACTATTACAAAGGAATGTCTCCAATAAAATATCAAGCTGTGGAGACTAACCTGCCATTACTGAAAACATGCTTGGGTCTGCTGTATACCTTAATCTGATTGATCTTTTAAAAGAAAAGAAAAACCTGCCTTCTTCAAATATCAAAAAGTGGCTCATAAGTGGAAATAGCAGGACACTTTGAAACTCAGATTTGTGATCCTGTAAAATATTTAATAAGCATTTGGAAGAAAGGAAAAGATAGGAGAGCAGCCTGTGTGAGTATTATTCATTTTACATGCCATGAAATTATTACTGAACTTTTGAGGCTGTATGCAAGTGCTGAAATCCAAGAAGCGACGTTGGGTGTCTAGAATGCTTTAGCTGTTTGGCAGTGTTCGAGGAACCTTAGAGGCACCATAAGCTTTCCTCAGTCACGGGGGGGGGGGGGGGGGAGGGGTTGTGGAACAACAGATCACCATCAAATTAAATCTCATAGCATTTGAACTGTCCATTTAGGGACTTTGAGGGTGAGAGCAGAAGGGACATAAGAACATAAGAAAAGCCATGCTAGACCAGACCAAAGGCCTATCTAGTCCAGTGTCCTGTTTGCACAGTGGCCAACCAGCTGCCCCAATGGGAACCCCATGAGCAGGACATGAGGGCAATAGCATCCTCCAGCTCATGTTTCCCAGCAACTGGCATGCAGAAGGCAGAAGCATACAACTCTAATCCTGGAGGTAATACATGATCATCACGATTTTTTATTTTTATTTATTTTCATTATTTTTTTAAAAAAAATTCAAAGCTGGGTACAATACTAATAAAATACATTAAAATCATACAACCAGTAAACAATAAAAACAATAAAACGGGTGACTGTATACACAGATAAATAAATGACTAGTGCCCATTGATAGCTTTCTCCTCCATGAAGTTGTCTAATCACCTTTTAAAGCCACCCAAGTTTGGTGGTCATCACTATTCCCAAAGTATTTTTTAGCAAGGCTACCCTGCCCATTTCTTCATGTAGCCACTTAAGTGAATCATGGAAACACATCAGAAAGGAAAAGGGGGCGGGGGAGAGGGAAAAATACAGGGTTAGTATTGAAGTGTTATTGTCCAGATTTACAGCCTGTAATGTCAAGCCTGTAATGTCAACTCAGAAGTTAGCCCCATTGATTTCCATGGGGCTTACTCCCAGGTAATTGGGTATAGGGTCACAGTGTAAGGTATGCAATCCCATACAATGTATCTAGAAGACAGCCCCATGGAACTCATTGGGACTTACTTCTGAGTAGACATGTATTAGGATAGCATTGTGAGAGTTCCTTCTTATGTCACCTCAGTAGCATGGGAGTTGCTTCTGCAAGGCCACATCCCACACTGCTACAATGACTGTATGTAAATGCAGTAAATGGGTTTTTGAAAATATTGGGTTGGATTCAGATTTATGCTGGAGCAACTGCTCTGGTGGAAGTGGACTTGCCCACAGCTTCCTTTCCATGGCAACCCCTCCAGCCACGTAAAAATACTATGCAGAGAGTCAAGAGACTATCCGGAATGGGGTGGGCTGTGGTGTGTGTGGGGCGGGGATAAGTCAAAATGGGGCAGAGGGATCTTCCATGAGCAGAGCCCTTCCTCTCACAGAAGGTCCCCTTCTCTCAAGAGGGCAGATCTTCGATCCAACTTATTATATTTAGTTTTTTTTTAAAAAATCATATTGAGACAGGGCAGAGTAAGAAAGAAGGGGAGCTCAAATGAGCCCTCAGCACCCAGTCCAAAAAGGACCTGATTCTCCTGGATGGACCCACTTCAAGATGGTCCCATTCAACAGGCAATGGAAACAAAAGATCCTTCATATGCCACGGTGTGTCATACCCTTAATATGCTCTACAAGCTTTAACCTACAACTTGTCACTAATTCAAGTCATTATTAGTAGCAACAAAAGAGAGCCTCGGAAGTTTCATTAAGCAAATTAATAAGGAAAGTACATAATCAAACCCAAGTGCTCTATGAAAATCACCATTTAACAATCTCTGAGGCAGTTGTTACAAGACTTGCACATTATGCGTAGCATGGAAATCTTTACACCAGCGTCAAAACATCCTGAAAAGTGACAAGCTATATGGATTTAAAATACAATGGCACTGAAAATATGATTCCCCTGAGCTTTTTGTGTGCTTTACAAAAGTGGAAAGTTTCTGGGAGATTATCTCCAGTAATTAGAAGTCCCTGGTTGTGTTTACATGGTTAGCAAGTGTAAAATATGATGACCTGCTGAGGATTTGCAAACTGCTAAGTTATAATGATGGATCGTGGGGAGAGGACATGGAAGATTTCTCAGACTTCTGCTGGGAATACTTCAAAAGTAAAGCATGTTGTTTTCCCTGGGGTTTATAACACCTCTTCTGACTTAATCGGCTTGCCCCTCCTCCATTCTTTTCAACTCTCTAGGATGTCCCCCCCCCTTTCTGGAAAACCTCATGATTTTTCCTGTGTTAGAACAGTTAGGGGAATAAACATCTTTCGCAGCTGGATCTATCAGCTTACAAAATCCCAATAAAATCCCAATAAAATCTGTATCGTTTTCTTAACAATTTCAAATCCTGGTGTCTTAAAAAGTGGCTTTAGTTTAATATTTCTGATCATCTTTGTTTGTTTTTTTATTATTATTTAAAAGCAACAACAACCTTAAACTAGCATGTTAAAAAAGGGACTTGAGATCCTTAGAGTGAGAACATTGTAACAAACCAAACTGCAGTTTATTTAAAATGACTGAGAATAAATTATAACAAGAAGTCTAGCAAAGGCTCTCCCTGCCCTCCATTTACATTTCATTTTGGCCATGAAACTCACTGGGTGACTTTGGGCCAGTCACTGCCTCTCAGCCTAACCTACCTCACAGGGTAGGATAAAATGGAGAGGAGGAGGATTATTATGTAAGCCGCCTTGGGTTCCTTGCAGGAAAAAAGGTGGGGTATAAATATAATAAATAAATAAATAAAACTCAAGCAAATTCTTCTTCTTTCCTGTGATGGGATATTGTATGCAAACCATGTTTGCTTATTTTGTATAGTAACATTTGAACAGAGTTACAACTGTGTGTTTACTCTCAAAGAAATAAAGCAGAAAAGCGAGTAATGCTTCCTTACTGCCCCTCCCTGTTCCGAAGTCAGTAATACCCAATGATATCATTTCCACATTCTCTCACTGAAGCAGCTGAAGGTGAGGCTGGGAGAAGAGGTGACAATTATTCAGGTGAAAGGTTTACCAATGTAGACTACAGCTAATGGCCAGACTTTGTACGTCTAAAGTTGGGGGGTTTTATGGGTTAAGTAATAAAATCAGTCTATAATCTGAAAGATTATGGAAACCAAGCTATGGTTTCTAAACAAAACAGTAACACTTTGCTGATGGAAACTACCCAACCCTCCTAGTGGTCCAGATCCACTCCTTGTCTGCTAAATAACACTGGGAAGCCGTGTAGAAGGGAGTGATCTTGCACCAGCAGGTAGTTTGGTTGCACCTTGGGCAGGCTCACAAGAGACACAGTCAGTTCGATTTTGCAGCACAATAATACATAGAACCCAGCCATGTTTTTCCACAGTTTGCTAAATCTGCAGCTGGATGTATAAGAATTTCATTTCTGTTTGCAAATCATGTGAATGATCCCATTCGCAATGCTGAACATGAATGCAAGCAGGAGCATAGGTTTTTTTATTTTAGAAATGTTTTCAAATTCCTGAATTTGCGTGTTAAAAAATGCATATATATTTTTTAAAAATGTGCGCTGTGAAGTGCACATTTCTCAAAAATACAGATTCGCACACATCCTTTCCATCTGTATCTCCCAGATTGTCAGGCATCTTTCATCCATCATCCACTCATTAACAGAATCTATTATTATTATTATTATTATTATTATTATTATTATTTCTTCTTCTTCTTCTTCTTTATGGATGTATGAGATTTCATTCCATTTGCGCTAATGCACACTAGCACAACTGGGAGGAAATTCTCGTACATCCATATCTCGTTCATATTGTGCATTAGCGCAAATGGAATGAAGAATTCTCCCACATGTGCATTAGCGGCAATGCACATTAGCATAAATGCACATTAGTGCAAGTGTGAATTTGCACAAATCCTCCCCCCAAAAAACAACTGGTCTGCAAGTCCACAGAATCTTTGTGACTCGGAAAAAGCCACTCCACTGTGGAATCCACAGGATTCATAGAAATCTAAACTCATCTGAATCGATTGCAAATTTCTCTGACACCCCTATGCACACTTTTCCCTTTCGAAAAACACACTTTTCCTGTTCAGACGAGCTCAGAAATAGGAGTGAACTTAAAAGCAGGAGTGAGCCAAAATGAGATTCAAAGTAAGTTTTGGAGAATTTGGGCAAGCTCTAAAATTGCTGGTTCTCCCATGCCTAGCACCTGTTTTAGCCATGGAAAACAGAACAGAAGCAGGGGGAGAAGGCTATTGCCAGAGTGGAGGATTCATACCGAGACCTTTGATACAAGTTGTGCCAGGAAGGATTCCCAAATGTATTCTAAATATACAATTTGATTATTATTGTCATATAGAAGCTGCTGGTGAAGACCAATGGTCAGAATGCATTAAGTTGGTGTATGGATTGATAGTATAATTTGATAAAGCTATAATAGCCATTTTTAGGAGATTTTTTTATAGTACATGGAAATTTGTGTGCAGCCATTTTTCTTGCTATTATGAAATGAATTAGTAATGTAGTGTGCTAATTGATTAGTGTGGTTTATTGGTGATCTCAGTTCTGACATTTTGGCCACAGCCCTGCCAGACAACCGACAAGCTTAATTCTTCCTTGTTTTTCTTCTTCTTCTGTGGCTGTATTTATATTTCAATTTTAAAAATGTGTTAACATTTTACAGACAGAGCACCAGTCACTTGTTTCTGCTAATTATTATTCATGCATTAGTGCCCATTAGTCTGCACTTTAAAAAAAACAAAACACAGGGGGAGGGGAAATCAATCAGCATTCCAAACTTGCTTCCTTAGCAGAATGTCATTATTGTGGTTTTCAAAATCTGGCAAAAAGCCTAAGAAGAGAACCTTTTTGCCACTTGGACTGTCTAATCCAGACATCATTATTGATCAAACTGACATACACCTGCCAAAGTTGGTTGGAACGGTGTTACATGAAAGACAGGAATCTAGAGCTGTCTACTTTCCTTCAGAATCCTTATCAGCAAAAATAATGGGGAAATCAGAATATGAAATCTAGAGAGCAATATAGAAAATGAATACAAGCAATAGTATACAGCGATGACTCAGGTATACCTTTCAATGACAACTGATGGGGGGGGGGGGGAATTGGAAAAATGCATTCCAAAAGAAAGTAAGTAAGATCTATATTAAATTATTGAAAAGACAAATTTCAAGCTTTGATACTTGTGAGCTAATTTTTGCCTACTAATTGAGAAAACATTTCTTCAAAATATATTTTAAAATTGCATTTGATACCCCAGGAAATGTTGGGCAGAATCCAATGGGGCGTTTATGTCCCCACCGATTCTCTTCCACCCTGCTCATTGCGTTGTGCAAAAGACCCCCACTGCTTGCACAACGGCAATTTAGTGCTTGTGGAGCAACCTGAAACTAGTTTTAAATGCTTGTTTCTAGAAGAAGGCACATCAGCAGAGATCACAGAAGGGAGGTCAGCCGAACTGCCTCCTTCTAGAAATGAGTGTTTCCACTCATTTTGGGGCTCCCTCTAGGAAGAGCTAAATCTCCCTTGCGTAAGCAGTAGGTTCTACTGGCGCAATGCAATCGGTGGGACCCAGCAGTTGTGGAGGGGAATTGGCGGGGTGGAAAAGAATAGGCACCCCATTGGATTCTGCCTGTAATTTATTTATTTAAAATATTTTTATACCATTCTTCATCACATGAGATTCCAGGGATCATCACCAGTCTCCAGTACTTCCCTTCACCAAAAGAAAGTAATGCAATAATGCTGCCTTGGAACTTAACACTACTTGGGGAAGTGCAGAGTGCAAAACAATATTAGAATTCAACCATTCACTTAGACCCAAAGTATATCCAGGCTTGTGGAGGAACATTTATGTCAATGATGATGAATGATGTTTATTATTATTGGCATGGGGGGGAAAAACTAAAGCTCACTGAATCAAACTTTTCAGTGGTGCTCCTTTCTCTCTATGCCTCATTCGCTTCTTTCATTTGCTTGCACTCTTGCTGTATTATGGTTTATTTTAGACATTTGCCCCAATCCATTGATTTCTGGTGGGCACTGGAGTTCTGATGCGCATACAAGACTCCTCTGCCTGCAAACGCTTTCACATTAATTTTAACAGAGGAAGGAAGCTGACATGTGTACTCCATCGCATTATGCATATACAAAACTGCCTCCTTTGCTGAAGTGAGTGGGGCACATCATCCAGGCAAAAGCTCCATGTGTGCATTAGATAACATATGAAACTCTTTATTTAAAGTAGATTTGCACTGAATTTTATTGTATAATAATTTCTCTTGCTGGTGTTTGTTGCTTTGTGGAACTTTTGCTGTTTTTATTACCGCAATTTTTTTTATTATTATGAATTTTAATATATGCATTTTATCATGGTACGCTACCTTGGGAGGTCTCCTGCCTATAAATATTTAAAATAAATAAATAGATAACCTTAGATTCAATTCCTTGAATACACCAAGTGTATTCAAGAGGAGAAGAACTCTATCTCCCTCTCTCCCACTCCCTTCCCCCCACCTCCTGGTTACCAACATCCTCTACACTCTCACATAATTGTGTCACACTTTAGTGTGACCAAGGCTGCATGGAGACATGCCCATTCCACGAATGATGCACACGCAGCCTCCAAACCGAATGCTGATTGCCTCTTCCTCTTCACCATACTTTCCCATGCATCAAGAAAAGCTGCCTTGGGTGCCATTTCTTTGGTAGAAAAGTGGGGTATAAATCAAACAAAGAAATGTGTCATTTCTGCTGCTGCTGCTCCTGTTTTTAAAAGGATATTTTTCTGCTCAAAAAACAGAAACAAGAATGGGGCTATGCAGATCAAAGCTGGCTTGATTCCTAAAGGCTGAGGTCATGAGGAGACACGAAACAAGGTTAGCTTTTTGTATGGCTTTCCTAATCCATACGAAGGAAGGAATGATTGGCATTCACTACTATGAGGCCAAAAAGAGGACTTCACCAAATAAGAGAACAAAAGAGAATACCAATTTGTATATCATTTGCATATGCTATGTATAAATGCAAATCTAGAAATTATTATTTAAATAGAAATACAGCACAGCTCACCCTAGTGTGGAAGACTGTGACCAGGGGACTTGCATGCCTTGCTCAGTCTGCTGTCCAGTCCAAGTGCTGTTGATGGGCAACTTCACAGCCCAGCTCTTCCCCTTGATGGTTCTTTATCTTTAAATTGGAACACAAGAACATAGGAAGCTGCCTTATACTGAGTGAGACCATTGGTCCATCAAGCCCAGTATTGTCGACACTGATTGGCAGCAGCTCTCCAGAGTTTCAGGCAATATTATTTCCTAGCCCTACCTGGGACCTTCTGCATGCAAAGCATGTGCTCTATCACACTGACTTGGACTAGACAGCACTTCAAGTAGAGAGATGCCTTCAAAATAGAGGGCAGTCCTCTGGTAGCCCTTCAAACAGAAGATTGGCCTTTGTAAAAGAAGACACATGGCCACACTAGTTTTGCCTGTTTCAGGCACTCTGAAAGTGGTTAAAGTAAATGTGTGAGGAGAGGGAGCCCGGGTGTTCCAGCCTTCTCAATTTTATTTATTTATTTATTTATTTATTATATTTATATCCCACCTTTTTTTTTTCTGCAAGGAACTCAAGGCAGATTACATGATCCTCCTTCTCCTTATCTCCCTTTTATCCTCACAACAACCCTCTGAGGTAGGTTAGGCTCAGAGTCAGTGACTGGCCCAAAGTCACCCAGTGAATTTAAATTGTGTAGGGAGCTTCCATGGATACATGAGGTTCTCTTCTTCAGAAAGCTGCCTTCCATGAGTAACAGGGTGATGGAAATGCATGAGGAGGGGGTGGGGCTAGTGCCCCACTATGCATTTCCTTTAACCACTTATCAGAATGTCTCAATGGAGCTAAAGTAACACACTGCATTTGGATACTCTGTTGCAATGAGGGCAAAACTAGTGCGGCCATGTGTCTTCTTTAACGAAGGCCAGTCTTCTGTTTGAAGGGCTACCAGAGGACTGCCTTCTATTTTGAAGGCATCTCTCTACTTGAAGTGCTGTCTAGTCCAAGTCAGTGTGATAGAGCACATGCTTTGCATGAAGAAGGTCCCAGGTAGGGCTAGGAAATAATCCTGCCTGAAACTCTGGAGAGCTTCTGCCAATCAGTGTCGACAATACTGGGCTTGATGGACCAATGGTCTGACTCAGTATAAGGCAGCTTCCTATGTTCCTATGTTCCAGTTTAAAGATAAAGAACCATCAAGGGGAAGAGCTGGGCTGTGAAGTTGCCCATCAACAGCACCTGGACTGGACAGCAGACTGAGCAAGGCATGCAAGTCCCCTGGTCACAGTCTTCCACACTAGGGTGAGCTGTGCTGTATTTCTATTTAAATAATAATTTCTAGATTTGCATTTATACATAGCATATGCAAATGATATACAAATTGGTATCCTCTTTTGTTCTCTTATTTGGTGAAGTCCTCTTTTTGGCAATTCACATCCTCTTTTTTTTTTTTTTTTGCAAAAGTTGCCCTCTAAAATACTGAAGCCCTAAGTGCCAGGTCTCCTATTTATAGCCTGGGAGTTGGACAAACGGGAAAGGTTCCCTCTCAGGTCTGCCTCAAGGACCTGCCTCCAGGAACTGCCCAGAGAAGCCAATTGCCTCCAGGGCTATGGTGCATGCAAGTGGAAAAACCAGCTTAGTATGCTTCTGGCTGTGCAAAAAGGATCACCCCCATGCAATGAGCACAAGGAGGACCCCCCAGTAAGCAGGACCTGAGGGCTTCCTTCAATTATTGTTGTTGTTACCATCATTATTACCACTGCTTTATTGACCAAGATTCATGGAGGAGAAGGCTATCAATGGCTACTAGTCCTGATTGGCTATATGCTACCTCCAGTATCAGAGGCAGTATACTTGTGTATACCAGTTGCTGGGGAACATGGGCAGGGAGGTGCTGTTGCACTCATGTCCTGCTTGTGGGATCCCACGGGCAACTGGTTGGCCATTGTGTGAGCAGAATGCTGGACTAGATGAACCCTTGGTCTGATCCAGCAGGGCTCTTCTTATGTTCTCGTGTTCTTAGGATAGGAGGATGAACAAAAAGAGATAATAGAATCACAGAGATGACTGTTTTGAGTACAACACCTAAGCATAAAAAGATTAAACAACCCCCACTAGCCTGTCCTTTTCTTGTACTTTTAAAGCTCAGATTTACAGTCAGGCAAATTGTGTAAAAAGGCTGGTAATACAGTGACGTCCAATGCCATTGGGCTTTAGAAAGCTGACAGTTGCTGTAAAATAGTCATTAAACAACCTCTAGAAGAGACTCATCAGCAGATGCCCTCAGGTGAAGGAGAGAGAACGCTGAGAGAGAAGGAAGGAGACTCTAATATTTTAGCATGACTGAATTAAACAGAGCATATTATGTTGATTTCCAGAGTCAGCCCAGTAATTTAATTTTCATAGTGATTCCTTTGATTGTAACAACCATTTATGAAACATTAATATATTTTTATGTAGCATACATTCCTTTTCCATTTCATTAAAAAAAAGTTTTTAAAATCAACATTTACATATCTGCTGACCATTAGTTCTGTAAACGACACACACACATGAAGTTAAAAAAAAAATAAACACAGTAATCCTATGGCAAGGATAAGCTATATCTGTTTTATGTCAATATTTTACAATGCAATTGTAAAATGTGGACTATACATACAAGAATGTCATCCCTAAATTGCCTCTCTACTAAAATGCTTCTGGGAGTTTAGGGTGTGTGCGTATATATATAATGTCTCTGCAACTCCTCCTTCTTCCTTCTGTTAAGGCACAAAATATTATTTTATTTCCATTTGAAAAGCAGACCTGTGAATAACAGGGAACTCTTCAGAGATGTTGAGACTGGCGATCACTGCTGAGAGCTGCCAACATCAAGGGAATCTTCTGAAAGATCTTCAGTACTACTGAAAAAAGCGAAAGCTATGGGATTCAGAAGGCTCTTTCAGAGTTGTCTTCAGAAGCTGAGAGCATCAATTAGAACTCTGTTCCTGCAGTCTAGCTCAGCCTTTGTGACCCAAACACTAGCTGAGATCATTTCTGAGGGATCAGCAATTATTAGTGTACCCAACAAGACGACATAGTTTAACACTTTTCCAGCACCAAAGTGGGTGGGACTTAAAGCGCCCATTCCTTTTTCTGCCCAATGGGAAGGATCCAGCTGTGCCAGGCCACTAGCACTAATTACATTACAGTAAGGCAACACTAGTGTAACATCAATAGCACTTGCTAGTATGATGGGTTTCCCAGAAAACTCATCTGCTTAGCAAGTGCTATTGAGATTACACAAGTGTTGGTTTCCATTGGCGCAACCTCAGTAGCACTAGTGGCTGGACACCCTTGGATCCTTTCCAATGATCCCCATTGTTTTGCAGAGCTATGGGAGCACCATCATGCGATGTATGTAACATGCTAGGCAGTTACAGTCTTGCCTTGGATTGAGAGCATAATTCGTTCCGGAAACGTGCTTGTAATCCAAAACACTCATATCAAAACGAAATCCCCCCAAAAAAATTTGTACAAAGATTTTTAATTTAAGCCGTACTACAGTACTTGTATTGCAAGACGTCGCTTGTATATCAAGTCAAAAAAATTTAAATAAATACCGGTATTTAAAAATTTGCTTGTCTTGCAAAACGCTCTCAAACCAAGTTACTTGCAATCCAAGGTATTACTGTACTTCATACAGAGGCTGCCTGATACACATGGAAGCCCAGTTCATGAAATCTTCCTGCACCCTCAACTCCTTTTTGAGTGGGAAGAATTGCATGACTCAGGCCTCCTCATGCATGGAGTGCTCACTTCATCTTAGGTACATGGTGAAGGGAGCATGCACAGCAGACTAAGAGTGCAGTCCTATGCATGTTTACACAGAAGTAAGTCTGTGTTCAATGGGGCTTACTCCCAGGTAATTGTGGATAGTCAGGCAGCCTTAGTGTGAGTGAACCAGCCTTCTATCAATGAGGAAATCAATATACCAGATTTATTATCTTTGTGGTTAAGTATTCTCCTTCCCAAACAAATAAAGGCTTTATGCTACAATTTTTCATCATCAGCTGCCCATTGTTTTTTTTAAAAAAACATTCTTAATAATGATTGCCTGCAATTCCACATTGTTGTGAGGACATAAAAGATAAGACTTCTAAATTGTGCTATGCACTTAAGATGCTATACAGATGATAATAGTAGCTGTCACATTTTTTCCCTTAATCCAGCCACCGCCCTTACAGTGTAAGGACATTGTTCTCCAGCCAACAAGGAAATTAATTGCTTTTTCATGACACAGTCTAAACAAAACACACATCAGTTCAGGGAGGTGATCTTGGTCACAGGGAAAGATCAAGCAGTATTTAGGCTTAGCAAAACTATGCTTTCAAAGCAGGCCCCTATTGCACTTCAGTCCTTGTCAGATAGTCATGTAACTTCCAGTCCAAACACAGAAATGCCCACATGTAATGGATCAAGGGAGGCAGTCTTTCTGTAAGGAGGACAGCTGTCAGCTCTTTTACCATTTTCTTTCACCGTTTTTGAAGGCTGGACTATGTACAAATAATAATGAGAGCACAATGGAAACTTGTGCTAGAGTTGAAACTGGTTGTTATCTTTTTTCTTTCTTTCTTTTTTAAATTCCTACTTATAGCAGTTTTAGGCCACCCTAGAGTAAAACAATCCAGGTGACGTATAAGAGTGATAAGTTTTAAAAAATCAATATAAAATCACAGTCAAAACTAAACACAAAACAGAAAAGCTGCATAAAATTTAGTGTACGAATTCAGCAGAGTTGATAAAGCCATATTTCTGCGCACTGCATGGATAAAAAACATCTTTGACTGGCTCAGAATGACATCACAGTTGGAGTCAGGTGACCCTTCCTGTAGTGGAGATCCCATATGCGGGGTGTCACACCTGAGAAGGCTGGCCTAATCCCAAGGCCTTCAGTTATTTTGCCAGAGCTATTGCAATTGAAGCTGATGAGAGAAGAAATAATTCCTAAAACTAAACTCTAAATTCATGACTGCTTTAAGTCCAGCTTTCTATGTGGCTTAAATTCAATTCACTTTCTCTAGATCGAATTCTTTGTCTACAGAAAATTCAAACAGTATTTACATTAAGTTTTTCCATCTGACAAACTTAGGTACATCGTCTAATTACATCAAACACATTAACCCTTTATCTCCCATTTTAATTAGTGGATTTAATTAGTAAACCAAATTGATTTCCCCATAAGTAAATTAGAAAATTCACACTGTAGTCTATAAAGCTGTTACACTTTTGCAAATGAAAGCAAGGTAAATATTGTGAAAGGCATTTAAAAGTGGAGAGTACATTGAGAATGAAGAATGACACACATGGGCTCACTCTTCAAATGGGAAAATTCTGATTCACCAACAGGAATGTATGACAAGAGATAGAATTTCCTCTTTACATGAAATAATGTTCCTTGCTTAGAAAAGATAATGCCACTTTTGTTTTACAAATATGCTAGCTCTGAATGTTAGTTTTTTCCTCCTTAATTTATCATTGATCTTTTAAGTAATATATGTTTTCTTTAAAAAAAAAACACTTCAAAATATAAATAAAAAACAAATACAATAATTTTCAGCACTATTAGAGCAAACAATTATAAATAAATGTACCCACACCATTACAAAGTTCAGGAGGACACAGTGTTGAAGTAATAAGATACATTTCTCATCAACATAAGTTATAGTTAGTGATAAAGTCAGTGAAAATTAAGCTCTCATGCTTAACTTTAGGCTTAGTGCTATAGTTTACTGCACTATCCCAATGAAATTGGGCATGTTTCAATCCCAATGAAATCAGTGTGCTTGACTGCAACTATAACATGAAAGTTCTGTCGAAATCAATGATGTTTCTGGTTCAGCCTACTATGTTTGGGATGCCAATTTCATTTCATTTGGCTGAGTCCATAAGCTTCCTTTCTTTGATTAGCAAAATGAGAAAAGTCCTAATGCCAAGAAGGCAGCAAAATGTGGTGTGCCAGGGTCTGCTTTCTCTGAAGTTTGCTGGTTGTGCGCATATATATATATATATATATATATACACACATATATAACATCTGCTGGCCTCAGTATTTTCTTGCGGCGTTGTTTTTGATCAAAAACTTTGCAGATGTTTGTGATACTGCTGAGAGCCTATTGGCATATGAGCATCTCTTGCTGTAGTCTCCATCATTATTTGCCTGTCTTGTCTATTAACGAGCACTATCATCCCATCGTAGGATGACAGCTGCAACACGTACTCAGGCGCAATAAACAGCTAAATGAGGCGCACAGCAATTTCACTTGTCACCAGAGCCCTCGGCACGACTGGCTGCACAGCTTGATGCATAAATTCATGAGGCTGTTGCATATGATGGAGTATGCCTGGCTGAAAGAGGTGATGGATAGCAGGGCAGCTAAAAATGGCCATCACCTTGACTGTGTCAGGACATTTTTTAAAACTACCCCATCAGCTCTCTTGCATTCTTACTTGTACACTATCCCCAAGCTAAATGCTTCCTTGGGGACTGATCAGTGATTTTCCCTTAAAATATAAGGCTTTTAAAAAGTCCAGAGTCAAAGTTGCTTCGATTCACAAATGGAGTCCAGTCAGTCCAGCACATAATAAGACTTTCAGTTATTATGATGAAACATTTATTCAATTGTCTTTAAAGGAAATCGAGCATGAAGCAGAGTCAAAAGGTTGTTGGACAATCACAATTGAATGTATCTCTAATTTGTGTGTGTGTGTGTGTGTGTGTGTGTAAATGCAATCATGAAAACAGTTGGCTTAAAGAAAAACAAATATAAAAATTAAACAAAACTGAAGCAAGTATCAAATATGTAATATTGCTTGATTGTATTTTAAATTGTGACTTATGGAGTTCTCTGAAGTTGTAATGTCATCAGATGCTAAAGAAACAGAAAGATCTTACATTTCTTAAGAGATGATCAACCTCCAGGCTTTTGGCAGATGCCCTGTGGATTTTGGATGAAACAAAATTGTATTTCAATCTAATAAATATGTAGGTATGCTAGATACCCTGATACAAAAAGTAACAATTTGATATGGATAGATATGCATATGATTTTATTTTGTTTATTATGCTTCCCCTGTCTCATGGCATGTGTAAAAGCATATGCAAAAGGAAAATATAATGAAATAAGACATAACATTCAGAAACATCCTAAACTAAAATAACCCTCTGTTTGCTTAACCATGGCCTTAGAACGCCAGAATATCAACCCCAGAAATCTTCAGATGGGGCCTCATCCCTTGCACCACCAGCTGTCTAGGGTGGAACCACTTTGCAGGAGAAATGCTTGGCAAGCAATCAAGGGCAGATTAATGTAAGTATCTGACAGGATCCGATTTCCCCCGTTCTCCTGGCTGCCTTTTAATATCTTATTCTTCTCCTACCTACCTAGAGTCAATCTAGGCTGACAATAATTGCATGAATGCAGTTAGCATGCACATTTTTTGTTATATAAATTGCTGCTGCTCAGCTTGAACAGCCTTGGGACCCCATGTGGGTGTGTGGAGGATACGTTTAACTCTTTCTCTCCCTAACATAGCCCTGACAGTGGGATGTGGGAAAGATCCAACAGTGCACCACCACTAGTGCTACTGATGTTGCACTACCAGAAAACAATGCTTGCGCAACATCAATAGCACTTGCTAGCATGATGGGTCTCCCAGAAAACCTGTTGCACAATGACATTGTGCAAGCATTGGTTTCTGCATTTACTAGCACTATCATGCCATTGGATCCTTCCCATAAGTTGCTTCTCCAAAGCTACTTTTTGCATTTCAAGGGGAAATCCATTGGTGGGGCTTAGCCTGTCCTTACCTTCCCAATGCAAAGATCTATGAATCCTTCAGAATTGCTGGTTGCAATTGCAAACAGATCTCTTGGATTTGACACCTAGATGGGGTATCCTGACTGTGTCTTTGCCTTCTGATTTAATTCACCCTGATACGACTACTGTTTTGTGAATTCCCTGCCTTCTCCACTTAGTTTCCTCTTACCAGAACAGCTCAGGGCCAAATATTTATGTACTGCTAATGTCATCAGTCATTTAAGGGAATGTTTTCAAACTGGATATCAAATGTTTTACGGTCAGAAAGCTCTTACACTCCTATGAAATGTTCAAGCTCTGGGTTTTTTAAAACCTTGGGAACAAAGAGTTTCACGACTGTGGACCAGCCATGGAGAATTCCTATCTATGTCCCCTAATTAAAACCTGTTATGCAGATGGCAGCAACAAGAGAGAGAGAGAGAGAGAAGGAAAGTGCCATCTCCTTCTCATTTTAGTCAGACCCCTCAATGATTTTAATGGCTCTGGATTGCAGCCATTACAGGTTGCAAGGCCATATGTGGCAGCAGTTTCTTAGATGCAGAGATGGGTAGGAGCAGCTGGACTCCACTCTGAAAATGTTTCAGTAGACCAGGATTTCTATCCTAAAGTCTGCAGAACCTTCCACTCTAATTCCAGAATAATTCATTGGTATTCTGAGGTGCCCACTGGAGAAGTCTCTAAAGACACTGAAAACAGAATTGTGCCTTCGGGGCACAGGGAGCTTCTTCCTGGGAACAGGAAGTACTTTTTCCCACAGTGCATAAGATGTAGTGATGGCGACCAACTTGAATGGCTCTAAAAAGGGATTAGACAAATTCATGGTGGAGAAAGCTATCAATGGCTACTGGTCCTGATGGCTATATATTACCTACAGAATCAGAGGCAGTATGCCAGTTGCTGAGGAACATGAGCTGGAGGGTGATTTCCCACAGGCAGCTAGCTGGCCACTGTGAACAGAATGCTGGACTAGATGGACCTTTGGCCTGGGATCCATGACTCTTCTTATGTTCTTATGTGTTTGTCTCTCAAAGCCTATTACTTCTGGGAAGTCTCCCAGAACAGCATTCAAGATTCTGATCTGACATGAGTTCTTTGGGTGGGGGAAAGAAACATTCACAAAGAGCTCACTTTCACTTCACTTTGGATGGAGCACCCAAGAAGGTCAGAGCCTGATGAGGATTTTTAGTTTACATATCCTTTCTTCTTCCAGATGAAAGGGGGCTACTGAAGGTACCTTGGCTGAGGGCCCCCAAAATCCTAGAGCTAGCACCACTCATGTCCACTACTATGCAGTACCATAACCCTGACTATGGGCTAAGTAAAAGAGAAGGATTGAGGTCCATGAGATCATCTAATTAGACCAGAGATAGGTAAACTGATCTTCTCAAATGTTTTGGACTACAATCCCAGCAGCAGCAGCCAGCATGGACAATGGACAGTGATGCTGGGAACTGTAGTCCAAAATGTCTGGAGGGATCCAGGTTGCCTACCCCTGAATTAGACAACAGAACTAGAAAGAGGGACCCAGCAGTTCATGAGAGACTAAGCCTATGTCTGTTAACAAATATGTATCATTATTTGTATTTATTGTAAAGCTTATTTGGGGATATGTTAGGTAAGTTTCAGCTACATACATGTTATGATTTAACCCATTGCTTACTTTCTGTTTCCACTGATGCAGTATTTGCTGTCCTAGGGAAATGCATTATGCACCCTCCATCTATGTTACTGGAAGTCACCTAAGGAAGACAAATATAAAGGCAACAAAATCAATGAGGCAGTTTCCTGAAAAGCTTTATGCATTAATCTCTATCACACAGAGAAATATACACCACTATAAGGGAAGGAAGTAACTTGTTCTCTAATAAAAGAGAAAACCCTTGGTAATAAGCAATTAATAAAGTTGTCATGATTAGTTATGCAACTATGAATCAATGTTTACAATAAAAATGATTACATTCATAGTTTTTCATACCTATCATTCAATCACATTATTAAAAAATCCTCTTTTCTTTTAAGGTATACACAATTACACTGTCGATTCCTGTAACATTATTATTTTTTATTTCTTATATTTATTAATCACCCATCTGGCTGGTCACCCGGCCACCCTGGGTGATGTAACATTTGTATATTGCACTTTAAGAAAAGAAATGTTTTATGTTTTTGCAGGGACATATCTGGAAACAATTTTCTACTATAACTTTTGTTATTCACGTTTCCTCCCCCCCCACCCCCAAGCCTGGGTTTCAAGGTCTTCGTGCTTCCTTCATTTAGTTGTATAATTGAAAAAAATCATGTCTCCATATATTTATTCTATTACATGAACATACCAAGGCCATTTTGCCTCCACCCCTTCATACATATTGAGGGCTTTTCTGCCCCACTAAGGGCCAAACTGGAAGGGATGGTGGCAAATCCATGAGTCAAAATTGAATTGCCATCAGATCACTACAAAGTACAGAGATTTAAAGTGAAGTAAGAGTGGGTAAGAGGAGGGGTGGGACGCATCCTACCCCTGCCTTTCCACCTGAGACTGCTTTGTCTCCTAGTAGGAGTAACCTCTCGTCCCAGTGGCAGAATAGCTCAAGAGAAGCAAGTTCAACCTAAGGTGGAAGTTCATTCCACTTGCATTTGAAATCCCCATCCCCATCAAATACTTAATATCTGGGGTGGGGAACGCTTTTTGCTATGAATTGCTATTGACCCACAGGAAAAGTCACTTAGGTACTACAGTCCTGGTAGGTGGAGCCAGAGGCCCAGAGCCAAAGGTGGGCACCACTGGCAGCACGACAGGATTACCTTGTGCTCTCTTGCTCTCTCTGCCACTCCATCCATTCATCTCCCTCTCTCTGTGCCAACCAGCATGAAATCAGGCCAAGGGCCACATGCAGCCTCTGACCGGGCCACAGGTTCCACACCAGGCTTTATAGGGTCTGCCAACAACATCCCAGCTAGTTTGGCCCTACGTACAACTGAAAAACAAAACACTCGACCATTTTATTAGAATATACTGAAATTGACATCCATGAATTATGCTGTGTTAATCTCTCAACTATTCATGGCACAAAAGAAATTGGCCGACGACTGGCTAATTATTTACCCCACATGGAGGGGTGGAAAAACAGACATGAGACAATGGGAAGCTGCCTTACACTGAGCCAGACCACTGGTTCATCTAGCCCAGTATTGTCGGCACTGACTGGCAATGGCTCTCCAGGGTTTCAGGCAGGATGTTTTCCTGCCCTACCTGGGGATTCCTGGGATTGAACTGGGGACTTTTTGCCTATAAACTATGTACCATGTACTCTACCGCCGAGTCACAGACCCAGTTCTGTCTTTTCCGGGATATCCTATACCATAGTCCATATGTCCCCCCTTCAAATCACTGACAACATATGTATCAAAGTGGCAAAAGTGATACTTGAGATTCTCCAGAGCAGTTTCAGCTCCCTTCCATTATCACTGCCAAAATATATGGGCTCAGGCCAAGGCTGGAGGCAAAGAGACACCAACTATTGACTGCCTTAACAGAAGATAGCAGATTTCAGAAATGAATTGATACATGAAAAATTATATTAAAGTCAGAAATGGACAACAACAAGAAGATACATTTATGAAGAACTGTTTGTTTGTTTTTAAATAATTGGATTAAAAAAAAATACAACAGCAATAACAGTGTTCATCCACAAGAGATTCTTCTTGGGAAATGAAAGTGCTTATCATTTACAATAGGTTGCTACATCAATTTTTTCTGACTTTCAATATTTACTGTACTGTACATAGGTATGGAATTTATAAGTAGGTGTAACTCAACATTTTGTAATTGACACATGTTTGGTTATACTTCATTGCGAATTTGTATATACTCTATTTTATTATTGTGTTTATAAATTTTTGTTATATTTTGTAAGTAAGGATATTTTTGAATAAAACTTGTAGTTTTTATCCTGACTTCTTTACATTGCTGTTATCCTTCTTTACTTCCCTTACTCCACTTTCCCTGTCCAATAAAACTGGAAGGCTTCTCTAGTCCAGAGGTTATTCTATGCCTCATATTGTCTGGACGGCCACTATTCTGTTTTCTGCTTGATACAATTTACTGCTTCATACACCATCCAGGAAATTTGAACAATCACCCCAGGATTTGCATTGTTGTTTCACTGTGTATGCAGGTTACTGTTGTGAGTGACACCCCAAATGTGTCATTTTTCCAGGTTTTCCATTTGGTACAAAACCTTGGGGCTTTTAATTTAAGAAAAAAGGAAAGAAAAGAATTTATGAAAAACTCTTGCAAGAAAACTGTCAACTCTAATGAGAATACAGGCTACTCCTGGTCCTTAGCATACATGAAGGTAGTTCTTTCACTTCTGGTCTTTCTTCTAGTCTTGATTCTTTCGCTCCTCTTACTTATCATTCTATACACCCTTCAAATTCCCAATCTTGGCATAATTCAACTCTTAGACTGCATAAAATTGATGATTCATCTAGTGTAATGGGAGCAACCTCTCCCCTTAGTGGTAGAGCTACCCCTGATCTGCAATAATTAACTTGGTAAACATAACAGAGATGTGGGATGGAAATGTTTGTTTCCTTTCCTAATTACCAGTTACAACTTCTTCCACTTAGAAGAACTACAACTGACTAGGCTAGATTGCAATCATCATTTAACTTCATGCCTGAGGGAAACTGCACACACACACACACACACACACCCTTTTCTGAATATGCACTCAGCCTTTCATGAACATAAAATTTAAAACTCCCCAAAAATGTTCTAAAAGTACTGCAGACATGGGCTGTTTGTGTGTGCATATTACTCTCAATGGGCACTATCTCAAAGGCTTCCAGGTATTCATTGAAGCAGTGCTTATCATGCTTCTGGGGCTTGTTTTGGCTTCTCCAGGGTACAGCTTCAATGGTATTTCATTTTTTAATTTTTTTTCTAAAATATAATGGAGAAATGCATCTGAATATAACACAGTGGTTCAGGCCACTGATTTCAAAGGACTTAAGAATGTCTAACTTCCTGACCACCCCTTTTAATTAAAATAATACATACAAATCCTTTCTCATTCATATACCATCAAAAAACAAACAAACCCATTCTATCAGGTTCTATATCTCTAGATTCTGAGACTCTTCCAGGCATTAGGGCTGCTCATCTAGACTGTGCATGTACAGAGAGGTGCCACAGTCCAACCTCATTGCACACATGTTGATTGGCATGTCTGCAATATGCATACACTTGTATATGTGTAGCAAGTTGCAGTTGTGTCATGAAATGCATGTACTGTAGGGATTGGGCCTACTCTTCCTACAGAGGAGGATCTGGGAACAGATTCTGAGGATGACAGGGAGGAGGAGGAGATGGAGGGGAGGGAACCTGCAGCTGGTTCCCCAAGGCCAGTGGACTTAGAGATAAACCCAACAGTCAGGGAGGATCTATCGGTGTCAAATTCTGTGGGAAAACAATCTGAGCTCTCTGATCCAGAGGAGCTCCAAGAGATTGGTCCTTAAGAATAAGGAACTCCCTTAGGGGTGTGTGTGTGGGTAATTTGAGTCTGGAGGGGAGGAGAGGTTTCCAGTTTAGAAACAACTTCTCAACAATAGGGCAGTCTTCCTTAATGGCTGGTATTCTAACTAAGCCTGTTTCTTTTGTGATTGATTCTGCAATCCACTTCATTTGCACTTCTGAGCCAGTTTGCTAGGCTGGCATCTTTTCTAATAAAGCTTTTTGGTTAGAAGCCATTGTTTGGATCTTCTTGGAAGGAGGAAGGGAAGTACGGCCTCCCTCGACATAATAATAATAATAATAATAATAATAATAATAATAAATTTTATTTCTTACCCGCCTCTCCGTCTAGATCGAGGCGGGGAACAACAAAAATAAAATACACAATACATAATATTAAAACATCTTAAAACATATTAAAAAATCATTAAAACATCATTAAAACATCATTAAAACATCATTAAAACATCGTAAAAACATCTTGAAGGCAACCTAAAATTCCGCCGGATAGGCCTGCCGGAAGAGATCAGTCTTTATGGCTTTTTTAAATTCCAAAAGACTGGTGAGCTGACGAATCTCCTCCGGCAGGCCATTCCATAATCTGGGAGCAGCAGAAGAAAAGGTCCTCTGGGTAGTACCCGTCAGCCTAGTTTTGGCTGACTGAAGTAAATTCTTCCCAGAGGACCTGAGTGTGCGGGGTGGATTGTATGGGAGAAGGCGATGGGAGAAGGTATGGGAGAAGGCGATCCCGTAGGTAGCCTGGACCCAAACCATGTAGGGCTTTAAAGGTAATAACCAACACTTTATACTTTGCCCGGAAACTGATTGGCAGCCAGTGGAGTGCTTTTAAAACTGGTGTGATGTGAGCACCCCTAGGTGTACCAGTAACCAGTCTGGCGGCCATATTTTGCACTAGTTGAAGTTTCCGGACTAGGTACAAAGGTAGCCCTATGTACAGCGCATTGCAGAAGTCGAGCCTCGAAGTTACCAGCGCGTGCACTACTGTCTTTAGGTCCTCCGGTTCTAGGAAGGGGCGCAGCTGGCGTATCAGTCGAAGCTGATAATAGGCACTCCTAGCCGTCGCATCTATCTGAGATGTCATTTGGAGCGACGGATCTAGAAGCACCCCCAAGCTGCGAACACAGTCTTTCAGGGGGAGTGTAACCCCATCCAGAACTGGTTGACATACCTCCAAACCCAGATTGTGGCCTTTGACAGCAAGCACCTCCGTCTTGTCTGGATTCAGTTTCAGTTTATTTTTCCTCATCCAGCCCATTACTGCCTCCAGGCATTCATTCAGAGGAGACACACTATCCTTAGCTGACGCTGTTGCTGAAGGCATAGAGAAATATAGTTGGGTGTCATCAGCATACTGATAGCACCCCGCCCCATGCCCCCGGATGATCTCTCCCAGCGGTTTCATGTAGATATTAAATAGCATTGGGGAAAGAATAGCTCCTTGTGGCACGCCACATAGCAGCTCCTTTTTGGTGGAGCAGCTATCCCCAAGCATCACCATCTGGAACCTACCCAAGAGGTAGGACATGTACTGTGGGGGAGGAGCCTTCCCCAGTGCTGCGCTTCCAGCCCTGCTTTATACATGTTCATTGAATATACACAGTAGACCCTTAATATAAGGAAAGCTAGCTTTAGAACTACCTGCTTCAGAGCTTGTACACTGGAAGACCGCAGCATCCAGCAGCTCCTACACAGTTACTTTTACCACGAAGCAGGTGCTAGAAGCCCCAGTTCCTATCCCTAAACAACCTTAAGCCAATTCCCCTGCCAAGCTCCACTCCAGTTAACTCTTGAACCTCACATGAGGGCTTGAATGGCAGTCTTCATTCTGGACGGGTTTGGGGTGGAGCTTGATTTGGGAATTGGCTTAAGGTTAGTTAGGGATAGGAACTGGGGTTTATAGCACCTGATTGGTGGTAAAAGTAACTGTGTAGGCACCCTGTTTTAAAAGTAGTAACAATATCCTTAAAAGAATAAACTTTCTTGTTTTATTTTTAATAAAGTACTATATACGGTATCTTTGTTTATTTCTAGCCCCTCTGATCTGTTTTGTCTCATGCCTCATAGCCAGTTACTTTAAGGGAAAGGTGTATGTTAAATAAAAGGGGTGCAGTTTAATGGTGGCAGCAGAATGGAAGGGAGGATTACCCAGTGGTGAGGGGTGATCCTCCACAATTATAGGGGTGTGCTTGCCCTAGCATACAGGCTCCCATCCCAAGACCCAGGTTCTCCCTTTAGGTCTAACCACCACAGGTTTTCATAAGCAATTCTACAGACATTGGCCTTTAGGTCAGAGAATAGAAAGAAAAGGTTTCAGCAGGATCATTCTCAGCAACCAAGCCTGCCTGAGTACTACCGCATGGGAGAGGTACTTTGCAATTCACAGAAATGCTGTCGTCTCTTCATCTATTCATCACTAAGCTTTATCTTCACCGTGGATTACAGCCTTAAATCACAGACTTCCATCATGCCTTGGCACTTCTTAGCCCTGGAAGAGAACAGAGTACAGAAGCCTGAACATCCCTAAAATATATTTTTAAAACCCTCTCCAACATTGGTTTCGTGTGCCTTGGATTCATTGGAACCACTGAGCATACCATGGTAACTTGAATTGTGTATAAGGTTCTGCTGCAATTTAAGTTCTGCAGAAACTTCCAGATATTTGTCTGGTTCTGTTTTGCATTTGGAGGAAATGGTTTAATTAATTAATTTATTTATTTTAATTTAGGTTTGGCCTGAACTCCCTGTTATTTATGTATCCTGTTCCAGGTAGAGTTTGTGGACAGATCTGGGAGAACTAACAGGAATGCAAGGAAAGGAGCAGGACCTTGGACAGCATCTTGCTCCTGGCACAGTTTGTAGACAGGACCCGAAAAACAGAGCATGGAGCAGGACATTAGAGAGCTCAGAGTGGGGATAGGCAAAGTTCCAAGCTGGACACAAACATCTAAGCCAGGCTTCCCCAGCCTGGTGCCCTCCAGATGCGTTGGACTTCAACTCCCATCAGCCCCAGCTAGTATGGCCAGTGGTTGGGAAGCCTGGTAGTTGTAGCCAAAACTACCAGCAGAACAGGCTCAGATTTTGCTCCAACAGAGATCTAGAACTGACTGAAGTTTTATAAAGGCAGCTGCCCAGTCAGGGTGGTTATCTACGCCCCCAGGAAGCCTCCTAAAGGGGGGTGTCTGATTTTTCAAGTGTTGGCTCCAGTGGTGCATTGGGGAGCTTTGTTCTGTCATACATCATGAAATGGAGGAAGAGGCCAGAGTGACCTACTCGGACTGAGAAGCTGGTGGCAGGACTGGCTCTGCAGATCCTCCTGGCACAGTGGTTTATGGTGGAGAAAGGTCTTCAGGGGCTTTTGCTGAGGAGAATTTTCTCCCCCAATTTGCCTCCTTAGGGTCTTCTGCCTCATCTCCATATCATGAAGAGCCCTGCACTGGGGTCATGACAGTATGTGGGTATTGGGCAGAATTATGCTTTTTGTGACATTTTAATTATGTTGTAATTAGAAAATCCATTAAATGTTACTCAATATTAGTGGCATTTTATTTTATTTTCAATCTTTATGTTTTGTTAACAGAGAATATGAGGAATATTGAATAAAGGGGGGGGGATAATTTGTTACTCCTAAAAATTCCCAGAGAAGACATCGAAATAATATGTGAATGCTTAACATTTAACCCTGTAACCAATGTTTTCTAATCAATATACTATTGCAATTATTATATTGCTTATTGGACCATGTTTCAGGGTCTGTAATATGTGTGCAAATTGTTTCCCTCACCCCCATCTCCCAAATAAAACTATCTAGTGCTTTCAGTGTGAATGACTAGAAAGAACAGCTGTAGTCAAAGGCATTCTAAAATGTTTTCAATGCTTTTGTGGAACTTTACACACAGTCCTGAACCCAGTTGTGTGTGTATTTACAATCCCATTGAAATAAATAGAATTTCAGAGCACATAACAGATTGTGCTCAAATGGTGAAGGCTCAGTTATCTGTGCTAATCTCCAGGTTTTTTTTTTTAATGGCACGTATATGTAACTGTGTGCAGATTGCAGCCCTAAGAAATAACAGAACTTTGCTGGTACTGGCTGTGTATCATATATTTCAAGAAATGTCCTTGCTCTCTGTCCTAAGCCAACACTTGAGGGGTTTTTCTCCCTGCACCATGAGATTTGAAGATCAAGCCTAGGGGCCAAACTCTACTCTCCGTTACATGTTCACCTGTGTAAATTGACAGCAGCACTTGCCCTTGGGACTTCAAACTTGATCTGATATTTGATGGGCAGTCACTACATCCATCTGAACACCAGAGTGATGTGCTCCTGTCAACCTGCGAATCACAGAAACTGCCACACTTGTTTAGAATAAGGAAAAAGCAGCAGAGAAATAGCTCTTGAAAGCCAGCTCATGCCTCCCTCCTAGCTGCGATGCGAGACTTCAACAGAACCAGAAGGAGAGGCTCAGGTACAGGCAATGAAGCTGCTGGGCATCCAGAACCTATTTATTCACTGCTGCCAAAGGGGTGCAAACTTTAGTTTTGGGCTACCACTGCTAAGACGAGATTCTATGCTTAGCTAATGAAGCAGAGCTGATTGGCTCAATCCCAATTACTAGGCAACACTCCCCATCATCAACCTTAGTACAAATGTTCCACCAGATACAATTGTCATGCTGCCATCAGAACACTCCAAGGAGGAGGAAAAGTTAGAGGCCCCAATGGAGGACAGGGCCCAGGCGCATGCCACGAGAGGGGTCTGAGCCCATGGAGAAGTCCACTGATGTCCCAGCCCCTCAGGAAGAGGAGGCCAGGCACCCCACAGGTCCCACTGAGCAACAGCATCAGAGCAGGCAGGCCCAACTCAGAGAACCTTGACAAAGTGCCAGGCTGCAGCAGAGGTCTACTCGGAAGGAAAGGGGTTCCTCATGAGTAGAAGGCCCTCCACACAAGGAGGACTCTCTCCAACTGAAGCGAACAACTGCAGCTGGAGGGGGGGGGTGCTCTGGCAGCTCCAGGGTAAAAAGCCCAGTGGAAGCTTATGGGAGCTGCTAGAAAAAAATCACTGGGTTCAGGCAACATGATAACTTACACTTAAGGGTTGAATATGGGTTGTCATTGAACCATGGGTTGTTGTTGAAATGTGGGTTATCATTTTGTCTGAACCCAGCAGCTGCACTGACAAGCCATGGCTTGTTAACCACAAAGAACCCATAAAGAGAACCCATGGTTTGCTGTTGGGTTTTGAACTGTGGGTTGTTCATCATGGCTTGTTACCTCATCTGGGTTCGGACAACATGATAACCCACATTTCAACAACCATCCACAGTTCAACGACAACCCACACCCAACCCATATTCAGTCCTTAAGTGTGGGTTATTGTGTTGTCTGAATCCAGTCAATATCTGTGTTTAATTCTGGCTCCAGCCTGCTACCTGCCTGTGGGGAATGCCTTCTGCTTGAACCCCACTCTGTAAGTGACCTTGGCCTGGATTGGACTACTCTCTCTGCAAAACCCCTTTTGTCTATACTTCCTGGTTTTGCTATTTGCTACTTTGAATCTGACTAGGACTGTTTGTGGACTCTGGCTTGGCTTACCTTCGGCTACTGACTCACCAGACCCCCAGCCTGAACATCTGGGTGGAGGTGGGGGGGGGGATGAGACAGCAAAAGCTGGGAAATGGAAATTATCCTGCTGCAATCTCCACACACTTTTCTGTAACTGCCTTTCTGAGGGCAAGGGGCAGGGCCAACAGGACCAATGGTTGCTTTGGTGCTGGTGCATGCAGGAGGAGATGTGGCATCTCACAGCCCCAGTGGGGAGAAGCCAACTATGTCCTCAAATTGGACCTGCATCTCAATGCTATGAGCTATCCTGCTGAAATTTAAAAAAAAACTCTGTTCCATTTATTTATTTATTTATTTATTTATTTAAAAATATTTATATACTGCTTCCCATTTAAAACGTCCTGAACCAGTTTCCCAAAAGAAATGCATATACATCATGTTCATGCTCCCATTCTAAATTCTCCCTGAATTTAGTCCCATTGTATGTTTTGATGCAAGTAGCTTTCCAGTAAGCATCCTTAGGATTACAGCCAGTATTGTTCTTTCTGGGTTATGAAGCAGTTATGATATGCATGCTGGAAGTGCCTTTCCTTCAAGTAACCACGGGGGCCTGGCAGTGGAGTTGGGGCAGAGGTCAAGCCACACATCTCGGGGGGCACTTGCCCCCCCTTGACTGGACTCTGGTTTCACCCATAAGGCCAAGGTATGAGAAATGAAACAGTTAAGGATGATAAAAGCCAGATTAAAAGCGACATTATGTCCAAGTCCTGCCCACCCCCACTTCCCACAAGAAATATTGCTAACTTTATTGAAAGACTTTTAACTTTTTCAGAAATCCTGCAGATGCCTCACATGAAAAGGGCTTTCTACATTTGCCTCAGAGTCAGATTTCAAAAACTAGGTGGCTCCTACAACAACAACAACAACAACAGCAACAAAAGACAATATAGTAGACCATATTAATTGTATACAGTAGGTATTCCATATGTAAAGCCATTTGGACCAAAACTCTTTCAGGATAGGCGGCCAGTATTTCTGGCTTCCCAACTAGGAACATTTCTATCCCTCTCTTTGGCTATTGGGTGGTACAGAAATGAAATAAATGAAATGAAAATCCCCCTTTTTAGGAAATACAGGGAAGGGTTGTTGCATTTATGTCCTTCTTGCGGACTTCCCAAGGCATCTGGCAGGCCACTGCTAGAAACAAAACAGAAGACTAGCTAGTTGGACTTTTTGTCGGATCCAGCAGGACCCTCTTCTTACATTCTTAGGAAGTTGGAGTGTTGTAAATCAGCTGTAGATGGAAAGCTGTATTAATAATAATAATAATAATAATAATAATAATAATAATAATATGTGCCTACCTGCTAACGTTCTTCTCCTGAAGATTAATCATGTCTTGAAGGGTAAGCAAGCTTTAGTGCTGGACCTTTTCTCTTCTCAATACCAGATCTATGTGCCTCTAGAGTGCCAGAGACTGTTTACATCCCTTGCCTTCCTGCAACAAGCATGACAGAAGAATCCAGAAGGGCCTTGAGCATTCTTTCCATTTAGATAGACAGGGAACAAAGCCTGGTGGACAAAAGTAGTGGATGGAATGTAAATAGGTTCATGAGCACTGAGAGCACAAGTTGGTACCGCAGGCAGAGGAAGCAGACAATGTAAAATAAATATTGCTAAAGAGGAGGGAAAATACTACATTGACTTGTCTTCTTCTAAGCCGTGTGTTATTCAGTGAAGCAATAGAGGTAACTTTGAAACATATGAGGACTAAACATATGTGAAATTGGCTAAGATGTATAAAAATGTGTCAAATGTATGTTGGAAATGTCAAAATCAGGAAGGAACATTTTATCATGTTTGGTGGACATGTAAAAAAGTGAAAACATACTGGGTACAAATACATACATGGATACAAAAGATTTTAAAAGTGAATATTAAACTGAAACCAGAAATGTTCTTATTGGGTATAATGGATTTACAACTTGAGAAAGACTATGGAACATTATTACAATATATGAAGACAGCAGCAAGAATAATCTATGCTCAAAAATGGAAAGAAGCAACAATACCAACTATAGAAGACTGGCTGTTGAAAATGTTGGACTTAGCAGAGATGGCGAAATTGACTTGTTTAATTAGAGAAAAAAATCTATCTTCATTTAAGAAAGACTGGAAACCTCTGGTGGACTTCTTGGGGAGGAGGGAAAGTGACTTAATAACGTTGGGTTTTGATTTTTGAATATTGGTAAGGTGATAGAAATTCTTTCTGTGAAAATAGAGGAAACTTAGATTGGATAAGGATTGGTAATGTTTGTCAGACAGTGAGGCGGAAACCAAATATAATTTGTTGTTGTTTTAGAAAATTCAATAATAATAATAATAATAATAATAATAATAATAATAATAATAATAAGAAGAAGAAGAAGAAGAAGAAGAAGAAGAAGAAGAAGAAGAAGAAGAAGAAGAAGTGGAAGAAGAAGAAGAAACATATGAGGACAGGAACCTTCCTCTATGCAAAGAATGCTCTTGACCCTGCAAGTGAGAAGTAGGACTCTAAGCAGGCTTCAGGTGTTGAAGTGATCACCTCAACCCACTAAGGATATATGGGGTGCTCTTGGAACATTAATCTGAGTCATATCTGAGACACCCCTACATCTCTGACCCATAAATCATGATTCCTTCCCTGCCAAAGGTCACAAATAAAAGCAGTCACAAAAAAGGTGATCTTTCACAAGAATATCCTTTTTTTCTTTTTTTTTTTAAACTTCCATTTCCCTCCATGTTTCTTGCCCCATAAAATTTGAAATCTACTCCAATCCAGAAGGTATTCTACATCTTATATATTGCCCAGATTACTATCCTTCTTAATTTTCTGCTGGATAGGAATATGGCCACCTAAAAATCACCCTAGGATTTTTATTTTTATTTTAAAAAAGAAGCCCAACACTAAAACAGAAACATCATACTGAGGAAATGCCAGATGATCATACCAATGATTACAATATGGAAAGTGCCCTATTTTGATACTTTGTACACAGTTAAAATCATCCTTGATGACAAGACTGTGAATAATTAGAATGTTTTCAGGTTTTACATTTTGTTCTGTGTCAGTCACCATCCCCAAGAGAGCAAGAGGTACGAAACTAATATATAAGCATGCTCTGAATAAAAGCTTTCAACACTGGGGCAGCTTAATGTAGCAAGAAGACTATCAAGAATGTATAGAAAATAGAGTCACAAACTCTCAGAGCTTGAACTCAGAACTGGAGGGCAGCACAAAGTACTATGTGCTGAATGCTTGAGGGATAGGCATGGAGGAGGTTGGGCTGGCATGAAGGGAATGCCAGAGGCAGACTGGTGCATGACCTCCCTGTGTCCCCCATGCCCGCTTTCTGCCTTCATACATTCATGCTAAACATCTGAAGAGGACTGGTGTCTCTCAGCCTTATTCTACCGATCCCTGTTGCTTTTTGAGCCTTGAAATTTGCCCCATATAAATTGGCCTCACTGTTACAGTCCAGTCCAGAAATGAATGTCACTCAAATGATATGAATAAGAGCCACTCAGCGCTGAGAAATATGGAAGAGCACTGCCACTGCCCATAGATGAAGGACACAGTGTAGAATATGTGAGTATATCTTTAAGAGGCCGAACTTACTCTCCAGGGCTGGCCCTCCTATGAGTCAGGGTGAGCCCCCACCTCAGGTGGAGGGGTGCGAGGAACGCTGAATTGTGCACTCCCCGTCCCTGCCAGGAGGGCCTGCCCTGACGCCCCTACTTCCAGCCTCTGGAGAGCCTTGCCAGACGCTTTCCCACCAGGGCATTTGATGCAGTGGGAGAGCGGAGACCCACTCAGCAACACTAGCTCTGGAGAGGCCTGCTGCTCCCACTGTTCTGCTGTAGTAAATGCCACAGTGAGAGAGCAGCCAGTGACGCTCTCAGCAGGAGCAGCAGCCCACCCTCTTTAGAAAGCTGGCCAGGCTGAAATGCCCGGCTCAGAGAGGATCCTAACTCAGAGCCATGCCTGAGAGCCAGTGTGGCCTAGTGGTGAGAGTGTTGGACTGGGACTCCGGAGATCTGGTTTCTAATCCCCACTCAGCCATGAAGCTCACTGGGTGACTTTGGGCCAGTCACTGACTCTCAGGCTAACCTACCTCACAGGGTTGTTCTTGTGAGGATAAAATGGAGAGGAGGATTATGTAAGAGCCTTGGGTTCCTTGCGCAGGGGGGGGGGAGGTGAGATATAAATATAATAAATACATAAAAATAAATAAATGCCTTGTGGGAGATCACCTGAATCCCCTCAGAGATAGGCATTTTGCCTGGCTCTCTGAAGAGCCACGCCGGCCATTCCCTCCAGCTGACATGGTTCTACAGAGAGCCTGCCCACCTGCCCTCTGGCTCATGCAGAGAGGATTCTCAGCACAAGCCAGAGGGCAGGTGGTGGCGAACAATATGGCTGCAATGGGGCGGTGTGTGTGTGATGTGATGCAGTGGCAGCAAGGGGCTGGGGGGCAGCACATGCGCTCTCCCACCTCAGGCAGCAGGAGAGCTTGTGCCAGGGCTGTGTATCTCACCCTCACTCTTGGACTCTCTCAGTCAGCCATGGCTCTGTTGTAATTGGAATAGAGCTTGCTATTCGGTTTGGTGCATTTGTCTGATTTCTGGCTCTGTGGATGGACTTTCTGGAAGCTGAATTACATGATGAGTATGCATGCCCCGTGAATCAAAATACAAACAAGAATATTATAGCCAGTACCAGTAGGGTAAGGAGAAATAGCAATTTAAGAACATGCAGAGCAGCCAACACTAACTGGTCACCTAACTTGCCAAGTGAAAATGAAAAGGCATCCCATTCATTTTAAATGGGAAGAGAGAAGTTCAGCTCTGTTTATAGCTGCTTTATATCATGATCAAAGTGGGACAAACCAACTAGAGGATGAGCTTGCAGAGGCCTACTTGTCGGGCATGTGGGAAAGGGCATTTACTTACTTACTTATTTATTTATTTATTACATTCCTATACCACCCAATAGCCAAAGATCTTTGGGCAGTTCACAGCAATTAAAAACCATAAAGTACAACACGGTGAAATACAATATAAAGTTTAAAAGTTTAAAATAAAAATATATAAAACAGTATAAAGCCTGGTGTTGATGCATTACTTCACTGGAAATAACACAATTAGGCTGGAAATAGCATCACATTTTAATTGGGAACTGTATTTGTCACAGAATATTTGAGCTTTCTATTATGACATATAGGTGAAGAGTTTTACCATGGAGAACACTTCAGACTTGAAGAAACAGGGCCGAAGATTAAAATCACTAGAGTCTCATTCATTCCTTGTTTTGCTCCACTTATTCTACACATTAATAGCTGCTGGTTTGGATTTAGACTACTTGGGAATATCTCTGGCCTCACAAATCTTCTAGAATGGAACAGCCTTGAGAGCCAATGCAGCAAGCAGCAATTGCATGTTGCGGCTTGCACAAATAATGTTCAGCAGCTTAGAAGAAAACAGGGAGTTGCTGACTAGACAGAACACTAAGACTACTGTCCTGGATTTTATAAGTATTCAGAAATTACTTTTAAAATACAGGATACATTATTTTATTGGCAGTTGTTGCTTAAAATATGAAACAGGACAGAAACGGGGCGTGGGGGGAAAGAGGAGAATGGCAAAGGTGGAAATGTAGAATTGGGTCAGCCAAGAGAAAAAAGCAAAGGGTTTTCTTTTGGTTTCCTGTAGTAGAGATGCATTACATGTTGTACAACTGGGGAGCTGTTCTGATTTCTGCTATCCAACATTTCATATTCTTCACTGCATTGTAGAATACCATCATGTCCTAAAGGCACCTGCCCTCTGAGAATCGACTCTGTTTTGCCTGTGCCATTATTACAGGCCTAGTGTCTCTGATACATGATTGAGGCCTCACTCATAAATAATATGCACTATAAATTTAACTCCCTGCCTTGTTTAATCCCCCTTTGCCCACACAGCTAGGAAGCTGAACGGAATTTATTGCCTTGTGTATTCTCTCTGATTTATGCAGTCATGAAGCTGCTGCATTTCCCTCTGTTTGACATTATTTTACATTTCATAATAAGTTTCTTCATCACATTACACCAGCTACCTTTGAAAATGTAGTACTTTGTGCCTATACCATGTTTATTTATTTATTTTGATATCTAGGCTGTCCAACCTCCTGAGGCTCTGGGCAGTCAGCAATATATTTACTATGCCTTTTAAAAACCAAAATTAAAATTAGATAGAAATTACACATTGTTAAAAATGTGCATCCCTATCACCTTTTTACCCTTCCTATCTTATCCCACTAAGATTTAGGTTGCTGTAACGTGCTTTATGTGGTCTTCTGCTTGGTCTGGAAGATGCATCTGGTGTCAGGACGCTGACTGCTGGGGTGGACATATTACATCAGTGTTGAAGAAACTGCACTGGCTACTTATTAGCTACTGAGTCAAGTTCAAGGTTTTTGCTGGCATATATAGCTCTGAACAACTTGGGACCAGATTACTTGGCAGATCCCTGATATAGACGAGTTCAATCATGAAGATCATAGGAGGAGATTATTGTACCGCTATCTGCAGATTGGTATCTGGTGTCAACCTGGAAATGGCTCTTCTCCATGGTGACATCCACATTGTGGAATGCCCTCCCCCTTGGTACCCAGGAGGTATGTTTTAGGCACCAATTAAAGACCTATATTTTCACCCTGACCTTTCCTGACCAATTGTGCTGCCCATTTGATTGATTGTTAGTTCTCTGATCTTAAATGTTTGAATTGAGAATGTGTGTTTTTAAAACAATGTTTTTAACATAGATGTTTTATACTCTGCTTTTAAATGTTCTAACTGTGGGCATTTTGTATTTTAAATGTTCATGCTGTAAACTGCTTCAAGCTGTCTTTTTAGATATAGTCATGCAAGTCTATAAATTGATTAAATAAATAAATAAATAAATAAATCAAGCATTGCTGCCCAACCACTTTTTCTTGCTTGTTGATTCCAAAAGAGAGTTCTTTCGATCATGCCATAATGAGCTCTAATTCTCCCTACCCTAATTCTTCCTTGATCTTCATAAAACCAGGTCACAACATGTTAATGAGTACAGTCAATAATAACTGTCCACTTCCAAATTTAATGTCCCACTCCAACAAAGAAATCAAGTGCAAGCACAGTTTTAAAAAGACTCCTGCCAGTAGTCCTCCATCAGTAGCTTCCAAAGTCATAGAATCATAGAAAAGTAGAGTTGGAAGGGGCCTACAAGGCCATCGAGTCCAATCCCCTGCTCAATGCAGGAATCCAGGTCAAAGCATCCCCGACAGATGGCTGTCCAGCCGCACCTTGAATGCCTCCAGAGTGGGAGAGCTCACCACCTCCCTAGGTAGTTGGTTCCATTGTCTGCTTGTGCAACATTGGATTTCACCCAACAAATTTAAAATGCAAACCAGTTCCAATAAGATCAATAGGAGTTTCAGCATAGACATCAATGGGAAGTGTAGTTTGCCCTCCATGTGACACAACAATCACTTTTATCATAACATACACAAACCACATCTTAGAGTCAAATGAAACAGGTACACTGCATAGACTTGGATGGCTTCTGGGTGGACCTCAAGAATTTCATGGTCCATCGGAACATGAAAGTTCTCTGATGTGGAAGTCACAACCGAAGTCACAGTGTTTGCATCATTGCCACAACATGCACATGTAGCAGCCTAACATACTATGCATATGATAAAATAAGCCACTACCAATCATTTAAAAATACAGTAATACCTTGGATTGCAAGCATAATTCGTTCCGGAACCATGCTTGTAATCCAAAACACTCTTATATCAAAGTGAGTCTCTGGTGGGTGTGAGCGGGGACAATTTCGGCACGCTACGCCTGCTCGAGGCAAGTGGTTACATCCCTACGACTACTTGTCTTGCAAGACCTTGCACATTTATCAAGTCAATTTTTTTTAAAAAAAATTGCTTGTCTTGCAAAACGCTCTCAGACCAAGTTACTTGCAATCCAAAGTATTACTGTATCTAAAGTGAAATCAGTTCTGGCTACATAATATTCTATAGGTGAACCTACTTGCTCCACAGTACTCTGTCCAGTTGTTTTAACTCTGTCCAGTATCCAGAGGCCAAACAAAAAAAATGATCTTGTTCTGTTTGCAAAGAAAACCTAGAGTTTTCTTTTAGGGTGACTAAAAGAATATTCTAACATTATTCATGAATCTTTTCTACCTTATTTTTGTTTGCACTACAGAGATTATCCTTTTATCTCTCAAATCCTATGCAATCATTTCCATTAATGCAGTGATAGCTCCTGGAGAGTGCAGAGATCATCAATCACAGAGTCCCCTACTGTTTCTCTCAACCAGCATACTACCCATACCCCCAGCAACTGCCTGCCTTTTGGATCTCTATAGACTCAATCCTCTCTCAGTCCAAGGGGCTGGTGTGCCTGTGATCTGATAAGTTAGCTTGACAGACTTCCAAACACCCAAACCTCTTGAAATACAGTTGAATGTTGTTGAATATTGTTTCAGGAACTTCTTCCTGTTTAAAGAGTGAAGACACTCACAGTGAGGAAAAAAATAAATATTAATTAACAAATATATACAGGAGATGATTGGTGCTGTCAGCTCTGAAAGCACGAACAACCTGTTTAGAGGGACGGGGAGTCAGACTCTAGGCTCTCTTCTCCTCTCCATGCTGTTGGTGTGATAAAGTGCAGATTCTGTGCCCTGGCAATACATTATCAGCACTGCCAAAGCTGACACTGCTGACAACCTATTTGATTCCGTGTCTGCAGTTTCTGATCTAGTGTTGGGAACCATATATGCATCCTTAAGTGTTGGTTGCCATAATCTCGTCAAAGGAATCATGCTTTTGACTCTTCCCCCCCCCCCTTTCTTTCTTTCTTTCTTTCTTGCTATACACGCACTCCCCAGGTTACGAACGAGTTCTGTTCTTAAGAATGTCTTTAAGTCGAATTTGTATGTAACTCGGAACAGCATAGCGTCCTATACCTTAAAATCAGCATTTACGCAAATTGCGTAAATTACACAAATTGTGTAGTATTCTATGCTATGTACTCTACGTAAATGACGTAGCGCTGGGGAAACCATTTAATGCAAACCATTTAATGTAATAAGTCAAAACAGAAGATACACATATATGAAATTATGTTGACAATGTATTCTTTTTAATGACTGGGCCATTAAAGATGTCTGTAATTTCCATTGTTTAAGTATTAGCACAATATAACAACTGAAAATGTATGAGTCCCTTTTCTATTGTGCAATCCCTGACATATCATACATACCATAATCTAGATTGTGTCTTGAAAATTGCTAAGAAATATATAATGTATTCCCATGTGTATAAAGCATGAACAAAGCTTGCACTTTAAAAGATCACACACACACACACACACACACACAGAGAGATATTATTATTATTATTATTTTTATTATACATGGTTTGCTACCTATTTTTACTAAGGCTAGAAGCCTAAGCATATTTTACTTTGAAATAAATGCCATTTAATTTGTTTCTGGATAAATGTATTCAGCATTTGGGGTGTTAGCAAGCCAAAACTGCTCAATTAACCATACACTATAGATTTCAATAAGAAAGATGCATCTATAGAATTTGAGGAATGTCAAAGTATTTCCACAAACACGAATTAACACCAGCATTAAATTTTAGTTGACTATAAAGTGGAGAACCAGAGCCAGTTTAAACCTCTTCTATAATTTTCTTAATATTGATATGCTATGGTTTATCACTTCAGACTGCTTAACGCATTTTAAATTTTCTACACAACCATTTCCACGTACAAAACTGCATGTGCCACATATGTACACTGCCCCACACATGTCTATTTCACTGCATGAATACATGGCAGAAACCACCACCAATCAGGGCTTTCTCCTTTGTACATGGTAGTGTACATGTGGATTACATTAAATTTCCTACACAGAATATTGATTCAGACATACCATGCATCATGTGTGAAGCAGTGCAAATGTAACAGGGAAGTACATACCTGTAAAGATTTTACAATCCTAAAAATGGGTGGAGAGCAAAGTACATTGAAGAACTAGTTGGTTTGGGGAAGCATGTGATGGATGAAAGAGAGGTGACAGAGTAGATTCGCTTAGGTAAGAATAACGGTAATCTCCAGCCTAAAAAGAAATGATCTGGTCTAATTTGTGATGTGGAATGTGTTGTCTGGGTGATTTGCGACAGGAAAAGCAATATTCCAGCTCCTAACTTTAGGAGCCACTTAAATCCATCCATCCTGTAAATGATACTAGCAGAATGATCAGAGGGTCACTTTGCTTTTCATAACTTTAGGTTTCAAATATAATTTTGCAATCACACTCCTCTCCATTCCAGTAAGTGTCCTCAGTGAGTGCCTTGCGTTATAAAGACAACAATACAGACAGTAATATTATTAGGTAAGCCTTCTTTGGAATAATTGAGGGATTGCAAATGAGAGGAGAAAACCATTGTGCTGCCATTTTCTCTTCTTCTTCAGTCTTTCTGACAAGAATGAATGCACTCTATACCATCATCTGTTTTCCCAACCATTAAAGATTGTTAAGAAAATGTATGTTTCCAGATCTCATTACCATCATATTATGAACCAGGACCTATTAGGAAACTATTCCCACATCTATAGTGAAACCGAGAATTTGCCAGATATTAATCTACATTATCATAGGACTGGAGAAATTAAAAAAATATGGTGTGGCATATATGCATGTTCAAAGCAATGGTAAAGTAACAAAAAAAGAATAGCCAATAATAAAATGATACTTAGTTATAAGGCAGAGGAGAAAATAGTTTGGAATGAACCCACAATCTTAAGATAGCAATTTTCCTTCTTAACTTTGAGGAGCTGCAGCATTTAAGATGTATTGACTCCTGCAGAACAAAAATCCTTCTCTAAGCTTTGCCTGAGAAAGTTAAATTCCTAGTATGACTTTAGTGACTTAACTGTCCCTCGGAATTGAGCCTGAGGTTTTACCCAGGTGCACTGGTGGCTGTTGAAAGTACAGAAGTTTAGAAATTTAGAATGAGGAGCGGGTGGGTGGGAGAGAACTTCAAAGCAAAGTAAAATACTACAGTATTATGGCAATGGGGGACAAAGATTCCTAATTTTATTGTTAGAATATGATTTTAAATGTTTTAATTCTGTATTTAATTAAATTCCTTTGATTTCTTTATTTTATCATTCACTACTCAGGAATCTTGTTAGCTGTAGAGTGTTTTCTAAATCTTGTAAATAAATAAATGAGATTATTTCTGACATGGTAATGGACATAAGAAAAAATAGTAATGAGAACTGTATTTATCAGTTTGCAGAGCAGGTATAGTTTGGTATTTAGACTGTTGGACTTTGTCCTGAGAGGTCTGTGTTCAAATATCATAGGGTAAATAAGTGGTGTAAATCCCAAGGAGGAGCGGCTCTTAAGAGGCTTCAGAGGCTTCAGTGGCTTTGGGATCTCAGTCAAAACTGGTCCTGCAACTGGGAAGAATTAACAGCCACATCCCCAAGAGAGTGGCTAAGAGCAGCAATCCCCACCATGCATCATAATCTGTCTCATCGTAGTTTCCTCCAAATACAGTCATGTTTTGGATTGAGAGCATAATTCGTTCTGGAAACGTGCTTGTAATCCAAAACACTCTTATATCAAAACGAATTCCCCCCCAAAAAAAATTGTACAGAGATTTTTAATTTAAGCCGTACTACAGTACTTGTATTGCAAGACGTCGCTTGTATATCAAGTAAAAAATAAATAAATAAATATTTAAAAATTTGCTTGTCTTGCAAAACGCTCTCAAACCAAGTTACTTGCAATCCAAGGTAGTACTGTACCTAAATAGCTAACATGCTTTAATTCAGCCACCCACAACCTGGGTCCCTCCAGCTGTTCTGGCCTACAACTCCCATCGGTCCCAGCATGGCCTATGGTCAGGGATATGGGGAGTTGTAGGCCAAAATATCTGGAGTGACCTGGGTTGGGGAAGGTACTAGTACCTGTACCCGTGGTTTCAAATGCATTGCAAGATTTTATTAGCAATAAAGTCAGGGCCTACTTTTACCCAGCTTAGTGCGCTACCCCTTCGCCTTTCCAAAGAAGGTCCATAACTCAATGGCAGAGCACTTGTTTTGCAAGCATAAGGTGCCAGGCAGAGCATATGATATGCATACATAAAGTCCCAGGTCCAATCTTCAGCACCTCCAGTTAAAGGATCTCTAGTGGTAGGGAAAGATCTGTGCCTGAGCCCTTGGAAAGCAGCTGCCAGTCGGAGTAGACAAAAGAGGGTTAGATGGACCAACACTCTAATTCAATATAAGGTAGCTTCGTTGCAGCCACAATCTCATAATAAGTGATGAATGAACCATTTGTAAGAGTCAAAGTTTGTATACATAGTATTCATAATCCATTCTGGAGCATTTCAATGGGGTAAATAATCATCTCTACAATTTATGTATTCATTTAATTATTTAATCAATGTATGAGTTGCCTCTCTTCCTAATAGGCACTCGAGGCAACATGCAAACCAAATAAAACAATAATAAGTCGCAAAACATCATAAAATCACAGGAGCAAAAAGTCTTCAGCACCATTCATAGAAGAATGAAGAGTGACATTAGACACTATTAATAGCTTGACAGAAAGAACCGTCTCCTCCAGTGCCTGCCTAAAGCACAGTACAGAAAGTCCCAACCTAACCTCCTGGGGAGGGAGTTTCAAAATTGGGGCGCTGCTACAGAAAAGACCCTGTCTCAAGTTCCCATCAACCTAGCCTCTTTAGATGGAGGGACATATGACAAGACCTCTGGTGATGAACACAAATTACTGGCAAGTTCATATGGGAGGAGGCAGTCCTTCAGATATCCTGGTGCTAAACCATTCAGCTCCCTCTTTTGTTCTGTTTTAAAGTTTGGGTTGTATATATGTACAAATGTATTTTATTTATTATTTATTACATTTATTCCCTGCCTTTCTTCCAAGGTGCTCAATGCAGCATACATGTTTCTCTCTCCCCACCCCATTTTATCATTCCCTCCCCATTTTTTGCTCATTTTATCCTACCTGTGAGGTAGGTTAAGCTGAGAGATGGCAACTGGCCCAAGGTCACCCCAATGAGCTTTACGTCCGAGTAGGGAATTGTACATGGGTGTCCACAGTCCTAGTCCAACAGTTAATCCTACATCATGCATGTAACTATGTATGTATATGATGTTTTCATTTATTTCGCTTCTACAATTCATGTATCATTTTCTGCTGCTATTTCATAGCTTGATTATACAGGATATTTTGGCTAGGTTGGGTTGCTGCACCAACAGGCATTTTTTTACCAGACAAACCATAGCTAAAATAGTGATTGGTAGTTAGGCATAGGAAATCATGTTTTAGTTCATTTTGAAGTGTCATGGAAAAAGTGGTGGGATGAATCCTAGCTTGGAAATTGATTCCCAAGGAAATTGAGAAACAGAGGCAGCATAGATTGTACAGTATCACACAATCAGTAATTTCTCATAAGAAAACTAATGTTGGGTCGAGGGTGGCGGAGAACATTGTGGAAATCTGCTCATAGTGGTCTTTCATATGTCCATCTAGATCACTTCCAGATGAACTCTGGAAAATCCTGAAACTGATCGAAATATGTCACACGCAAGCAAAAGGGGACACAAATGGGCAGCATCCATTGCAACACTACCACTAATGCAAGTTATGTTACGCTAGCATAAGCAACCACTAGCTCAATGCCAATAGCATTTGCTGGCATGGGTTTCCCCCAAAAAATGCATCACTCCAGCAAATGCTATTGGTGTTGTGCTAGAAGTTGCTTACATTAGTGCAATGCAGTTTATGTTAGCAGTAGTGTCACATCAGATACTGCCCAATTTCCCCTTCTCCCTTTATTGATGAGACAAAGCAAAGCTTATTTATTTAATATTGCAATCATATCCCACCTTTCTTCCATGATAAAGCTCAAGATGCCATACATGGTGGGACTCCCATCCAATCTCACATCCAGGTAGTGACCAGACATTATGTTACACTAGTGTAAGCAACCTCTAGCACAATGCCTCTTTGCTTCTCAAGGTGGCACCTGGTATCCCACCCAGGCACTGCTGAGCTTCAGCATTGCTGCATTCTGTGCCTTTAGACCAGGGTTGGGCAACTTGTGGCCCTTCAGATGTTTTGCCCTACAATTCCAATCATAAGCAATTCCCATCATTACTTAGGCTGCATCGGGCTGATGGGAGTTGTATGCCAAAACATCCGGAGGGCCACAAGTTGCCCACCCCTGCTTTTAGACATGTACTGAACCCAGGCCCTCACACAGCAATACTTTTGGATGTGCAAACTCAATCCAGAGAACTAATTCACATGTGCAGGTTTGTTTCTCTGCACGAATTGCACTTGCTGGATTGGGGCATATGCATTTAACTTATGACTTCTGTGTAGACTTTATTTGTTGTGTAAATACAGCTGAATTATTACTATTGAGTGTTGGCCAAGCCATTCGTGAGCCTATAAATTTTGATTGATGATTGCTGGGGAAATGGACTGAAAGATCTTGTACCTGAAGATGATGTACTGAGTGACTCATGATGGTTTATGATGATGTTTAAAGCCTTAACAGCACAGCTTGTTTCTATGTAAGAACTGATTTTATTACTTGGGCCAAAGGACACTGAAAATTCCATTAAAATTCCTGTGTCCAGGAGGTTTATTTTCAGAATAACAAAAATGCGGACATTGCTGAGCTAATATTAAATCATTAAAAGTTATAAGAAAACTGAGATGATTATTTGAACAGAAGTGATGGGGGAGACTTACTGGAGAGATTATACTATCACTCTAAGTCATTTGTTAGCTTTCAGAAAAGTGGCAACAGTAATTAAAAATGCAACGAGGAAAAAAGAATTCAAATAGCTTCAGAACATTTAAAATGGAAAACATTGATGCTTAAGTCCTGTCAAATTGATTTAATGAAGGCATCATGATCAGCACTGGAACTAAAATAGAAATATATGAAAAGCTAGAGGATGGTCATGCTGTGGACATTAAGGTAGTAGTAGTAGTAGTAGTAGTAGTAACAGTAGTAGCCAATCTGTTAACTACTTTTCAGTGCAATATTTGAAGTACCCCTGCTGGGTAAGGTTAGGAGTAGGGGTGGATGCATCTCTCCATTTTGGTTTCTCTCTGTTTTTCATTTTTCTAATCTTAAATTAGGTTCATTTCAAACTTTGAGATCTTTTAAAGGTTTGTTTTCTCTAATATATACATTTTTGCATGCATTGTTCATTAGAAAACTCCATGGCAACTTTCAGAAAAGTACAATTTCCAAGAATAACTGAGTTTTGGTTTGCATACTGGTTCAAAAGTGCAAAATTAGATAAGTTTGCATGAAAATGTGATCTGAATGAATTTGTCCCTCCTCCCTAGATAAGTGTGCCACTAAATCCTTTCCACTGATGGAATAAGATGTCATATCAGCATAGTAGATTTATATGTGTACGGTCTTAACACTGAGTCAGAAATACGCAATACCAGAGTAAATTATATGCCTGTGGCACAGTGCCAGCAAAGGGGGAGAAATAGGCAACTTGGACATGGAATTGTAGCCTTGCCATAATCCTAGGGTCATACAAAGACTGGTCTGCCCCCCCAATTATAGTGTAACATTAGGCCAATAAAAGAGGTGGCATGAGTCAAAAACCCTCCTCCTGGAGTCAATAGAGAGTCCAAGATGATTGCCTATGCTTCCCCTCTGTTCCCTCGCTACATCAGAGGATAAGATTCCAACTAACTCAGCAGCCAATCATGTCAATCCACCAAGAATACAAATAAATTCCAGAAAGGGAATACAGTGTATACGTATATCAAGATGCGCAGCATAGTGCTACATCACTGTCAAATAGACTATTTTTTTGTCACCTCAAACTCCACAGTGGACAATGTCATCCAGAAGGTTTGTCGTGGTGTGCATGTACATCACTTCTTAATGGGAGTGGAGAGGGAAAGTTTCTAATGGTAGAAATATTACAAACTGTATTATCTTTTCTTATTTTTTAAAAAAATCTAAAATGGTTGCTTGCTTGCTAAATACATATCTGATCATTTCAAAATATTTTCTTTATAATTTCAAATTTGAAAGTCACAAAAAACAAAGGTTGTTTGTTGACCATAAGAAAAATTTGAAAACCGATAGTAATGTAATACCTTTATTAGGTCAATCAAAATATTGCACATTATTTGTGATCTTTTGGTTGTCCTAATTAAGGTATTACACTAATACAGATTTTGGAATTTTTATTACGATCAACATAGCTACCTTTGTTTTGTTTGTGACTTGGAGAATACTGAATTTAGTCATTCTACAGAGAGACCCTACCCTGCAGGAAGAGGATTTTATACCACCTGAAGCTGGGATTTTATTCTCTGAGGATTCGTCCTCCACAACTACTAGGTAAAGCTACCCAATTTACTTCAATTGACTGTTGTTGTTGTTGTTGTTTTTACCTAGTAAAGCATCTAAAATTATCTCCAGCTTGGTTAATATAAAGACTGCCTAGTTTTCTCTGTTACCACTGATGAAAGGGGCCACTGTGTCCCACCTAGGATGGAAACATCTCTGAGTAACAGCTGCATTTTAAATTTCCAAATTGGGGGATCCAATATTTTTCCCTTCCTGGTACCCAGCAATCCTAGTGGCAACTCCAGGTCCAACCTTGTAATCATCACATGACCACCAGAACCTAGTTTGAATGTCTGCAGACACCTCCTTCCTCCCTATCTTGGGACTCTGAACATGCAGACACTGTAACTTCACCCTCAAGTTAGGTGACCATCAAGTCTCTCTCACCTATTCCACACCTCCACTTGCAAACGTGCTTTTTCTAACATCTTGCCTGATAGAGATCTGGAGATTTTGAAAGCTTGCATATTTTTTTGCAATCTTTTAGATAGCTTTATACAGGTATTACCATCATATGAAATTTGGAAGTGACTGTCATCTTAAGATCAGAGCTGTTTTCTCATTGCAATCTTCTTGGGAAGCTCCTCAAAAAACAGATTATAGATAGATGTCTATATAAACGGGCATACAATGTAGTCTTTGATATAAGCTTTCCGTTCCATTGGCCATGCAACTCCCTCCCCTCACCGCACAATTCTCAAGAGGTGCACTGATAATTCAGGATGGTGTCCCAGAGAGATTGGTCTATTTCTGCATCAACTTCTTCTTTTGAAAATGCCATTGAACATTTCATTCTGTATCATGTAGCTGTATTATTATATATATTTTTAAAACTACATGGTGTTTACAATGCTGGCCAAAACCAGCTTTTATATATATATCACTCATACTCAGTGGGCAGTCTAATCAAGATGGTTGATGACTCCCATGATTCTAGTGGTTCCCACTGTGCTCAAGGTTGCAGTTTATTCGTTTGAACAAAAATGTGAATGTGAAAGTTTGTATGAGCAAAGCAAAGTATTTATGTAGATAATACCTGTAGATGTGCTTAATACACATTACAAATCAGAGCATCATGAAACTGCCTTTGATGCAATAACAGGTACACACGACATGCACTTAGAATTACTGAGCAATTACAATTTAACATACCTAAACTAATATGTAAGCTTCAGTCCAAATATTCTGGCTTAACTAACTGATGCCATTCAAGGCTGCCATTCAATTTTTTAAAACCATAAACATTATTTTTTAATTATTTTTTTATTACCGTACATTTACATCCCACTTTTTTCCCTCCAGCAAGGAACCCAAGCCAGGTTACATGATCTTACAGCTTTCATGAAGCTGCCAAGAATGCAATTTGTGCAGTTATGGATCCACAGCTGAGCTGAGTCGTTGTTTCAAATCAGTCTGGCCCTTTCAGTTCTGATGGATCATTGGGAGTGCCCAATGCATTTCTCTCTGACTCAGCACAGCTCATGGAAACGGAACTTGCAGAAGCAACTCATCTGGCATAATCAATTGTGCAATTGATGGTGCAGTCACCCTCCCTGGCTCTCATGGGCATTGTTTATGGCTGTATCAGCTGGCTTTTGCATGACCAGCTCCTGCATTGTCACAATCCTTAACACCTAAGTCCTAAACATATGTACATATACCACCTGGGAACATGATATACACTGCCTTGAGTTCCATGATGGAAGGCAGTCAGGATATAAGTGTACTATATAAATATGGAAGTTAGTCCTATTAACTTTTGCTTTGAAGTAAGTGGACTTAGCATCATAAGCATAAGAAAATGCAATCGTTAATACATTCCATTGAAATAAAGTACCTCTCAATTAATAACTTAATATCTCATTGAAATCAATGATTTTCCCCTCAAAGTTAATATAGTTAGAATTGAAAGCATGCTCTAGAGCAGGGCTCTCCAACCTTGGGTCCCCAGATGTTGCTGGCCTACAGCTACCAGCATACCCAGCCAGCATGGCTAATGTCAAGGAATTCTGGGAGCTGTAGTCCAGCAACATCTGGGGACCCAAGTTTGGAGAGCCCTGCTCTAGAGTAATCCCACTGAAGAAAGTGAAGCTGATGTTCCTATTAAATAAATAAAAATGGAATTCTTATAACAAATGAAGGAAATATTTTTCTGCTACACGTAAAGTGTTTTTAAAAAACGCCTTTTCATTAAGGAAGAAAGGCTCAAACACATGAGCAATACTTTATCCTCTTGAATATCTATGTTTTGGAGGAGATCATTTTAAATAATAATTTCCTGTCCCAGATAGATCCTTGAAATATAAATTTAAATTTCTTCCTATTCTGAGACACTGATCCTTGAAATATCCTTGTTTTCAATGCCAAATCTTTTGAGTCCATTTGCCTTCCTAAAGAGAAAAAAAGGAGGAAATGCTGTGATTTTTGAGATATAGCAATGTGACGCAAAGTGACAAATGGGCGAAAGTAACACAATGAAACATGATACATTGCAGCATTATGCAATGCTGATACCTAAAGAATCTATAATAGGATTTTTTTTCCCGAACTTGTTTTGGCTGTACTTGAGCCAGACTCTTTGCTGCTAGATTAAAAATCCACAGGAATACTCCTGCCAACTCTTAAAATCACAATATTATGTTTTATCCCATTTCACTTATGCCCTGTTACAATGGGTTATGCGCTGCTGAATATTTTTGTATGCAAATTAATTAGCTTTCCTGCTCTTGTCTGTGTTATTACATTAGACTGTTGGGATCTCCCGGTTCAACACAATAGAAATAATGAGAAAGCAAATTGATAAAATCAAGAGCATCAATATACTACCACTATCTGATAGTCTAGCTATCTGCAGTATAAAATTTATGCAAAAGAAAAAACAAAAAACCAACATGACAAAAATAGCATTGGGGCCTAGCTAAGCAAGAGAAACTCAGAAACTGTCAATATAGCCACAGCCCCCAAATCTGTGTGTCTGTACTTGCTTCATCCATGTGCACACCCATTTCTTGCTTTGTTTCTGCTGCAGAACCTTATTGGCAGCACTAGTAAAATGCTAGTAACATTAAGCATAGAGTACATTGTATAAATACAGAGATCCACCAGCCAGCACCACAAATGCCCATGAAGAATGCTACTGAAACATTCATTCATGCACAAGCTTATCATAGCTCTTAAATATCTGCAAGTTAAATGTATATCCATGGGGATCGGAGCACCTCTTTTGCCACAGCATTGTGTGGTACTGAGGCCTATGGCCAACCTGAGCCCCGAAGCACTGTTTAGGAGGTTATGTGTGCATTTAAAATCAAGCATTGATTTTACAGAGAAACATATAACATAGAAAATTTCCAAGCTGTACTAACAACATGGAATTTATCTGCACAAAACAGGATCCCCTCATTACCCATGAGGAAGTAATCTGTATCTCATCAAGATAAATACCAATAACCCTGTAATAAATCCCCTGTATGCTGGAAAAGAACCCATAGAAACTGATCTCTCTTATGACATATATCTCCTGTTGTAAAGAGGGATAATTCACAAGTGTCGTAGCCACAAGTGAATTATTGTATCTCTTCTCACAAGTGAAGATAAATGTAATAATAGAGATAAGCAATCATGCTCACATGCTGTGTGTGTGTGTGTGTGTGTGTTTCTCTATGTGTTATATATAAGAGAAAATATATTAAACATACAATTAATGGATGAACTACATCACTTTTCAGGATTCATGTAAGCTTAGTTTAGAGCTGTAAAACTGAAGGTTTTCAGAAATCTATTTGGGGGGGGGGAAACATGTCTAAGTGCTTCGAATATTGTATCATATCCATAAAATTGCGATAAAGATAGTGTAAAGATATATGTATGTTGTATGACACACATCTCACTGTAATCCAGGATAAGATTGCAAATCTATATTTGAATTAATTCATTTCTTATTTATTTATTTATCTCTCTATCTCTCTCTCTCTCTCTCTCACACACACACACACACACACACAGAGATACAACTCAATATATCTTCTGCATGAAAGTATGATATACAGAGTATTTGAAGAACAGTGAAATTTTGAAAAGTGTGAAAAGATAGCATGAGTAAAAAAAAAAACTTTAGAAACAATCATTGTCTTCAACACCAAACATATGGTAAGAAATTGATAAATATGGAAGAGCAGTGAGAACAGAACACTACTTTAAAATCTTGCAAGTTACTGCCAAAAAAACGATTGCAAAAGTAGTAATATGAAGCCTGTTAAATTCCAGATGGATCCACAACTGAACACACCATGAGTGCAATGTCCACACCACTGAGAGGGTTGTTCATCATGCCAGCATTCTATCCTCATTCAGATATCAGGAAGATGCACAGTCTCCCCACACAGACATCTGGATTTTTATCTTCAGTAGAAGTACAATTTCATGCAGTCTAAATACAAATAGCAGAACAAAAAGATATTGGGAAGTTCAGGAGAGAAGTAAAGGTAGGAATTACTTGCACTACATGCACAACTCCCTTAGGCTGGCTCAGATTAAAAGGGAGAAACAGCAACAACAAAAGGGTGTGTCTTGTGCTTCCTATTTCCACACTTTTATTTCTGAAAGAGACTTGAATAGTGTTTCTATTTGGTGGCAGATCTTAGTGTCCAAGTGCCCCCCAACCATAGACCTGGTTCCCATGTAACAATAAGCCAGTGCTCTGGAGGAACCCTGGCTTACCTTTTACAAGCAATGTGCTTGACAATGCTGCCTGATTGCTCCTGCTGCAAGCAGGAGTGTCTAAACAAACCACAGACCTTCCATCTGTGGTTTGTTTAGCATTCCACATGAACTGGAAACTCTGGCTTGTCTCTCCCCCAACAAGGCAAAATCATAAGCTTTAGTTTGTTTTTGTCTTATGGCTCTGGCTTGTTGGGGGAGAGACAAGCCAGAGTTCCCAGTTTGCACATAACACTAAACAAACCATGGATGGAAGGTCCATGGTTTGTTTAGCCACTCCTACGTGCAGCGGGGCCAATCAGGCAGCATGCACAAGCATACTGCTCATAAACAATAAGCCAGGGTTTCCCCAGAACCTTGAAAACAAATGCTTCAGAATGCAGGGAATATGTGTTCAAATTTCAATCCACCACCACACTATGGAATGTATCTTATTTATTTATTAAAATATTTGTATTCTACCATTTGGTCTAAAGGTGGCTAACAAAATTTAAAATCTATAATACAAAATTTAAACAAAACTAAACTAAAAACACAATATAAAAGACAATGGAATGGTGGCAAGAAACAAATAACTTATTAGTTAAGTGGCAGGACAAGGTGAAGCAGAAAGACAGGAACAGAAGACCAAAAGCCTGAACCTCAATTCCAAAAGTACCATGAAAAAAATACTCTCTCCACCTGACATCTAAAGATAAACTGAGGGTGGTGAAGTGAACTGTCCTGGAAGTTTCATAAACATGGTGCCACTGAAGAAAAGACCCTTTCTGGGTAGCCCTCCACCATAACTCTGATTTTGGAGAGCAAATCTCTTAGAAAGATCTTGCAATATGAACTGGTTCACATAGAAGAAGGCAGTCCTTAAGTTATCCTAGACTTAGGGATACGTTTAGGGCCTTATACTGTAGGTTGAAATAGTACTTTGAAATGGTCTTGGAAAACAACTCAGAGTCAATGAAGTTGGCATCTAGGTTCCCTATGGCCTGCCCCAGTCCATAGTCTGATAGCTACATTGTGAATTAATTGTAGTTTCCTAGAACTGTTCAAAGGAAGTCGCACATCAAGCATATTACAGTACATTAATACCTTGGATTGCAAGTAACTTGGTCTGAGTCTCTGAGAGCATTTTGCAAGACAAGCAATTTTTTAAAATAAATTTTGACTTGATAAACAAGCAACGTGTTGCAATACACGTAGTGTAGGGATGTAACCACTTGCCTCGAGTGGGCGTAGCGGGCCAAAATTGGCCCCGCTCACTCCCGCCAGAGACTAGCTTTGATATAAGAGTGTTTCGGATTACAAGCATGATTCCGGAACGAATTATGCTTGCAATCCAAGGTATTACTGTAATCTACTCTGGATGCCATAAAACATGGATTACTGTGGCTAGGGTGGTTCTATCTACAAATGAGTGAAGCTGTTCCTAAACTGGTAAAAAGCACTCGTGATGATCACCAGAGTATCCCTGAGTAGCGCCAATTCCAAGAGCACACCCAAAGTACTAATAGTCTTCAGAGGGAATGCACTTCTCCTGAGTTGCATGGATTCCGTGGACTTGTAGACCGTTTTTTTTGTTTTTTGTTTTTAACTTTCTGGAATTTTACACAAATTGTTATGTGGTAGAAAACTACGAAAAAATTTAAAAAACACCATCCAAAAATGCGCATTTCTCCTCATAGACTTGTGGAGAGAACTCTGACAGAGCACACACTTTGCCCCACATTCCACCTGCATAATCTCCACCTGGGGCAGGAGAGCCCAGTCCGTGACACATTTACATACTGATGGTCTTCCCCAAGCACCCTCAATGATTTGCCAAGCACCCTCAATCACCTTTCTGAGCACCTTTGATGGGCCATGGGCAAGGTGGTGCCGAAACCCCCCCTCCTGCCTGGCCGGACCGGTTTGTCCTGTCAGTGGAGAGAGGGGTCAGGGAATCAAGAGGGGTGCAAGAGAGGGGGTAAAAGTGGCAACAAAGACTTCTGCTGGTTGTTGGATGCAAGGTGCATCAAAGCATGGAGCGGGTCATTGGCTCTGGCCAGCCCGGATATTCAACCCCCAAGTGGAGCGCCTGGGTACGCTGGTGTAAGTTCTTAGTTTCTAGGTTATCCTAGGGTATACTCTCTGATGTTAGCTTAGAATAGCGTAGATTCTCGGTTGTTATTTTGTAGTTCTGACTGTGTGTAACAAGGTACTTCCTCTTGTCGTTTTCACTCCCCTTATCTCCCTTTCCAATTTGTACTTGTTTACTATTCAATAAACTCTCATTTTCTACTGAAGTGATCATGGTGTCTCCCCTGCGAGGTAAGTATAAAATTTAAAGGTAAGCAGAAGTAAAAAAAATTATTATACCATCTAATTTTAAATTATTATTTTTTTAATATTTATGGTGAATTTTAAAGTTTTACTATTTGTATAATAATGAACCTTTGCATGTTTTAATGTAGATTGAGTATGATTATGTACGATTTTGTACAAAGTGGTTTTGGTCTATGACCGTAAATAAACAATCTAATCTACTGAAGTGTAGTTTTGCTTTGACTCGGTGCTAAATTCCAATGTTTACGACCCGATCTGAGCTTGGGATTGCAAGCGGTAAGCTGCAGGCTGTCAGTGAATCCGCGTAACACCCGCTTTTGCTAAAGCATGAAAATGTGCATTTTGAGGGGATTTTTTGTGTATTTTGAGGGGATTTGCATATTTTCAGAAATGCAAATTTGCACAAATGCGTACGACAGCATTTATGTAAAATCCAATTCCATCAATGACCAGATGATGGAATGAAAGGTGCCTGACAGTCTGTAAAATGCAGACTGAACAGATTTAACAAAGTCTGTACATTCTTAATGCAGCAGGATAACTCCTGAGCAAAAACAGAATGCTTGCTTCTAATTCCAAGGAATACATTCTTATGTGAACAGAGGCAGCTCACAAATTTACTGCATGTGTAAACTTATTCTTTGATCCAAAATACATTATACAGAGGCACACAGCCCATTTATCTCCGTGAAATTAACTTCAGTACATTTGTATTTAGGACTGGGGCACTAGAAAGGTTCAGCTGAAGAGTAACAAACTGAAACGTCAACACTCAGTTTCTCAGTTGTATCCCCATAGGAAATTACATAATTTACTAGCCTGGGTATAATTAAAAAACAAGAATTTGTTTTAATAAGATTGTGTGCCTGATTCTAAATCTCTGCACAGAGGAAAATATATTTAAATAATCAATATTGCCTTAATATAATTGTAACTCAAGTTCCTGAAGGTATTTATTTTAATTGGTGCAATGCTTTGTATGAGAGGGTCAAGTAAAATGGCAAGGCTTCCCTATCACTCTTGCCACCCATTCGACCAGGCTCCCAAGGCAATATTTCCCATTGTCACCTGGCCAGGAGAGTAAGCTGACGTGGTGGAAGGATGGGATTCCAGTCTTGTCCACATATCTGCCTTCACTTTGGATGCACCCATTCATTCTCTTTCAACCGGGTGACAGTGAAGGAACGTATTTGACATCTACAGGGTTGTACTGTTCTCTTCTGGTTGCACTTGGACCACCTTTTCTGCTCATACCTAGAATTAAGATAAAAGATTTCTGGGACAAAGGGAATGACTCAAGACTAAAAGTGTGTTCTGAAGTGTCCCCCTTTTAGTCTCCAGGGAAAGGGGAGATTTCTTTTTCTGACAGCTTTTGGGAGCTGCAGGGAAAATTCACAAAATTATTAGGGAGGAGGCTTTGGTTTACCACAGTTACACTAATGAGAGCCTTGTGATGGTGTGGGCAGCCACAAAGCTTTTTTCAAAGGGAAGGAGAAGGAGAAAGAGAAGAAGAAATATTAATAACACCCTAGCCTACCTTGTATAGCTAAGGAAAATCTCCCCTGTGAAAGTTTCTATGAAGGTTGTCCACCCCCAATCTTCAGAGGGGAGGCTCACTTTTGCTCAACACCCCACCCCCATGTCAAAAAACTGTGCTGAGAGGTTTGGCACATCTCTACAGACAGACTTCAGCACTGGAACTTCCATCTTGGAAATTAAGCACTGCTTCTTAATTCCCTTCTACTTAGTTCTCTCCAAACCACACCAATGTTTTTTGTGTATGTTTTTAGAATGCTGAACACTGTGGTGCATAATAATTACCTCACATATCTTCTGCTGATTTCCTAGTTCATTGGCCTTGCATTTGGAAATGTAACCAATGGCAAATGTGATGATCAAAATACCCTCTTTTCTGTATAAATGTCTTTTTAACATGACTTTATATGTCTTTATGTTAAAGGACTAGGGCATACTCTCTGCAGCACACACACCAATAAACACACAAAGACACATATTGTGTTTGGGTGTCATGTTAAGCCATTTTTTTTATCATGAAAGGGATAAGCTGCAGCAAGCCTCAGGCTTCAGCGCTCCCCCTCCTGTGACGTAGCTATGGTGAAGAGTTTTGGAGTGCTCACTTTCATTGTTTTGTAGAGAAACAACAAACTGTGGTTAAATTTAACTATGTTTTGTTTGAAACAAGCCAACTTCAAACCATGGGTGATAAAGCTGACTTGTTTTAACAAAGCATAGCTAAGAATAAACACAGTTTAGGATTCAGATACAATGCTAAAGTGCAGTTAATCAAAAATGGAAGCAAAAGCTTCCTATCTTCCCACAGTGGTACCAGAGGACAAGAGGGAGAAGCGCAAGAATCCAAGGCTCACTGTGGTGTGTTCACAGCATGAAAAACCATGGTTTATTGTGACATACAAACACAGCCATTGTGTTTCTCAATTTTTTTGAACCTGTAATTTACTCAAGGTTCTGTGGTCTCCAACCCAGCATCAGCTATAAGTTCTACAGGGGAGTATGAGATGTTTCTTGTATACCAGGCACCATATGAGAGGATTTATGGATTGGGTCACTGATCCAACACTAGCATTAGCAGAGGAATAGAACAGGTCATCTCTGATCCCATGCTAAAACCATGAAATGGGTAGTGTTATTAGGTCAAAGCAGCAGCTCTGATTGAGCTCCCTTCTTCCCAGAGTAGGATGGAGCAGTCACAAATCCAGTGGGAATCATTGATATTACTCTGACAGAGATCATTCAACCCATCCAGTTCTTTGCTGGTATGGTGTGTGGGAGAGGAAGACTTTACATGTGTCAGGATCTTCTCTTTCTCTGACTGCATAGCCCCAGTCTGGATATCCTGCATTCCTGTAAGAAGTAGAGTAGGAGAGTAATCCCACAGTTTGCTTCCTCCTATGTTATTTTTGATCACATCATTTAACTCCTGTGATAATGTTATATTAATAATAATTAAACAGAAAATTTCAGAAGCAAAAGCAAAGTTCATGATTTTCCATAGACATGTTACACATGTCCCAAGACAAAGTGACATATCCAATTTACTGACATGTTCAGACCAATCTGATTATTTGACACCAGACAAGCACAGGTAGAATTTGCTTACCTTGCTGATTTTTTTCAGTGGAAATGATATTACATTTTTGATTTATGACAAAATGTATTGATGTAAAGAACCTTATTGTGCGTCTAATAAGTAACCCATTTCGAGTTGTTTTTTTAAAAAGAACAATAATGTATCAACCCTAGACTGCATTCAATATTGCACATAGATAGTATACAATATGATGAACTATTTAACATATTGGTGAGTGATCATCAGCTGTACTACATGTAGAAGAACAATGTGCATAAATAAATTTTATTGATTTATGAAAAAAGCAAAGGATCATTTGAATAAGTTTTATGTAGTCCTACATATGTCCCTAGTTACAGGCACTGGGAGCTGAGGATTCTTTGGATTTGAAATTATTAGGATTGTCTCCAAAATCTCATCTAGAGCAAAATCTGAAATAAATATGGGTGTTTCTTTCCAGGCAAGTTATCTAAGGAATTCTTTAAAAAGTAAAAATAATTTTGATAGGACTGGAAAAAATTCTTAGGAGTGTTTATACTCCTCAGTTGTCACTGGATGTTATTTACAGCAAAATTCTAAATGAATGTGGAAGTTTGTCCTAAGGGAAAACATACAAGGAATTTCTGAGGTTGGTTTAGCACATCCCTAAAAATGGACTTTCTACTAATTTGTAGGGATTTATGAAAATTTTGTTTCAGTTTGCAAATCATCAGAGCTTGTGATCATGATTGGAAAAATGCATCTTCGGGGGGGGGGGAATGTACACTTTAAAATCTGCATTTTCCAAAAATTACGCCTTTTCACACTTTAGTCAATGGTGGAAAAGTGTCAATGTAAATGTGCAGCTTTCCCATTTGAAATGTGCCATTTCCTCATTCAAACGGAAAGAAAAATAGGTCATGAAAAAGGGAGCAAGGTGAACCGAGCTTCAAAATTGAGTTTGGAGAATCTCAGCAAGCTCAAGCATCCTTAAATCCCTACATATGCTTTGGAAATTAATCTCCTTTTCAGCTAGTACTACTTTTGTCTCCCTATTCTTAGCTATAAAGAGATATATGTGGAACCTGAATTGAACTGAACTGAACAGAGAATGGGTTCAGATGACTCACATGGTGAAGCCATCAATAGGATAACCTTTGAGTGTTGATTACTTGTCCGAATGCTCCAACACATCATACAATATGGTGTTGGCTTGGCCTACTATATATTAAAAACAGCAACAATCAAGCCCAGAAGGTAGTAACTTATAAAAGAAACCAGTTCAACAAATCACATTTAGATATTTAGATATTAGAGGAATATCTAAATAAAACATTGTTTTCCAAGGTTGTTCCTAAAATAATTTCAACCAGATTAATCACCTCTTTCTTTCCTGAACGAGTCAACTTGAATGGTAATGCAATTAACAGAGCCTCCACTTAGAGCTCCTTTGCTCTCAGGGCAATAGAGAGAGTGATGACCAAGCTGGAATATGTAAGGATACAGATCCATTTAATGCTATTTTGGCTTTTAACATCTATACCCAACAAAGAATCTTGCATGCTTCAGAAGCTTGCTGAACGTTTTAATCAATTTGAATTATTCTAACAAAAGATAATATCTTCATCTTCTCTCTTCTTTGTCTCACACACACTCAATAATCCAGTCAGTCAATTAATCACTTTGATTTCACAAATGGGCAGGTTTATCAAAGTAAAAATCTAGTTATGCCTTCAACTATATATGCAAAGTCAATGTAGTCTCTTCATGACAGAAGACAAGAAGATTCAGTAATAATCCATTTATACTAAAAGCCTTTTTGCTTCAAGGAAGTCAGCTAAGATAGAAATTTCTCCTGGACATGCTAGTTTTCTATATGCAGAGTGTATCAAATTGTTGGACCTGAGTTAGATCACATCCATCTTACAGACCTCTATATTCAGACTGCCATGGGCAGAACAATCCAGATTCCAAAGGGTGATGGGTGGAGGAGATTCTGTGGCACAGGAACCACTCATGCTGACCATTTTGGTCAGTTTTATCTCCCCCCCCCTCCATGTCAAAGTTTTTTTTTTCTTCATTCCCTCCCATAGACACACCAATGGGAAGGAAGTAAACTATGATAGCTCCAGAGCTGGTGTAGTTCCCAGCAATTGGTTTGGATGTAACGGAGGAAGGAGAGCTCCTAGGATTCCGCAAACCCATGGCCTCCCCTGACACCCCAGAATGCTACCTCTTTGGCCTCACTGTTGTTGGAGGAGCAACAGTGGAGCAGTGGTCATGGTAGAGTTTTCCACCACGGCACCAGGGAGCCTCCCTCTCCACCTGGCATCTTCAGCTGCCCTCCTACAGGACATAGGAGTGCTCCCTAAGACAAATTCCAGAACTATCCGGGTGGGAGTTTTACTGTCTTACCCTCCCAATTTTGGTTCCAACTTTCTCATGTCGATTGCTTACAATTGAATATGGGAATCACCTGCATTTGTCGTAAGTCACATACAAGGACAATTGGACACAGCAGTATGCATAGGAATGGAAATATATGATATTCAATAAGCCTCCACCACCCTTACGATTGAGGAAAAAAAGTTAAAGCTATACAGTTTTCAACCAAGCACCAAAAAGCAGGGAAATTGTGAGCTAAGTGTCACACAAGCCTTAATGACACATCCTCCCTAAGGAGAAGGGATGTATGAGAGATTAATTTCCATTTGTTTTTTTTATTCAGGATTTACTGAGTTCACATCTTCCGGACTGAACATACACTTGGATGCAATCTGTGGTCGAAGTCCATACATTTCTGAGCTTGCAATGTGATTCATGGACACCGCCTCCCCCCACCCAAAATGTGTTTGACATGAAAAAAATGTACCGTACATGAAAAAAATCCATACTTTTGAGCCAGTGTAGCGTAGTGCTGAGAGTGTTGGACTGGGACTCGGGAGATCTGGGTTCTAGTCCCCGCTCGGCATGAAACTCACTGGGTGACTTTGGGCCAGTCACTGACTCTCAGCCTAACCTACCTCACAGGGTTGTTGTGAGGATAAAATGGAGAGTAGGAGGAGGAGGAGGATGGTTATGTAAGCCGTCTTGGGTTCCTTGCAGGAAAAAGGCGGGGTATAAATATAAATAAATAAAATAAATAAATAAAATAATTTTGAAAAATGTGCACAAATACACTTTAACCAATAGGAGAAGAATGCATACGTTTCAAAGATGTGCACAATTATTGTGTACATTTGGGGGGGAAACACACAAAAATATGCAGATTCTCATGCAAAAAAAAAAAAAAGGTCACTATCTGATACAGGCTCGAGTCAGAACAAGCTTTGAGAAGGAATCTGGAGAACTTCATTGTGCTCCAGTTTTGCTGATTTGCACATCCCTACTGGTAAGCAGGCAGAAAGTGCAAGTGAAATTCTCATTGTCCCAAAGCAGATAAACCATGTGGACAGGATGGAGAATATGATATGCAAAGTTGACAGTGGGGTTGTGGAAAACTGATGACAAACAACTTAGGGCCATTCACTTCTCTCTCTATTTTTAATCCAGACTTCCCCACCTGGGTGCCCTCCAGATGTGTTGAACTGCAACTCTCATCATTGCCAGCCAGTCTCTGATCTGGCAATTGGATCTGAGGTATACCATGTTGCCTCGTGAATGAAGTAAAGGGAAAGTTTTGGACTGAACTTTAAAAGCAAAAGGAGAAAATTCCTGTCTGTCCTACACACACAAATGAATGAACGAACGAACGAACACACACACACACACACACACACACACTGTGAATAAAATCCTTAATAGACCCCTCAGATGTTTGTTTCCAAATCACAGCTTCCAGACTTTGCCGAGCCCAATCCAAAAATATTAAAATGGGCCTTTAAAATATCATGTATGGTGTACATTTAAACCACTGGTTAAGCAACTTTCAGTAAAAAGTATCCTGGGAAATGTAGTTTGTGAAGATGTTTTGCACTGTCTTTTAGAGATCCTAAGCCCTGGCACAGAACTGTACTTCAGATTCTAGGAAGTAAATCCTATTGAACTGAACATTTTTGAAGTGATCCTGATGCATTTGTAAGGAAGGACAGGTTGCTTACCTGTAACTGTGGTTCTTCGAGTGGTCATCTGTGCAGTCACACACATGGGCTCTGCGCGTGCGCGGAGGCCGCTTCGGGAAGATTCCATAGCTGAGGCAAATTTTGGGCGGGAACCCCTCCCCCCTGCGTCTCTATTACGCGGGTTCCTGCCCTCTCCCTCAGTTCCCCTGAGACCGCCATCGCGATCCCAGTGCTAAGGAAGAACATAGGAGTAACTTTCGTAACTTTTTCTACATCAATACCGAGTGTCGAATTCGATGGTACTACACGGCATCGAGTAGTGTGTGCCCAAGGGTCCCGGTCCAGTACACCATCGAACTCGACAGTGACACCGTAGCGGGGATGGATGGGCGGGTTGTGTGACTGCACACATGACCACTCGAAGAACCACAGTTACAGGTAAGCAACCTGTCCTTCTTCGTGGTCTCTGTGCATCACACACATGGGCAGAGTAGCAAGCTGACTTACCGGTGGAGGGTCGGTGTCGGTATCATTGCAGGACTGAGGAAAGGACAGCTCTGCCGAACGCATTGTCCTTTCGGGATCGGACATCGACCTTGTAGTGCGTAACGAACGTCGAAGGCGTGGACCATGCTGCCGCCTTGCAGACATCCGTCAGCGAGACCCCTCTTGCGAAAGCCGTCGAGGTTGATACTGCCCTGGTAGAGTGGGCTCGAATCGAGTTCGGCAAAAGTTGTCGTTTGAGATCGTATGCTAGTTTGATACAGGCTACAATCCAGGAAGACAAGCGTTGGTTCGATACCGGCATGCCTTTGGAGTGTCCTCCGTAACAGACGAAGAGGCGGAGGGAGTTCCTGATGGATTCGGTGCGGGACTTGTAGAACAGTAAAGCCCTTCGGACATCCAACATGTGGAGTTGACGTTCCAAGGGGGTCGACGGGCTTTGAAAGAACGCTGGCAACACAATGTCCTGGTTAAGATGGAAGGACGAAACCACCTTCGGGAGGAAGGCTAAGTCTGGGCGTAACACTGCCTTATCCTTATGAAAACTAAGGTATGGTGGATCTACTCTCAGATGCCCTGCGGGCAGAGGTGATGGCGACAAGGAATACGGTTTTGAAAGTCAGTAATCGAAGGTCCGATGTCGCCATCGGTTCGAATGGGCTAGACATAAGTACCTGTAGAACCAGCTGTAGATCCCAAACAGGGGTTATCGGGGTTTATATTTTTCAGACCTCTCATGAAGCGTTTGACCAACGGGTTCGAGAACAGTGTATATCCGTCCCGGCCCTCGTGGAACGCCGATAACGCAGCTAAGTAGACTTTCAATGAGCTCGTCTTGAGCCCTTTGCGTTGCAGATGGAGCAAGAACTGCAGCACACGATGAATAGGTGCTTTAGGATAGGGTACCTCAATCTCCCCAAGGTACTCGCAGAAGGCTTTCCACTTTCTTGCATAAGAAGCTCTAGTGGACGGTTTCCAGGCTTCCCGCAGTACGAGCTTGACCTCTGGTGGAAGTGAGTTTGGAATTAGATCATCCAGGCAGTAAGCTGCAGAATGGACGGACTCGGGTGGAGAACCGAGCCTCGAGCTTGAGAAAGGATTGTTGTCGAGTTCGGTAGGCGGAGGTACTCTCCTTTGGACAACCTGAGAAGTGGCGCAAACCAGGCTTGTCTCGGCCACCACGGGGTCACGAGTGTACAGTTCGTTCGGTCGGACTGGATCTTCGCAATGACTTTGGTCAATAACGGAATTGGAGGGAATATATAAAACAGGGTCCCTGACCAGGTTAACAGGAACGCATCTCTGATCGATAGGCTGTCGTGACCCGCTCTGCTGCAGAAAATCTGACACGCCGCATTGGCTGCCGTTGCGAAGAGGTCCACCGTCGGAGTCCCCCATCGCCGAAAAAGGGACTGACGAATTCGGTCCTCCAGTTGCCACTCGTGGGAATTGAAGGATATTCTGCTGAGAGCATCTGCAAGAGAATTGTCTTTCCCCGCGATATGGATGGCTTTCACAGAGATATGGCGGGGTATCATCCAGTTGAAAATACGGAGGGTTAGGTTCGTCAGCCGTATGGAGCGAGTACCTCCCTCCTTGTTCAGGTAAGCAACAACAGTAGTGTTGTCGGTGACTACCTGTAGATGCCTGTCCGTAAGTATGGATTCGAGGGATTTCATCGAATTCCATACGGCTTTGAGTTCGAGGACATTGATGTGTTTTCCTCGGTCGTGTGGGCCCCATTGACCCTGCGCTGTGTGGTCCCCACAATGAGCTCCCCAGCCCAGAAGAGACGCGTCCGTCGTCAACGTGATCGCAGGCACGACGGGTTGGAATGGCAGGCCTTTTGTCAAGTTGTGCCGAATCGTCCACCAGAGAAGAGACTGCCTTACAGTAGACGGGATCGACAGGCGGGCTCGATGTGCATTCGTCTCGGAATCGAACAACCTTATGAACCAGTTTTGGAGCTGGCGCATGTGGAGTCGAGCGAGAGGGACGACTGATATGGTTGAGGCCATGAGGCCAAGGAGTCGCTGAATCGAGAAGGCTGTGCACGTGGTCGCCTTGTGTATTTTCAAGGCGAGGGTGAGTATTTTCAGAGTTCTGTCCTCTGGTAGAAAGGCGCGGCCGACAGTAGCATCCAATAATGCTCCGATGAACTGGATCCTTTGAGTGGGGAAGAGCGTGGATTTCTTTGTATTGAGACAGAGACCGAGGGTGTTCAAAGTGCTGGTAGTCAAGTGTAGAGCGCTCCGTAGATCTTGCGCGGAGGGTGCTACTATGAGCCAATCGTCCAGGTAGGGGTAGAGCGTCACCCCTTGAGTCCGAAGAGAAGCACACACCACTGTCATACACTTGGTAAACACCCTCGGTGCCGTCGAGAGTCCGAATGGAAGTACCTTGAACTGGAAGGTATCGGGCCCGACCTTGAACCTCAGGTATTTTTGGCTGTCCGGATGGATCGCTATATGGAAGTATGCGTCCTGAAGATCGATGGATGCAAACCAGTCATTCTTGCGAAGGAGAGGCAGGATCGACTGGAGCGTGACCATCCTGAACTTCTTGGGTGGAATGTAGAAGTTCACTGAACGAAGGTCCAGGATTGGTCGGAGTCCACCATCCTTCTTCGACACCGTGAAATACCTGGAGTAAAGGCCGTCCTGCGCGAGATGTGGAGACACCGTCTCGATGGCCCCTTTGAGCAACAGGGAGTGGACCTCTTCTCGCAGCGCTTGAGATGGTTGTGTTGTGCGGGTGCCAAGGAAGGGTGGGAGGGAGTCAAACTCGATCTTGTAGCCGTGCTGGACAATGTTCAGAACCCAACGATCGGTGGTAATTTTCTTCCATGATGGTAGGAAGAGGGATAGTCGAGTTCCAAACTGAGGTCGAGCCGGAAGGATCAGAGTCGAAAGGATCGAAGTGGAGGCGTCGGTCGTGCCTTGGGTCTCGTCAAACCCGTCGCCGTTGAGAGTCACCTCCTTTACGGGAGCCCCGGTACCATTGCTGCTGGTAATGACAGCTCGGTGCTCGGGGCTGCTGTGGACGAGTGCAGCTATCCTGCCACTGCTGGTGCTGTTGCCCTTGCTGGGCTGGGGCTATAGGAGGTAAGTACGGGGCCCATCTATGGCGTCTGTATGATCGAGCTGGTGGCATCGGAAGGAGACCCATCTTTCTTGCGTTCACCCTGGCTTTTTGGACCGCATCGAGAGAGTCGTCTGTCTTGTTGTTAAAGAGACCAACTCCATCGAAGGGCAGGTTCTCGATCTTGGCTTTCGCCTCGGTAGTCAAGGTTGAGGACTGTAGCCAGGCGTGTCGGCAGAGGGCGACTGCGCTCACCAGGGATCTCCCATGACAATCCCCCTGGTGCCTGGCAGTGTGGATCTGTTGCCTGGATGTGTTCATTGCTTCGGCCTGGAAGACTCTAGCCAAGTCCCTCTTCTCATCCGGTAAATAGTCTATCAGACCACTCATCTTCTCCCAAAGGAAGAGTTGGTACCTTGCCATTGTAGCTTGGTACCCGGCGACTCTGATTCCCAGGGAGCTCGAAGTGTAGACCCTTCGTCCGAAGTTGTCTAGTTTTTTACCTTCGGGGTCTGATGGAGTCGAGTGTTGTTTGCCCGACTTGGACTGCGCTGACTCAACTATCATTGAGTTCGGAGTAGGGTGTGAGAAGAGAAACGTGGCTGTGTCTGGCCTTACTTTGTAAATTGCGTTGAGACGCTTTGCCGCGGGAGGAGCTGTGGATGGGGAGCTCCATGAGCCCTGCACCGTCTCCAACATCGTGGGAGTAATTGGAAGCAGTGTCGGGCCCGAAGAGGATTTAGAGACCGCATCAAATAGGGGGTCTACCGCTTTCTTCTCTTCGACCACCGTCTCCAGACCGAGGGCTTGGGCCATTCGGAAGATCTGCTCCTGGAAGGTGCCCATATCCTCGGAAGGGGACACCGCCGACTGGGTAGTTACCTGTTGGTCCGGAGATGTGGAGGATGGAGAGAGAGAAATGATCGAGTCCGAGTTCGAAATAGGTGAGCCCGGAGTCGACGATCTACGGGACCGTGAAACGGCCTCCAACGAGAAGGTCGTTAGCTGGTCCTCTCTTCCTTCACTGCGTGCTGGGAGGGCCAGGAGACGAGTCGGTGGAGACCTCCTGGGGCTCACAGGTGTTCTCTCCCGCCTTGGAGGGGAACGTCCCCTAGGTGGAGACCTATCCCGGGATCGATAGGTTCTTTGGTATCTATAATGAGATACCGGAGAATGTCCTCGATGGTAGGTGTCCCGTGATCTCGAAGAATATCTCGAGTCCCTGGAATCACAGGATCTCTCCCTGTAGCGTTGGGGATCCCGTGATCTTGAAGCCGAGGATCTGGATGAAGCCCGGTCCCGGGTGATCAGGACCTCCTCGATCTCGAGTGATCTGGATCGAGTTCGTGGGGTACGAGCCCGTACCCCACGAGCCAGGGGAGGCGAAAGACGGCAGGGCAGCGGTTTGTGCCAAAGGTCTCGGGTCCGACGGCGAGTCCACAATCTCCCCATCCGAACACGAGATGGCCTGTTCAGCTTCCTTCGAGCCCGAAGGAGCTTTTGGAGTGGAGCAAGGCGGAGGGTCCCTCGAGCCCGAGGGGACCGAAGCGGTAGGAGATTTATGCCCAGCCGGGCGTTCAGCGGCCACGACATCCGTCGGGTCCATAGCTAGCGTCGATCTCGATCCCGAGAGTGACGAAGCCAGTTTCTTTGCCAATCTCCTCGCTTTTTCCTTTCGTTCCTTGCTCTTCCTTTTCGCCTCCTCTTTTTCTCTGCGTGCCTTCTTGGCCTTGCTTTTGGATATCATAGTGGCCATATAGGCCTCCTGAGTGTCCGCTGAGGAGACCGTGTGAGAAGGCAGCGTACTAGGCCGTTGGTAAAGGGGAAGGCTTTTCCGCGGGCGGTTGGAGGGCTTTTTTGTAGAGGATCGCCATCAATTTGTCCGCCCTATGCTTCCTCGCTTGTTTCGTGAACGCTTGGCAGTGATGGCAAGCGTCCACGTTGTGGCCTTCTCCAAGGCATGAGAGGCAAAGCGAGTGCCCGTCCGCTGGGGGAAGCTTGGTCCCGCACCTCACGCATTTGCGGAAGGGGGCTTTCAGAGCCATAACAATTTTAAAGGATCCCACGAAGAACGGGGGGAATGAAGACAAGAAGAATTCTCAGCTTTTTTTGGTGGATTCTGAGAAGAATCGAAGAACCTCTCGAAGGAACAGCCACACGCGATGGCGGTCGAAGAGGAACTGAGGGAGAGGGCGGGAACCCGCGTAATAGAGACGCAGGGGGGAGGGGTTCCCGCCCAAAATTTGCCTCAGCTATGGAATCTTCCCGAAGCGGCCTCCGCGCACGCGCAGAGCCCATGTGTGTGATGCACAGAGACCACGAAGAAGAATGTAAATTAAGAACAAAACTGTTCACAACCAAATATTATTTTATAACTCAATTTCATCCTTTTCAAGAGTCTCTCCCGTTAAGCTGTGATACAAGTTTTTGTTTGTTTGTTTTGTTTTTTTAATCAGCCTGTATATAGATAGACCCATCCATAATCTCAGGGAACAAAATACTATGTTGCCTCGTGAATGAAGTAAAGGGAAAGTTTTGGACTGAACTTTAAAAGCAAAAGGAGAAAATTCCTGTCTGTCCTACACACACAAATGAATGAACGAACGAACGAATGAACGAACACACACACACACACTGTGAATAAAATCCTTAATAGACCCCTCAGATGTGTCTAATTAATCTCTATGAATGCCATGTTATGGTTTTGTATGGCAATGCTAGTTCAGACTGAAAGTTGTGGGGGAAAATAAAAGAAAAATAAATTGACACCTACCGGTACTTTATGTTATGGATTTCTATGGCAAATCCAGAGGAATGTGACTTAAAATGTCTTGGAAATAAGACATTTTTCTTATCCCCTGAAAATAAGGTTTAGACTGGAAATGCTGACAGACATTTAACAGTAGCAGAAGTTGGCACTGCTATAATAAAAGGACTTATAGGGGGGGCGGGGGAAGAATGCTTCAGAGAAGCATGTGGATTTCAGGATGTTATATGCAGAATCAATGTAAAGATGCCTGATAATGTGCCTCAGTTATTATGATGCATTGCTGTCAGTTACAAAGAAGTGAAGATACTTAGCTAACTGGGAAAGAATTTAGAAGAAAGATACATAGGGCTTTGTTGACTTATTTACTGACTTTCAGTTTATCAATCAGGTTGAAAACTTCATCTTTTGTCACCGGTAATTGCAATTCCTCAGACTCCTCTCCTGAAAACATCAGTTTAGGCACAGGCACCTGTCCTGTATCTTCTGCAGTGAAGACAGATGAAAAGAATTCATTCAGCTTCTCCACAATCTCCTTATCCTCCTTTAGTACTCTTTTAACTCCATTATCGTTCAGTGGTCCAACTGCCTCCCTAGCTGATTTCCTGCTTCTGATATATTTAAAGAATTCTTTATTGTTGGCCTTGATGTTGTCAGCAATATGCTCCTTAAAATGCTTTTTTGGGGCATTTCTTATTGTCTGCTTGCATCTCCTTTGTGGAAGCTTGTGCTTCCTTTTGTTTTCCTCATTTGGGCAAGACTTCCTTTTTCTGAAGTAAGCCTTCTTATAATAGCTTCCTTGACACTGCTAGTTAACCATGCTGGTGACCTCTTGGACTTGGTACTACCTTTCCTAACCTCTGGTATACATTCTATCTGAGCCTCTGTTATTGTGGTTTTGAGTAATCTCCAAGCATTTTGACACACACACCCTTTCAACTTCCTTTTTACCAGTTTCCTCATTTTGGAGAAGTATCCTCTTTTGAAGACAAATGTGACTGTGTTAGACTTCTTTGGCAATCTTCCATTTAAATATATATAAAATCTGATAGCATTGTCCCTCTTGTACAGGCCTGGCTTGTCCCAAAATGTTCCCAAGTGCCTAACAAATCTGAACCCCCCCCTCCCTGCACCAGCATCTCATCCACACATTGAGACTACTCGTACTCAGCTTCGCCTGTCTAGCTTGCCCTGCGCATGGAACAGGTAGCATTTCAGAGAAAGCCACCTTGGTGGTCCTGGATTTCAACCATCTACCTAGCAACCTAAATTTGGCTTCCAGGATCTCACAACTACATTTCCCCATGTTATTGGTACCAACATGGACCACAACCACTGACTCTACCCCAGCACTATCTACAAAGCTGTCTATACGGCATGTGATATTCTTAGCCTTTGCACCAGGCAGGCAATTTACCATGCAGTCTACATGCCCATCAAACCCAGCTGTCTATGTGTCTAATGATCGAATCTCCCACTACCACAAGCCCCCTGTGCCCCAGAGGCACATCCTGGGTGCTAGAGGATGTTTGTTCATCTTCCTCGGAATGGATCCCTTCTAAGGGATCATTTCCCTCTTCCTCAGAATGACGTCCTTCCCTGAGACGCCCATTCTCCGTGACAGAAGAGGAGCTGTCACCCAGGGATTGGGACACCACTATTTGGTCCCTGCAGGTCTCATCTGCCAACCTCTCTGCCTCTTCTCCAGGTCAGCAACCTTGGCTTCAAGTGAATGGACCAGGAGTTCATTACACCAAGCATACACCCACAACTTCTGCCCAGCTGACAGATAGTCATACATGTGGCACTCAGTGCAATATACGGGATAGCCCCCGTGCCCCTGCTGGCTTTCTACCTTTATAACTGGGTTGTTGTTACTTTTAATTGGCATTATTGGGTTTGTTTTCCTGGAAAACCAAGTTGTTTACTAGAAGGGTGGGTTACCTATAGTTATTAATTTACAGTTTACAGTTACTTACTATGAGAAGGGAAGGAAGAGCTGTCTGCCCTGGCCTCCTCACCCTGTTGCTGAACTCGCATGGTTGCTTAACTCACTTGTGTGCTGATGCTTTGTCACTGGGGCTGAGATGCTTCGTCACTGGGGCTTGTTGTGCTCAGAGAGCTGTCTCCCTCACAAGCTTGCCTCCTTATATAGCTCTAAATAGGCATGTCTATCATCTGTGCTGGCCATAAGAAAAAAAATCTATATAGTGTATGGATACAGGTGCCTTTGTTAGGCCAACTCAAAGATCACAAAAAATGTGCTAGCTTTCAAGATTTCCAGATCTTTTCATCAGGCAAGATGTTAGAAAAAGCAAGTTGGCGTAGGAGGGGGGAAAGGCTGACTTGATGCTCAAATCATGAGGTCTGCACATAGTCCGAGTCTTAAGATGATGTGGAGGAGGAGGAGGAGGAGGAGGAGGAGGAGGGTTTGTAGACATTCAGTTTGGTGATGTGCACCAGGTGATGTGATGCTTTCAGTTTTCAGTGCCCCTAGGACCATGGGGAACAAGAAATTGACAGACAGTTGTTGATCCTCTGTGACTCCTTGAGCAGAGGGAAGATTTCTTCTTTGCTCTATCCTTACGAGTGAATCCCTGACAAGAGGGAAAACTTCAGATTAAGTCTTCCATGAAAAACAACTACTATGTATGTTAACTGGGGAGGAGATAGGGACAATTGGCTGTTGGCTTCGAACAGGAAAGATAACTAATGAAAGGAGATAGATACCTATTTAAAGTAACAGTAGCATCATGTTAAAGCAAATAGCAAACAAAGTTTATTTTAACATCTCCCTGCCAAATAAATTGATTGGGCAGTATCCAACGCTGCCACTTCACTAGCAGGAATGATCATTAGTGCCATAGGAAGCTAGCGCTAACTGGTGCATCCAGAAACTAGCTAAAACTACTGCTTCTGGGAACTCTAGTGACCTGTTCCATTCCGGAACTGGTAGCTTTGGCTAGGTTCCTGGGTTGTGCCAGTGGTCATTCCTGCTAGCGTATCATGTTTAGAGCTGGTAGACTGCTAATGCTGGAGAGTGCCCACTATCTGATACTGTGTATATGTTTTTTTAAATAAATAATTTTTTATTTATTTAACTTTTAATTTAAATCTCCTTGTCTGTTTGTCCCATAGCCTAAACCCAGCCACTGTGGGATAAATGCCACTAACTGGTGGCAGCAGAGGTTAAAGGAATCAGGAAAAAGCAGGTGTGTTCATTTAGTCGCGGGGCACTCGGTGAGCCAAGCCTCCGGTGAGTGCCAGCTGAGGTGCTCGTTGGACCTCCGGGTCCCCAGTGCTATGTTTTTTAATGTAAAAAACAGCATAAAGTACGTTAAAATGGCTGCGATTGGCATAACCAGTGCCACATATTTTATGTTAAAAACAGCGCAAAATACATCAGAACAACCACAATTTTGTGTGGCATATGCACACTACGCAAATCGCGGTTGTTCTAACGTATTTTACACTGTTTAAACGTAAAAAACGTACTGCCGGTTACTCAAATCGTGGTCATTTTAATGTAGTTTATGCTGTTTCTTACATTTTTAAAAAAACCTAGCGCCAGAAACTGGAAGTTCCTTTCCCTGGCTCGGCTCATGAGGATGTGAGCTGAGCCGGGGGAAAGTAAGTCGAGCAGAGCCCGGGGGGGGGGGGTTGAGCCCGGCTAGTTCGCTGAGCTTCCACCCCCCTACCGAGTTCCGCACACAATCCTATATCAATACATAAGGTGTAAGTGGTGTGGATTCTGTCTGAGATGACATGAAGGTGGGATCTTACACCTAGAAAGAATATGACACAAAAAGTACCAAGCCATCACACCACTGTACTGAATTTTGGGGCATGTTACTGGAGACAGGGAGGAAGGAAAGCAGCAATCACCCACACAGACACCATTATACGTGGTGAAACAAGGAAGCTAATTTGAGATAGTTTACAATGGTATATAGCTAGCACTTTGGCAGATGACTTATCCGTGTATTTTCCTTACTGGTCAGATATGTGAATACCCCCTGGCATTCCAGGGAATACCCTTTGGAGTTACACTTGTCTTCAAAGCATCACATGAGTACAGATGGCATCCGATGGGAATTGCGGGCTGCCAGAGCTTGTCACAGGATAGGGAGTGGAGGTAGCAGCTGAGGCTGCCCAGCTTAAAGGATAGGTGCTTAAAAAACAAAACCTGGGGCAGATGACAGCAGGAGGAAGAGCTGGGAGTCTATCCAGAGAAGATGAGCAGGCTCCAGGATCTATTGCCACTGCTTCAACAGGACATCTAGCAGATACCAGTGCAGGTGATGCCCCGATAGTAGCAGAACTGCAGTCCCTGAGAAGTCTGTGAGGAGACTCGCCTTGACTATAGGAGTCCAGGAAGGAGACAGGAAGCCTGGGGAAGCCTGAACTTTTGTTGTTGTTGACAGCAAAATTACCTTGCTGGTCATTCTGAAATTAATGGAATGCCACTGCGCAATACCTCAATGGCAGGCCTTCTCAGTGGCAGGAGCCAGTGTGGCGTAGTGGTTAGAGTGTTGGACTGGGGACTCAGGAGATCCGGGTTCTAGTCCCGGCTCGGCCATGAAACTCACTGGGTGACTTTGGGCCAGTCACTGAATTTCAGCCTAACCTACCTCACAGGGTTGTTGTGAGGATAAAATGGAGAGGAGGAGGAGGAGGAGGATTATGTAAGCTGCCTTGGGTTCCTTGCAGGAAAAAAGGCAGGGTATAAATATAATAAATAAATAAATAAATAAATAAAATCCACCCTTTGGAAAACTCCCCCTCATGCAGTTCGGGAGGCAGAAAATGGAGCATTGTTCAAACGCCTCCTGAAAACGTACTTGTTCACTCAGGCTTTCCTGGCATGTAATTAAATTAACCATGCTGCTCCATCTTGCTGGCTCTTGTATTGCACCGTGTTGTTGTTGTTGTTGTTACTGGAATTGTTTTTAAAATTGTATTTTAAATGTGATTTTATATTAACATTTTAAATGTTATTTTAATATTTATATGTAAACCGCTTAGGGATTTTATTATACTTAGCAGTATATAAATAGTACAAATAAATAAATGTGTGTGTTGGGTATTCCTGAATAAAAAGAGAATTCTCTGTTATATTTGACACCGGCCTTCATCTTCTCTTCCTTAAAGGCTAAACTGAAGCAGGCCAAACATCCCCCCCTGCCTCAGCCACAGTTCATTGTAGCCTTCAGACTTGGGAAACCTGACTGCATTATGAATACAAAACCATTTTTAAAGAAGTATGTGTGAGGATGCAAGATCTTTAAAATGTCTTTTGAAAATATTTTTCCTACCCTGGATATGTGTGTGTGTGTGTGTGTGTGTGTGTGTATATATATATATATATATATATATATATAAGCACCAGTCCCTGGTAAAATCCCCTTTTGTTGTTTTCCCCCCAAAATACCCATTTATAAAATGTAAACAGATTTTAATCTTACAGGATTCACATCTTACATATTTTGATGGGTAAACAACTATTTATGTAAGGTATAGAAATTAGAGAGATATGCAATGTAAGTTTGATGTTGGTTGCATACATTTCTGGTTGTGTATCAAATATTTAATACGTAATATTCTTTGGGATTTGTTAGCATCTCCTTTAAAACTTGCCTGCGGCAGTTACAAGATGGAATGTAAAAAGTGGTTTTGATTATCGTTTTGGATTGTCACCTTGACAGTTTGTGTTGAGTATTTTATAGGCAGAAAGAAAGGAAGAACACACACACACACACACACACACTTGTGGTCCCCCACACACACACTTTTGCATCCTTTCCCTACAGACAATGCTGTGCAGAAATGGCTCAGGAGCCTAATAGATGTGAAAGGGTTACCAAGTGGATCTATTAGAGAAGAATCTGACTCATTATTACTGAGAGGCAGGAATATTAAAATTACTGACTACACCTTTAAATGGCATTTGCTATTGGAAAGCAAGACCTGGCGGATACCCACTCCCAGCCCACAAGAAGCAGCAGAAAAAGAAGGAGGAGGAGGAGAAGAAGAAGAAGAGGAGGAGGAGGAGGAGGAGGAGGAGGAGGAGGAGGAGGAGGAGGAGGAGGAGGAGGAGGAGGAGGATGCACATTGTCAAGTTTTTCCAACATTCAAAATAAATAGGAAATTATTAATAGGTTGAGATAAATGCTTTCTTCTCTTCCTCCTTACCCATGAGTGAAGAGACTAGTCTCTCTCTCTCTCCCTCCCTCCCTCCCTCTCTCTCTCTCTCTCACACACACACACACACACACACAATATCTGTGTACTTTCTTATAGTAACTTTTTAGAGTTTTAGCTTACTGGATGAAGATAAGTTATAGACTTCTAGGTTTTATATCTTAGGTAGTAATTCAGTATTCATGTTCTTTAAAACAACAACAAGAAGAAGAGGGTGAATGAGGAGAGACTGAAAGAACTGGGCATGTTTAGCCTTCAGAAGAGGAGACTGAGGGGAGATATGATAGCACTCAGTCTTCCAGTACTTGAAGGGTTGTCACACAGAGGAGGGCCAAGATCTCTTCTCAATCATCCCAGTTTGCAGGACACGGAATAATGAGTTCAAGTTACAGGAACCCAGATTCCACCTAAAAACATCAGGAAAAATTTCTTGACTGTTAGAGCAATAAGACAATGGAACCAACTACCTAGGGAGGTGGTGGGCTCTCCCACTCTGAAGGCATTCAAGGTGCAGCTGGACGGCCATCTGTCAGGGATGCTTTGACCTGGATTCCTGCATTGAGCAGGGGGTTGGACTCGATGGCCTTGTAGTAGTCCCCTTCCCACTCTACTTTTCTATGATTCTATGAATCCAGTATCTGCACATAGGACTAGGTGGGAAGCCCAAGACATTAAAAATACATTTGCTAGAATTTTTTGGATTGCGTTTGATTGCTGAAGTAATGGTGGACAAACATAAACATTGAATAACAAAAAAGCACTAAAATATGCAGAGGCAGTAATTTCAAAGTAATATGGATACAATCCAAACTTAAGTACTTTTAAATCCCATAAATTACAATTATAGGGTTAAAACATGTTTACGATTTAAAACCTATTTATGAAATCTTAATTGATTTTTAGTTGATTAATTGACACACACACACACACAATTAACTTGGCACAGGGGTAAGAACAATAATTCTGAAGCAACAAGCATAATTTGTCTTTAGGTGATTCACATGTGTGGCATAGCAGGTATCAACCTTGAGGAGGAATTCCCTTTTCTAAACAGCAGTAGATTGATAAAATTTGGGAGACCATGATTATGTACAAATTTAGTCAGCAAGTGTAACAAGTTAGGAATTATATTTTATAAAAATATATATTGTGGTGCCATGGTTTCCCTACCTCCTATGTGGAAACTCTTCAAACTTCAGATCACATTCTAATCAAATAAACACACACACACGCAGCGCGATTCAGGCTACATAACATACACATCCAAACTCTCTAATTAGTTAGTGAGCTTCTCTTTCAATTGTTTTGTTCTAACTGCCCTTTTATTTCAAAACAAAATTCCATGCAAAAGAGAGAGAGCCGGAGGTGGTGGGAAGGATATATTTTCTAAAAAAAGTGCTTGCCATCAGCAGGGTGTTGTTTTTTTTAATAGTACTTACATTACAAAATAATTTTTAAAAAGTTCTTCTGCCTGAATAATTGGGAACCTGTTTTAGTTGATCCAAAGTGATTAGGGCGCAATCCTATGACTGGTAGACACTGTGTGTCTGGCCATAGGAAAAGTCAGAGGCCAGGCTCCAACCTTGGAAATGTCAAGTAGGGATGTGGCCGAGTCTTGAGTCGGCTGGAGGCTCGCTCCAGGCTCGGCCCTCCGCGAGCGGCGGCGGCCCGATCTTGCTCTTCAGAGCAGCGCGGAGCATTCTCCGCGCCGCTCGCACCACTCGAGCCGCCGCTGGAGAAACCCCCGCGCACGGGCCCCCCGCCGCTGCTGCCGCCGGACCCCCCCTGCCCCCCGCCGCTGCCGCCAGGATCCCCCCACCACCTACCTGGTCCTGCGCACCACCGCCTCCGCCGGAGCCACTGCTCTGTGCTCTGTTTTGGCGGGAGGAAACAGCCCTGTTGCCCTGGTTTCCCCTGCCAAAAACAGAGCGCGGGGGTGGAGCAGGGTCCCGTCGCGTCACTTCCTCCGTGCCGGAAATGACGCGACGGGACCAGCGGACAGGGGAGACAGGCTCTCCGCTCTGTGGAGAGCCTTTAGGTAAGCCTGCGCGGGTGGCCTCGTTCGTGTCCGCCGAGATTCTCGGCCACATCCCTAGAAATGTGTTCCAAGGTCGGAGCTGGGACTCCTTGCTTTGGAGCACCCTCTCTCCACCCTCACAGCCAACATGGCTCTTTCCGTGATTGCTGCAGGCTATCCATGGCTACTAGTCCTGATGGCTCTATGCTACCTCCAGGATCAGAAGCAGTATGCCTATGTGCACCAGCTGCTGGGGAACATGGGCGGGAGGGTGCTGTTGCACTCATGTCCTGCTTATGGGATCCTGTGGGCGGCTGGTTGGCCACTGTGTGAATGGAATGCTGGACTAGATGGACCCTTGGTCTGATCCGGCATGGCTCTTCTTATGTTCTTATGCCATCTTGTGCCCATTTGGGGTATCAGGTGGCCTAGATTCCTAGCTTTTACTTTAAAATTATGTCTCTAGTCTTCATAGTTTCTGAGACAGAGGTCAACCATTTTTGGCTAAGGTTTCCTGGCCAAAAATTGTAGTCTGCCTTCCACCTGTCAAGCTGCCCCTGCCAGCCTTATCCTTCAGAAAGGCCAAGTGAGGGGAAGGAAAAGGTCTAATGCTCCCTTCCCCTGCCCAGTCTTTGCCAACACACATCCATTCTTGCTCTGAAACAGGAAAGGACATTGGGAGTGCTTGTTTGGCAGAGCCATGGCCATTCAGGTGCCGAATAATCCCCAGCCTTCCTCCCAATGATGGAGATGGGAAGGGAAAAGCCGTGCTCATGATTCTAGCTTCAAAGCTGTGAAGAAGATTGGCTGCTCCTCATACTTGACAGATAGTGCCATACTTGCCACAGCAATCATGGCAAGCAATTTATCGTAGCCTCTCTCTCTTTTTTCTTTTTTTTAAGGAAAAACTAGTATTCACCAAGTTGGTTAGTAAGAAGTAAAGGTGGGCAAGAGCTCCCAGGCTCAAATTAGATTGGGACAGATCCCTCCCCCCAAACTGGGAAACAGCTTAATTTAATCCAAGTCAATCTGAATCGAGTCAGATCCCATCATGTCCTTGATCAGAAAAGTGGCAGGGTCCAATCCTAACCCCCTCCTACCCAGCCAGCCTCCAAATTTTCCTCTCTCTACTTTTCCAAGATATCCAAATCAAATATACTGGATCTCGCTCTCGCTTTCTGTTTCTTCATGCTGAAATAGCATACAAGGGATGTTTCAGACATTGTAATGAACAACTGGAGTTTGGTGTACACAATCCTCCATGCTCCCTGGATGAGGGTGCGGACCTGGCACGTATTATGGAAACCTGGCTAGACGAGGCCACTGCTCCAACTCTGGCGGCCTTGTGTCCAGCTGGATTTTCATATGCCCAGCAACCAAGGGTTGGGGGATGGGGAGGGGAAGTGGCTGTAATCTACTGGGAGTCCTTGGTCCTTACCAGACTCCCCCTCCAGGAGACCAAATTTATTGAGTGCATGTACTGGAGGTTGGGATCCAAAGGGCAGTCTGGGGATTCTGCTCGTGTACCGTCCACCCCGCTGCACGACAGACTCCCTGGCCAAGGCACTAGAGGTGGTCTCTGATGTGCGTGTGCAGTCCCCCAGGCTAGTGGTGCTGGGGGACTTCAACGTGCATTTGGAGGCTGCCCTCGGAACTTCATGGAGACCATGGCTTCCTGGAGCTGCACCCTATATTAACTATATTACCCATGTAGCCAGTCAGGCACTAGACTTGGTTTTCATTTCCGGACAGGGGGGAAATGATCTGGAAATCAGGGGTATATCCACCACCCCCTTGTCATGGTCAGATCATTATCTGTTGGGTTGGATTTCTTGGTACCACAACCCTCTGCAGGGGTGAAGTACCTATTAGGATGGTCCGCCCCAGGCGTCTTATGGATCCGGATGGATTCCTGAACACGCTTGGGGAACTGGAGCATGCAAACGGTGGCTCGGTCGAGACCCTGGTGGATGACTGGAATGCTGCAATCACCAGGGCATTAGACCGAGTGGCCCCGAAGCGCCCTCTTCACCTGAACAGAGCTCGCACAGCACCTTGGTTTACCCCATCGTTGCAAGCTCTGAAGCGGGAGGTTAGAAGGCTAGAGCGCCGATGGTATAATCCTGCTCCGAAGACGATCGAACACAGGTTAGAGCTGCATCCTCAGCCTACCAGGTGGCGGTGAAGGCAGCAAAAAAGAATTTCTATGCGGCCTCCATTGCGTCTGCAGAGTGCTGCCCCAGGGGGCTGTTCCAAGTGGTTTGGAGTCTGGTCGGTCCAGCCGTTCCGGATCCGATGGAACAATCTAAAGCCTCCTGTGATGCTTTAGCAAAGCACTTCGCAGATAAAATTGATTGGATTAGGAGTGGGATTTCGCGCATCGTAGATACAGGAAGTGAGCGGGAGGAGGCCAATGGTAGACCAGTCTTGTGGGATCGGTTCCAGCCTCTTCCTTCTGATGAAATGGACAAGGTGCTTTCATCTGTGAAGCCAACCACCTGCTTGCTTGATCCTTGCCCGCCCTGGCTCGTTATGAGCTGCAGGGAGAGACTGGGTGAAGGGATCAGGGCAGTGGTGAATGCCTCCCTCGATGAGGGAGTGATACCATCAGCCCTTAAGGAGGCTGCAGTAAGACCACTTTTAAAGAAGCCCTCCTTGGATCCCCAAGATCTGAACAACTTTTGCCCAGTCTCCAATTTGCCTATTTCTGGGCAAGGTGATTGAGTGAGTGGTGGGGGCTCAGTTGAAGGCACACTTGGATATTTAGATTATTTAGATCCATGCCTGTTGGGCTTCAGGCCTGGACATGGGACAGAGACGGCCTTGGTCACCTTTGTGGATGATATGAGGAGGACCGTGGATAGGGGCGAATGCTCCTTCCTTGTCCTCCTCGATCTCTCAGCGGCTTTTGATACCATGGACCACGGTATCCTCCTGGACCGCCTGGAGGGCTTGGGCTTGGGAGGCACTGTATTGCAGTGGTTCCGGTCCTTCCTCTCTGGAAGGTACAAGAGAGTAGTTCATGGGGAGGAGGTTTCAGACCCTTGGCTGTTCACTTGTGGGGTGCCGCAGGGTTCCATCCTCTCCCTGATGCTATTCAACATCTGCCTAAAGCTGCTGGGGGCTATCATCAGGAGGTTTGGTCTGCGATGTCATCAATATGTGGATGACATGCAGCTCTACCTCTCTTTCAAGTCCTCACCAAAGTTGGCCGTTGAGACCCTGTCCAAGTGCCTGGAGGCAGTGGGTGGCTGGATGGGAAGCAACATGATGAAACTGAACCCCGACAAGACCCAGGTGCTTCTGGTGGGACACAAGGGGAGGTTAGGGGATGTTGACCTGGTGCTGAATGGGGTACATCTTCCCCTGAAGGACCAAGTCCACAGCTTTGGGGTCATTCTAGACTCCCAGCTGTCCATGGAGGCTCAGGTGTCAGCTGTGAGCTGGGCGGCGCTGTATCAACTCCATCTCATACCGCAGCTCAGGGCCGGCGCTACCGCTAGGCAGACCCAGGCGGCTGCCTAGGGTGCGTGGCGGAAGAGGTGCAGAAACGCTGCGCTCCTTCCTCTCCGCCGGCGCGCTCCTGCCCCACCTGCCGCCTCCGCTGCGCCTCCCCGCCCGCCCGCCGCTGCCGCTGCTACCGCCACCGCCGCTGCACCTCGCCCCGCGCGCATGGGCCCGCCACCTACCTACCTTCGCGTCGTTTCCGGAAACCCGCCAGCGTTGTTTTGGCGGGAGGAACCAGGGCAACAGGGCTTAAACAGCCCTGTTGCCCTGGTTTCCCCGGCAAAAAAAAAAAGCACGGGGGTCCCGTCGCGTCGGCGGTGGCGGCAGCGGCAGCAGCAGCCAGCAGTGGGGGGGGGAGGTAGGTGGCGGTGGCAGCTGGCGGCGCGGGGTGTGTGTTGCAGAGCAGGGCTGCTTTGCTCCGGAGCCCCCCCCACGGCACGAGGGGGGGCGCTAAATATAATTTGGCCTAGGGCGCCAAACAGCCCTGCACCGGTCCTGCCGCAGCTGCGCCCCTACCTTCCTAATCATCTGCTCCCGTCAGTGGTTCATGCCTTGGTCTCCTCTCGCCTAGACTACTGTAATGCGCTATACGTGGGGTTACCCTGGAAGACGGTTCAGAAGCTTCAGCTGGTACAGTACGCGGCGGCTCGCCTGGTTAAGGGCAGCCACCAGCATGATCACATCACGCCAGTGCTTAAGGAGCTGCATTGGCTACTAGTTGCTTGCCGAGCCGAATTCAAGGTGTTGGTTTTGACCTTTAAAACCCTACACAGCTCTGGCCCAGTTTATCTCAAGGAGCGCCTCCAGCAACATCAAGTAGGCCGCTTCTCAAGATCTGTCACGGACGGCCTTCTCCTTATCCCATCAGCCAGAGCAAGCAGCCAGGCTGGTGGGGACTAGGAAGAGGGCCTTCTCTTTGGCAGACCCCAAGTTATGGAACTCCCTCCCCAGTGACTTTCGCCATGCCTCCTCCGTGATGAGCTTCTGCCGTGCATTAAAAACGTGGTATTTCAGGCAGGAATATGGGGTGGGTTAGGATTTTAAAAGATTTTTTTAATACTGTTTTAATTGTCATGTTTCATTGCGTTGTTTTAATTGTACATCACCCAGGGTGGCCGGGTGGCCGGCCAGATGGGCGATTAACAAATGTAATAAATAAATAAAGAATGTCCACATGTGGATATCCATTGGCAGTGGCGATGGGACAGATGGACAGAGAGGGAAGGTATGCTCCTGTTCCCCACCGCAAATAGTGGAGCAGATATAAATAAGAGTGATCTGGCCCTCTGATGGCAATATGTGAGGCTGACTAGTGGTTTGCTCAGGCAATATGTGAGGCTGACTAGTGGTTTCCACATTGCTCAGGAGTGAGGTGTTTGCTGAACTAAGTGTCATCTCCAGATGCTCATCTTGGTTAATGCCAGGCAGAACATGTTATGGAAGATTGCACTAAGGCTATATCTATTTTAAGATACAGTAGAAAATGTTAGCTAATGGATCTATCACAGTCTTAAAGTCTGCTTTAGAATAGTCCATGGTTGATTTAAAGGCTATTATAATGCAGCCCATTGTCAAAACTATTCAGAATCTCATTTTCTTAACAGACTTTTATACAGTCTTTAACTTGACCATCACTAGGCTTCTGGAAGCTACTGAAACATTACACTGATTAAAGTTGGGAGACGTGAATAGGGACTGGGATATTTCGTTCACACTCTGCGCTTTTATATATCTCCTTTCTGAAGAATATGAAACTGACCCTATAGGAGATGGGATACTGACTAGGCTGATCCAGCATTTTTTACCCTATTTTTAATATTCAAATATTTAATTCTTTACTGCAACAGACTTTTAAATCATGATATTTAAAGCATGATGGCTCACAGTTTTTTAAAAGCATGGTTTTAAATTGTGTTCTACATAAAACAAGGCAGGTGTCTAAATCAGAGTTTAATACTGAATAGGCATGGAAAATCAAAGAACTGCAGTGAGAGATATGAAAATCAAACTCATGATTGGAACTGAAAGTCATTTCCCTTTAGCTGATAAAGATTGAAATATTGTCTAGTCGGACTAGTTCATTAAGTCAGAGAGAGATGAAGTGTGGCCATTGGCAAGCTAGTGTTCATCCCACGTCCTTTTTGTGTGGTCTATAGGATCCCATCAGATTCCAATGGCCAAAATGCTGTGAAGCCTGAATATCGTGGCAACCAAAAAAAAGTTCAACTTCATTTTAATTGGACTCATTTCTGCCCTTACATTTCCCCCTTATTCATGAAAATAATATTCAAACTATCACCCTTCCACTGCGCCTGCTGGGAATGTGCTACCCTCCCCCATCATTCAGCCTGCCTAGGGTCGAATCAGATCTCTATGCATCTGATGAAGTGGGCCGTAGTTCATGAAATCTTATGCCAGAATAAATTTGTTAGTCTTTAAAGTGTCACAAGACCCTTTTTACTGTTTTTGCTGCAATAGTCTAACACAACTACCCTCTGGAACGAAAAGCTGTGTATCTTTTCACAGGCCACTGCTGAAAGGGATGGTGGGTTCTCACTGCTCAGACAGAGTTCTTTCTTAGATTGTAACACTTGCATTACTTTTGATGTGTTTATTCTGTATATATACTTTGCTAGTTTGGTGTATGATGTTTGGTTTAGTCAATCACTCTATGTGCAATAGAAATCATTTTTACTGTGACTCACTTCACATCCGCTGATAGTAACTACAAAACCAATGCACATCACCTACACAACAGAAGCTGGAATGTCTGTTGGAATGAGAATCAAAACAACAGTTGTGGCATGGAGAGATGGGTAAATATTAGAGATTGGCGCTGCTTTCATTTAGAAGTGGGAGTGAGCCTTGCAGCGGCTGCCTAAACTAATTTTTCGAGCTATTCGATTTTCCTTCTCCCCCTTCACAGACCTGACAGGCGAACACAATTGAGCTGCGAAACATTCTGCCTATCAAAAAAACTTCAGATACCTTCTATGGGTGGGCTATTCCATAATTGCCAAATGTGGGGTTTCTTGCACTCTCCTCTAAAGCAGCTGCAGCATGGAAAGATACTAGATTAAATTGATAACTAGCCTTACTGAGTCAGAAGACTGTGTGATGTAAACTGAGTGTGGCTTTGCTCAGCAATGGACTTCTCAAGTGTCATGCTTATCCAGCATAGTATACACCAATAGCCCAGTTTCACAAGTCCATGCAATGCTAGCCAGATGTACATGACTGTAGAAAGCCATTTTGTTTTTTAAAAAAGAAGAAGGCACACAATCTGCATATTCTGCACAAGCAAAATAGCCCATTACCAAAGAGTTGCTTCAAAAATAGAGAGGGAGTTTAAAAAGTAAAATGTAACATTTCTGGCATCAGAAAAATTAATAGTTCACATACTCACACAGGAACATTCTTTTGGTAAAAATAAATAAATAAAAAATATGGCAGTGGCCCTTCATGACAGGGGACAGGTGCTGAACACTGATCATACTGGGCACTCAGTACAATGGGACTATAGCTGCCACTGCCTTCTTATGGGAAGCAGAGAGTGGAAATTGGGGCTATCCTCAGATGGAAACCCAGAAAGATTGAATCTCAGACCTAACTTCCCCAATGGTAGTGGGGAAAAAGAGCATTCTGATTCTCTGTGAACTCGGTAAGATCACAACCCATCCCTGCTTCCTCTTCTCCTCTTCTCCTTATCATCCCTTTAATCTACAGATTCAGGAAAAAAATATATCCTGGGGCTTGTACCATTGCAAAAATATAGGGAAGAGTTTGCATGTTTAAATGCTCCCCTCCTTAGAACTCCGTGCCCATTAATTGCAGGGCAGAGTTTGACAAGGGAGATGGCATATTCAGTTTTGCACTAAACAGAACTGCAGGAAGCATTTCATTAGGAAAGTAGATATCATCAAGAATTGTGTGAGTGTGGGGGGGGATTCTCCCATGTGGATTGTACCACTTGCACACTTTCCCTGTGTTAATTAACACAGATTATCTGGATCCATTTCAATCCAGGTTTAGGCCCAGTTTTGGTACTAAAATGGCCTTGGCCTCCCTGATGGATGGTCTCTTCAGGCAAGAGACAGGGGGAGTTTGACTCTGTTGATTCCCCTAGATTTCTCAGCAGCTTTTGATACCATCAGTTATGCTATCTTGCTGACTGACTCTATGGAGTGGGGTACTGGGTGATACAGTGATTCCTCTCCCATCTGCAAATTCAATTTCAAAAGATAGCATTGTGGGTTTCTGCTTATCTTTATGGTATGCTGTGGAATCCTACAAGATTCCATCTTAGCCCGCATGCTCTTTAACACCTATATGCAGCTACTAGTGAGATCATCAGGGGATTTAAAGTGAGGTGCCATAAGTATGCTGATGACACCCAGCTCTATTTCTCCTTGTCATCTGAGTCAGGAGAGACTGGGAAGATGCTAAACCAGTTTCTGGACTTGGTACTGAGGGCCAGTAAACTAAAGTTGAATCCTGCCAGGATGGAAGTTCTGTGGGTAGGTGTTCTCATGTCCAGGAATTGGATGTACAGTTTTTTCTAGATGGTGTTGCACTCCCTTTCTTCTGGTAACCTCTGGATTGGAGTACTGTCATGTATTGAACATGGCATTGTCCTTGATGATGACCCAGAAACTTCAACTGGTGCAGAATGCAGCTGCTAGTATGCTAAGGGATGAGGTCAGATGGGATCATATTACAACAATTCTTAGGCAGCTGAGCTGATTGTCTATTTCCTCCCATGCCCAATTCAAGGTGTGAGCACCTTCTCTGTTATGGTACATCTTCCTATACAGGTGCCTTGCATCAACCTTGGAATCATTTAGACACCAGGTCAACACTTTTATGTTTGCTTGGGCAATTTAAGTTTGTCTGTCCATCTTATGGTATTTTACTGCCTTTTAATGCTGCTTTATAACTGTATTATTATTTTTTTACTGTATCTTGTGGTTGTATGACCAATTTTTCTGATGTTTATTGTTCACCAATTTGATGTCTTTTGATGAAGAGTGGTTTATAAATATCCTAATTTATTTATTTTTAAATCAATCTGGCCCTTATTAAACATTTAAAGAATTTTAACCTGCTTTCTGCATCATGTTTGCTGAGATCCTATTTTGGGGAAGATCCCTGTCCAGGCATTTCAATCAACTGCTTCTGACCTAATGTCGGAAATTTGGCTTTCTATAAAGATGGGAAATATCCAGCAACAAATACAAGACTACTGAACCACTGTGTTTGTATAGCAATATAATCTGCTGAAGTACCAGTTTGATAGCATCATGTAAACCTAGCCAATAACTCCTTTCGGGATATAAAATATGCAGTGACTTATGGTGGAGTTACATGATGCTGACAAGAGGTTATAGTGATGCTTAGCAATAACAGTATTGCTAATTATATTGCTATAATAAATAACACTACTACTTCCTCTCTAGCATAACATATCCTTATGGCACTGTAAACACAGATAACATAGTCAAGTGAGTTTTTCTGACATATGACAATGCAGTGAAAAGCCAGTCTCGGACGCAGCAAAGTTGTAAAGCCTAAAACACTCTTTCAGCCACTGCTACAAGGTCCTAGAAGTTTTCATAGTAGTTTATGTTCAGATACTTTCTAATTAGGTGCATGCCACGAAGAATACAAATCAGCATGCCATACTAGAGTAACAGATCTTGAAGTTTCAACAACAGTTGTCAGTCATTTTATAATCATCTATAAAACAAGTCAGCTCTTCAAAAATGTCAAATGTATTTTAAGCTATCAGCTGCTTTTGATAATCCCTTAAAACATGCCATACCTTATTTTTCATGAACTGAAGGCAGTTTACAAAAGCTTCTTATGTGTACATTTAATGAACTTTTTAAATCAAACATAAGATTGTTTATCCTTTAATGAATCAGCGTAGTTGGGAAGCATATTCCAAGATCATTTCTTTTTTCTGTGACCAATAATGATATTTATTTTGCCACACCTTCATAACCATTAACAAATCCAGACCAATATCTTGAGTTCAGAAACAATCTTTCTCATAACCTCCTTGATTGCTTCCCCTAAGTGTAGAATATCGATCACCTCAAATTCAATGAAATATCCTGTGATTAATCCACACTAAATGGTTTCTTCAACTGTTGTGCCACTAGGATCAGACTGAACTTCCTGACTCTGTCAGGCAACCTCACAACAATAGGTTTAAACAAAGGTTTGCTGTGGAACTATCTAAAGCACCCAAGCAGGGTCTCTGATGCCTTTAATAAAAGGAGTTTGTTATTTTGCATCATCATCCAATCTAGGTTTACTGGGTGAATATTAGATGTTACAGAGAAAAGTGAAGGATTTTAGTAAGAAATAATAATAATAATAATAATAATAATAATAATAATAATAATAATAATAATATAAAAACCCTACATGTATCTCCAGAGAGCATCCAGAAAGGGTTAAAGAAAATCAACCCTGACAATAGTCGAAACAGTTCTTCGCTGTGTGTTGGTTCACTGCTCCACAGGGCATAGCAGATGTTGTGTCTGGTAGTAAGAAGGGCCCAGGAGGTGTGAGCTGTCAATCACTATTTCTCTAACTACAGACTGTGCTATGGATATGAAGCAGGACTAAAACAATCTGTCTCAGCTGGGGTGTGTGAGGTATCAATAACCCTTGGCAGAGGTGTCAAGAGCCTTGCTGGAATCAAACTACCCTGCTGACCAGCTGCTTAGCAAGTTAACAAGCTACCATTCACCATTCACTGGCCTCCCAGTGCAACAATTAACACAACTGGAGAATGAGTCAGCTCAAATCCTTATGAATAAGCCTTGCCAAATCTCCCTGTTGTTACTGGTGCACAGATATTTTACCTGATATATATATATAGATAGAAAGATAGAGAGGGAGGGAGGGACAGACAATTGAGTTGCAATAGCTGAATGGGCTAAAATCAAAATATAAATTTAATTCTTAAGAGAAAAGAGCAGTTGAAATGTGGTCGATATAGTAAGAAAATGGGGCAACAACAAAAATGTTTTTACAGGTCAAATTGTAGACAGTATAAAGACAAATAATTAAATAGGCCAGCTGATCTGCTAAGCCATGAACTACGGTACTTACACAATGACTTGCTTTGTGCAGCTGATGGAAAACAACAGAGAGCATGTTGAAAATGTAAAGTTATTTCTCATTATACCCTTATATTCTAATACTGTTATGCTCACATAAATTTATTTTTTTCTTCACTAAAATCAATGAATTTAAGTTACAAACTACAAAGTATGATACTGGCTGCTTTTCATTCTTTCTATCTTTCCTCTCTCTCTTTCTCTCTCTCTGTATTAAAGTTTAGAACATTACAAGAAATTCCCAAAACTATTTGCTATGCATATGTGTTTGTCAAAAATAAAGTGTACCGCTATATCTATATGTACATATATATATATATATATAGAGAGAGAGAGAGAGAATCACATCAAAAGATGTTTATTCAGAATAAACAACAAGGTGGATAAAGCCTCAATTTTACAGAAGGTTATTTGTTTAATCTTTATGTATTATAGCCTAACTCCAAAACTCTAGCATAGTAAAAGTTAAGACTTTCACAGTCCTAGCCATAATAAAACAAGAACAGTTACTTGAAACTAAGTTCACTGAACTGTGTTTAGGTTTGGGATGCTAGTTGCTTAATTGTATTGGTTTCGTTACTAATTTGTTAATTTTTCTGGTTTCATTAGCTTTAAACAATCTAATATTGTTTACCCTTATTTTGACACAAAATAGTGCTGATAGCCCACAAGACCTCTTAGAGCAGAGCTTTTCACACAGCAAAAGCTGTTTTCTATGACAAAAGCACAGCAGCTGTGGCTCCTGCAGATACTCTTAAAGGGCAATATAATAAAACCCTGGGAGGGAGTAGGTCGAGACAGGAGCATGAAATGGATGAGATGAAGATCCTTTGTCACAGTCAAATAGGCTGTAAAGTTACTATAGTAACATCCAGTATTTAGCTCCAGGTGGATTGCCTTAATGTTGCCTAAACAAACAAAAAATAAAACAGAAAAGGTTAATATAAACCAAACCACTAATTATTACACATAAGCTACAAAAATGTTCACCAAGATGTTATTATTTCTTTATTTAACCAAGCCCTAGGAAGCAGCCGAAGGCTCCCAGTGATGGTAGGGCTAAAATGGATCTATCGTTATTATTTCCATCATAGAAATAACATTTGAATGTATAAGCAGAATCATACATTCCTCCTGTGTTCAGACAACAGCTAATCATACAAATTTGAGGTTAATACTAATTATTTTTATGTATGTGTGTGTGTATGTCTGTATGTCTTCTAGGCAGGATGAAAACAGAGCACTTCACTGAAAATGACTTCAGATCATGGCAGCAATACTACATTCCTACAGCTTTAGCAGCTATTTAGTCTCAAATAGTATGTCAGGCTCTTTATAGAACACCAAAGTGGAACAGCCCTACCTGGAATGCATACAGCCATTAAAATAAAGACAAGGGCGGCAAGACAGAAAGATCAGTGTTTGACAAGTCAGCCTTACCATGAAGCAATGTGAAATCATCACTTCAGGCAACAGATAACAAACAGAACAACAGCTTCTTGTGTGTGTTATATGCAGCCTCAAGTGGGGAACACACATCATTCAGACTTCTTATTTCAGGTGCAAAAATGGTATTACGGTCATCACAGGACATGTGAGTAGTGGGCATGAGGTAAAAGAATCCAGTGGCGCTGAAGAGGCAGATCACATCCATCACACAGTGAACAAGAAAGGGACCTTAAGGAGAGATTTATTGAAAACCAGGGAACTTTATCTGGCTGTGCTGAAAAACTGCTCAGTGAGAGACCTGCTTCAGAAACGTTAGCGTTAAGAATATCACGTTTCAAGAGAAGATACAAAACACAGAGATTATGATCCTTGTGCGGGATCTGGGACTTCAGGTATGTCCCATTTACTTTCTCTTCCCTGAGAGAGCAGTGCTATTTATCTACTTCATTCTACAGGGAAGTGTAACAGGCCTAATTAATATTTGCACACTGGGCTGTTTTGTAGCATAATGAAATCATATTCCTGAAGTGATATGTTAAGTGCAAATATTGTTAAACCTATTAACAGCAAATATTGGGAGAGGAACTGCTGAGCTGGGAGCAAGTTAACAAAGCTTTCCTACCCTCCCACACACATTCACAAACACACAGGTAAAACAGTTTATTAAGTCACCTGAATGCCAGGATAGTTTGATTCTGTGGCGTGAGGATGAGATTCTTTAAAAACAAATTTTATACATATTCATAGAACAAAACAAAAGTGTGCTGCAAATATTTGAATTATTGGTCCTGGCTCTATTCTATTTATCACTATGCAATTCCTTTCCAATTACACCAGGGGTTTCCCTCAAACTTGCTAGCTAAAACCATTAAGGCTGCAGTGCACCCTCTAAAGGGGAATGGGAGGCATAGCTAGTTCAATGTGATCTGTTCAATATGACGTCTGGATATTTCTGCTTCGAATACAGCAGTTTCCTCCATTTCTAAAATTCCCACAGTGATCAGGAGTTTTAGAACTCCGGAGAAACTCCAGAGTTTCTCTGTGTGTACGTGTGAGGTGCTGTTCTTAATATACTTTACAGGTTTGCTTTATACTTTATATAACCTAAAGGTTTACAGAGCTTTCCAAACCAATCGAGGTGGCTTCAGATAAGAAGTTGTAGCCAAAGGGTGCTTCCAGATGAAGCTTTAACTGTACAATCAACCTGCCCCATTTACGGAATTGTACAGGATTCCAGACAATGCTTCCCGTTTGCAACCCTCCCATATTTTCCTAGTGTTTCTTCTGTCTTTTTTCTGCCAGAAAAAAATACATTAAGGGTGCAATCCTATGCATGTTTAGACAGAAAAAAGTCCTACAACTCCCAGTATTGTAGGGAGTTGTAGGCCTTTTTTCTGCCTAATCATGAATAGGATTTTGCCCTAAGGAAGGAAAGGTGGAATAGCTCCATAATGCCTTTTGATTGGTAGCACATAGGAGCTATTAATCTGGAAGCACCCAAAGGTCCATTGGTGGTTGTTGCAAAAGCTGCGCACATTTAACAAGTGTCACTATATTTTCAGTTACCAAGCTTCTGCTAACATTAGAGGCTAACAGTGCAATTATATACAGTCATGCCTTGGATTGAGAGCATAATTTGTTCCGGAAACGTGCTTGTAATCGAAAACACTCTTATATCAAAACGAAATCCCCCCAAAAAAATTTGTACAGAGATTTTTAATTTAAGCCGTATTGCAAGACGTCGCTTGTATATCAAGTAAAAAAAAATTAAATATTTAAAAATTTGCTTGTCTTGCAAAACGCTCTCAAACCAAGTTACTTGCAATCCAAGGTATTACTGTACATTTATATTTGCAGAAATAATTCCCACTGAATTCAGTGGGGCCTAATCCAAGATAAGGGTGCATAAGATTGCAGACTAACAATCTCATGTGCTCCTAGAATGGGCAACATGGGCCTCTGAATGTGCCTCCTCCTCAAGCAATTTTTTTGTGGGGGGTCAGGGCAAATTTCCAGGGATACTAACATGATGTAGCATGGTTAGATGGGCATTATGAGCAAAATATCATGCCAGCGGGGATGGGGGGGGAACCCCTCTGCCACCATCTCCAAGAAAGAGGTAGTAGCAGCAGGAGCAAAATTGGTGGGCAAATCCCCTCCACCCCATTGCCCCTGAAGATCTCTTGACTACAGTATTTAATTTCTATGTACAAGTGATAACTAAATGCATTGGAAGACATGTATCGGTCTCCTAAGCTTAAGGATGACTTAAAAAGATCTGTGGTGCATCTCTGACTAACTGCCACTCTCTGCAAGGATGGGCTAAAACATTCTCTCAGGAGTATCAGAGGCAGTATGCCTATGTACACCAGTTGCCGAGGAAAATGGGCGGGAGGGTGCTGTTGCACTCATGTCCTGCTTGTGGATATCCTACAGGCAGCTGGTTGGTCACTGTGTGAATAGAATGCTGGACTAGATGGACCATGGGTCTGATCCAGCAAGGCTCTTCTTTTATTCTTACTGGCAACCTTTGGATGAATGTTACTGCGGGCAATACTGAGCTAGGTGGACCAAGGGGTTGGGCTCAATATAAGGCAGTTGCACATATTCAATTGCAGATCAGTCCCACCTAGAGGGGAAGCAAACCTTGGCTTAGATTCCAAGACCCAAGTTTTGTTTTGGGGCTGGAAACTAGAGTTGCATCATAACAATCAAGGCAGAACCTAACATAGGAAGGAAATGCCCATAAGGAAATGTTCGTTCTAAATGTTCACTTCACAAACAGTTGAAGTTTGTGATTCTAATGTTGAATCTAGAAAATAGTATGTCATATTTTGAAAAATGTTTTGAACATCCATTTCTATACTATGCTTCATTTTAATTCTTAGCCCAACTTCAATATTTTCTCTTCATTATAATTAATACTGGCTTTATTTTGTCTATGCCATTTCTAAACATAGATAGTTCCATTTAACACCTCACCCTCCAATTAGCTACCATTTGTAAGCTTTATGAACAAATGATGGCTTACTTTTACTAAAGGCATTGGGGATGTGATGACCACCCCTCACCCTATACACAGGTGGGGTGCTGTCACCTCACCTGGTGACCGAGGACACCTGTCTCCCCTCAGGATCTGCCCTGCCACCCAGGTGCACCTGCCAAATAGCCAGTGCCTATCACCACACCACTATTGAAAGATTTCATCAACGTTGCCTCTGGAAAATCCTGCGAATTACTTGGGAAGATAGGCGAACAAATGTCAGTGTACTGGAAGAAGCAAAGACTACTAGCGTTGAAAAAATGATCCTTCAACGCCAACTTCAGTGGATCGGTCATGTTGTTCGAATGCCTGACTGCCATCTCCCAAAGCAGTTACTTTATTCCCAACTCGAGGATGGAAAGCGGAATATCAGTGGTCAATATAAGAGGTTTAAAGATGTTCATAAGGCTAATCTAAAAAAATGCAATATAAACATCGAAAACTGGGAAGCTCTGGCCCATGAACGATCTAACTGGAGGTTGGCCTTTCACAAAGGTTCTATGGACTTTGAAGAAGCCCGAGTGCAAGGTGAAAGGGAGAAACGTGCTAAGCGAAAAGCACGTCAAATGAATCCTTTACAGGACCATCTTCCATCTGGTAACCTGTGTCCTCACTGTGGGAAGCTGTGTGGATCTAGAATTGGCCTCCACAGTCACTTACGGACCCATCGCTAGAGTCTACACAATTTTCTTTAGAATTTCCTCCTTTTAAAATCTCCTTTTTGTAAATTTTTATCCTGGAAGACAATCTTACTCGGTCACAAGTGATCGCCTGATGATGACGATGACGATGACGATGATGATGATGATGATGATTGGAATGACTACCACCACTGGGGCTTTCCTGCCACCCAGCCTGGTAAACTCAATAGATGCTGCTCTTTCCCTCTTATTTTGCCCTCCTATTGTGGGTTGTACCCTTCAGATATTCTGCCACCTTTTTGAATACTGTTTTCCGCTGCCACCAAACCCCTAAGTAGTGTGTGTGACCCTTGCGAGGCACATGGGGTTAACTAAAGCCTTATCTATGGATATAAATAGAAAACAGACTGTTTGAACAAAAAACAACAACCAAGGTTTATTTTGGGAACACAGGTAGGATATCAGGGTCAGGGAACATAAGGAATTCAGGGATCAAGTATAGGTCAGGTAAGTAAACATTTTTCTTTTATAGCACTATTTCACTCTTCTAACAGACTGATCTCAAATACCTTCCTATCTCCTTACCTCCCTCCTTCCAAATCCAACCCCCCCCTCTAACTTCCCTCTCCCACTTTTAACACTTTTTCCCTTTTTTAAAATCCAGCCACTCCTCCCCCAGCCAATCACACGCAAGCTCCATCCGAACATTCCACTCACTCCAGCTGTCAATCATACACTCCAGGCACACTATATATGCCAACCACAGTATATATTTCCACTTTAAATAGAACCAAAATCGTCACAGTGATCAATCTCATAAGTTTAAGGATTACTTCAACAGAATAAGATGTTCAATCCTGGCAGGGGTGAACCCACAGGGGAGTCTAGAGAAAGTAGGTCAGGTAGTGGTATAGCAGCTAGTCAAGAGCAGGGGAATGGTGAGCAAGGAGTGAGTACCTACATGAAAGTCAAGGAGCAGAAAGTGAGAATGGTCAGAGACCAGTCTTAGGGAAGAGACATCTTGTTCTGACAAGTGCTGGGTATTTATATAGTCCCTGAGCTTGACTGCCTCTCCGAGGCCTCAACCTTTTGCTGGAAAGTGGATATTGTAGCATAAAGTCAGTGTATACCTGATGGATCTTTAAGAACAGCTCCTAATGGGAGAGGTGTCTTTGGAGAGGCAGGTCCTGAAGGCAAGGGCTGGAAGAAGGCCTCTGCTGTGTGTGTGTGGAGTTTCCAGAAAAGGAATCCTGAGAGAATAAGAGAGAGGGAGAGGGAGGCCTAGCTTGTCTGACCTGGAGTTGACAAATGAAGAATCTGTTGTTTTCTGAACCTAGATCACTATCTTCTCTGGAAAATACCCTGCCTGGCTGAGCTGCTGGAGTAGGCCACAAAGCTACAGATTTAGTACAGAACAATATCCTTCAAGAGCCTGGCCTGGGGCAGGAGTCCATTCCAAGTCACTGCTGGTAGTCTGAGTCGTGACAATTTAGTGCAAATCAAAAAAATAGGATACAACTCCTACGAAGTTCAGAAAGGCTCTCTTTATAAAGTTGGCACAGAGAAGGCCCACTGTTACTCGGATCTCTCTCCTGTCCTGATCCTCTACCAACAAGGAACCTGTGTGTTTTGCTATAATATGGAGACAGATCTGTTGAATTCTGTATTCTCAAAAATATGGACTTAGGCATTCTGTGTTTTTCCTTGTTCTGCCATCCCTAGCTTTAACCAGAAGCCAGCATAGCACCTAGGAGAGCCTAATCAATGAAGTCTGACATCTCTTCCTCTGCTCCATGTTAAGACTGTGACTCATGTAGACTTCATAGCTTTGACATCAAGACAGCTTCCCACCACCTTGCTTGCTGTTTTGTGACATTTTGGTTGGTCCTAATAAAAGTTTCGCTTTACTGTGGATTTTTAAAAGCGTGACCGGATAACTGCATTATAGCCCAATGGGACACTTTTCTGCTATAAAAGTGAGAGTAGCGCCCTATTCAGGTGTTCAGATGAATGTGTGAGGGCTAAAACTGGGTAGAAATCACAAGGCTGCATGTGTCACCCCTGTCCCCAGTATTCCTGCATACGTCACCCACTCCCCTTCACCTCTGGACTTTCATGCATTCAGTCAATGGAGGCTCCCCCATCACTTGTTTAACCATTCATGGTGGGGATTTCAGGGGGGAAATTGGTGGGTTTTATCCTCCCTTCCTGCCTGCTTACACTAGAGTCAAGAAAAAGCTAATGCTCAGCTACACGTTAAGATGCATTACACAGTGTAAGTAAATTAGTATAGGTACTATATTATTATTTGTTTTATTGTATTTTGTTTTTATTATGTTTGTTGGCCTGACAGCTTTGACTATAGGATGGTTCATAAACTGAATAAATAATAAATAAATGAACTAGCCACTAAGTACAAAATAAAGCTTTCAGCACCTACCATAAGTCCTAAGTGATAAATTTATAAGCCAACCATAGGTGACCTGAGAAGGCCCCACTAATCTTAAAGATTAAAGGAGGAACCCAACTATTTGTCTTTGAGAATCATTTAAAAGGTTGGGAATCTACAGAAGCAATGAACTTAATGGAAAAGACAGATGAGATTCTGTGATTGTGTCTAGATCCACAAATATATTAAAAGGACAAGACTTCCCTGCCAACCAGTGAAGAAAATGTGGGTGACAATATGGCCAGTGCCAAAAGTTTCTCAACATTAGATACATCAAGTGGAGTTTTTAAAACTCTGCTAGATAACTAGAGGTCATATTTATGCCTGTTAAACATTTCCTTTGGGAGATGCTGCTTGTACCAGCTGCCTTTTAGGTTAAAATCAGCAGTGAGGTGCATCAGATACCTGAAAGCACCAGATATCTGAAGGCACTAAACTAGATGACAGACTACAAATAGATGATAGATAGATAGATAGGCCTGGAAAGAGCTCTGGAAGTGGCCAGAGTAGCCAGATCTAAAATCAAATAAACAAAGAGCTTGGGAAGCTATTCAATCTAAAATTGAATAAGCAAACATATTCAGGATGTTACATATTTGGGTGAAGGACTAGGTGAAATTGGTGTACAGATATATGTCAATAGAATGCATGCCATCTCAAAAATACAGAGGAATTTCATGTGGAAATGCATGACAAATGCTGTTGTTCACACAGCCAACTACAATCCTTACTAGAAAACAGTACACAGAGGATACTGAATACAAGTCCGGACAAAGAGTTTGAAAATATGAGGCAATGAATTAACAGCTGCTGTAGAAAAATGTTTTGAGAATCCAATATCAATCAGATTGCCAACTGATGTGCCAGAAGAGGGAACTGGAGCAACACTATTGTATACAAAGAGGGAGATTTTTCTGCTATGGCACTCCCGTTGTGGAATGAACTTCCCAGACAGGCTCGCCTGGCACTTACTGCTGTGCTCTTTCTGGTGCCATAGATTTCATAGATCATAGAGTTGGAAGGAGCTATTGAGTCCAACCCCCTGCTTAATGCAGGAAACTAGAGGAGGGGTCTCCCATCCAAGTAATAACCAGGCTTGAACCTGCTTAGCTTTCCACACTCAGACAAGCTGAGCCAGCATGAGCCACAGGTGAAGACCTTCTTATTTTCCCAGGAATCTTAGTCTTTTAGTCTCTGTTATTTTAAATACTGTATTTTAAATCTCTGTCCTGCTGCTAGGTTTTATTTCGGCTTTTACTTCTATTATATACTGTAGTTTTAATTTTTTTAAAAAATTATAATGTATTTTATGTTGTATTTTATGGTTTTAATTGTTGTGAACCGCCCACAGAGCTTCGACTATTGGGCAGTATAGAAATGTAATAAATAAATAAATAAATAAAATGATTCTTCAGGGTCAATGGCATAATTCAGTAGTGTATTCACTGATTACATCAAACAGTTGTCAGTCATTTGTTTGAAAGGGGGAAATGTTGGAAACTCTCCCTTTAGGCTGCCCTTCAAGGTGACTAGTTTATGTTAAAAGACATAACCCAATGGTCCTAGTGAGCTGAGCTAGGTGAAGGCTAGGGTGGTTTATGGCAAGTGTGAAAAACAAAATTAATTTGAAAACTGCCTTTAAGAGAACATAACAACAAATAGTACTCCAACAAGACCTTTGCCTGAGGCCCAACCGGCTTTTTAACAATAGCCTCTTACCAGAAAGCATTACTGCCTCCTCCCACCCTCCACACACACACCCCTCACTTAAAGGACCATCTCTTCAGGCCTTCAGACTCAGTGACCATGTTCAGATGACATGGCACCGTTCGTTATTTAATCCACGATGAGCCATGGAGCCTGCAGGCACCAGATTGCATATGCAAACCCCTCAGGGGTTGTCATGTCATGTGAACCCGGTGAGCGTGGGTTATGCGAAGGGTTAAACAACCCTCACATAACCTAAAACAGACCATGGATTATGTGAGGGTTGTTTAACTCTCTCATAACCCAGGCTTGCTGGGTTTGCATGACACAACCACCACTGAGCAATGGTTGCACATGCAACCTGGTGCCTGTGGGCACTCCCCCGCAGCCTCACCATCAGTCAAATAACCCACAGTGGGCTGTCATGTCCTGCAAACAGCCCCAGTTGGAGAAACCACAGCCATTTAACCCTGAGAAGGCAGCCACACAACAAGAATAGGGCTGTTGTTCTATGTCCGCTACAGGGCTGACACGACCATTAGGCAGAGTGAGATGGCTGCCTCCTCAGGCAACAGATATTGGTGTCATGAAAAGGCAGCAAATGGTTAGTTATTAATTTGTTATTCCATTTTCACTGTCAGGGATAGGGAGAGGTACGTACATGTGGAAATTCCTGCCTTGGGTACTAGGTAATATGTACCATGACTTTCTGGGGAAGGCCACCATTTGCTGCTCCGCCTCACACAGCAAAATGTCTTAGGCTGGCCTTGGCCCCCTAGAAGACAACCTGGAATAACAGCATGCCCCACAGTGAGTTAAGCCAGTGGAACAAAAAAGGCTCATCAAGGTTAGATAACGAGTCACTTGTCACAGGGTTATAAAAATACGTTGTACTAGGCATACTCCATGAATGTTGCACTACATGAAAGCTCAACAGGTTTTTCCTGGTCAGCCCTGAGGATTTCATTCTGTCACCACCACCACCACCAGCAGCCCCCTCCCCTGCTGGCATCGACTCAATCTGTAGTGAGTCGAGGGAATACTTGGATTTCAGGGGTTTTTTTAATGGCAGCAATTTGCATATATATGGGGGGTCTTGAAATTTGTGCAAATGGTAGTGTGATTCATTTTTAAAAAAAAATTTAAATTGGTGATCTTGCACAAGTCAAATCCAATTCCGTACTTGTCAAAGAATTTGTCAAATCCTTCCAACCTTTGCTCAGGAATTGCTGAAGTGGAAGATGAAATTGAGAAGTTCTTCAACAAGTACATAATTTGGCTCTGCTGGGCTAAACTGAGTAATGTGTGGAGAGGATGAAAGAAACTGACAACGATATTTACAAGAGGGGAATATGCCTCTGCCAGGCCACATAATGGACAGGCAGACTTGCAATCTTGCACACTTGCACAATATTGCCAATTAAATTTTTTTAAAAAAAAATTATGCCACCATTTGCACAAATTTCAAGCCCCCCCCAAAAAAAAAACCCCCGCACAAATTGCAATTTGGGCAAATGGCAGAACCCGGCTGGGAAAATGCACAAAATTGGAATCAGGGAAAAACATTCGTTACAGTCTGCTACCGCTTACTGATATGGAAATGCTGTGGAATCCCATTGGGCTTAAATGGAATGGAATTTCCAGTGTTGTACATCCCTAGGTGTAGCTAGGCATGGACCTTAGGGTCAAGGTCCAGGGCCCCACAGCTCAGGGCCACCCCAAATGATCACCCAGAGAATGGCAGATGATGGGGGCAGCAGCAAATAGGCCTGACATCAGCACCTGGACCAGCATGGGCATGCTGGGGCCCACCTGGACTGACTTTGCTCTTTGCAGTATCCTTCCTTTCTTTTTAAAAACATGTTATAGTTGCTGTGACGGACTGGGGATGCACATGGTCACAAATGCTCATTTTATTCTTTTTACTTTAAATCTATATTCTCCCTTTCTACATCCAATTGGTGCTTGTTCCCAATGTAATATGTTTGGCATTAGGGCAGCCGAAGCAAACTCCATTTTATTCCTGTGGTCATGTTGGTGTTATGATTTAAGCAAGTTTAAAATGCAAAACTGAACATGCTCAAAGTAACCTTAAAAAGAAGAACAGAATAGAACTGGCAAACAGTTATTGCTGTTGTTCTCTCTAGCATATCAGGAATGAAGTTGTAAAGAATGGAATGGGGGTGGGCAAGATGAGAAATGTTGGTTGTGTGCTTCACAACTGAAATATGGTTGTCTAAAGCCATCCCCCATAAGGCCAATAAGTCCAAGGTCTGAAATTATCTACGTAGCTGCACCACTGTGTAAAGTGCTTCTGGCAAGGTACCATTCAGGCCGGAGGCAACCAACATGACCTGATTCAATTCAAACCACAAGTCCTCCCTAGCCCCCAAAAGCTCTCTCAGTGTTCTCCAACCTTGGCTGGGGCATGTTGGGAGTTGTAGGCCAAAATCATCTGGGGACCCAAGGTTGGAGAACACTGCAATCTACCACTAGTTGATGATAATTGCACCAACTCTCCCATTTCAGTTCCAAACCCAGCTGTCTGTGTGGGTCTTGCTGACCTCATTCATTGTCTTTCACTCTTTTGGCTATTTTGGTTTGCCTTCTCTCAGATTTTCACATCTCTCTCTCTCACTCACTTTAAAGACAGTTGTCCTTGCTGATCAGCCACTGAATGATCAGGTGCTCCTTATTAGGCATACAGAAGAAAAATAAGTGTTTTATATATATATGTGTGTGTGTGTGTGTGTGTGTGTGAAGACAGAGATAAAGGACCAAAGAAAGAGCACACAAATGTCTGGAAGGTGATACAGCACAGGCAGGAAAAAGACAAAGTTGCACTCCCCTGTCTTATTCCCTGTTCACACTCACAGACATCCTGCACATAAAGGAATAAAGATTTTGTATAGATAAAAGGTAAAGTGTAAAGAGAAGGTGTAATACATCAGATCACAGAGAGGATAATGCCGAGACAAGAACACATTTTAATGATAAATGGACAACTGGGACACATTGTCAGAATTTTAATTTAGGGGTAATTCCCTAAGACTCTATTCATTTTATAACGTACCTGCAGATAAACATTTTGGAAATATTTACTGATTAAAATCTTACCTAAGTAGTAATAGCTCTTCAAAGTTTGCTGAGGCCCAGTTCAAAAGTGGAAGACAGAATATATATTTTTCTACCACAACCTCTTTGGTTAGATCTGAGACAACAGCAACCTTTCTTATTTCCCTGGGATTTTATTTCATTCTTGCAGGCTTAACATCCCATTGCACGAACAAAGAAAATATCAGACAGAAAGGGCTCCAGGCTAGCTCCTTCCAAAAGGATTCGACCTTCGAAATACTATCAATATCAACCCTTACACCCGCATGGTTAGCACTTTTTAATACATTCGCTGAAAGCCATTAATAAAGCAACAGTCATAGTCTGGTTCTTAACCATGTGTCACACTGAAATAAGTTCATGTAAATCTGTGAACTGCACGAGCAGCACGACAATGATCAAATTAACAGTCATTTCAGGGAGAAAAATCCCCCTCAGGCTGAAAAATAATTAGTAGTCTCTCACTCTTTTCCTACTAATAAAAATCACGATATTATTGTTGACTGTGCTAATAAAACACCTTCTGTGACCCTGATGTAGTGGTGCAAAATACATGGATGACTCCATTGTGCAGACCTCACACCTATTTTATCTGACATTTCTACTGGGTTTTCCCCCGCCCGCTCCCTCTAGTGATGCCTAATTCTCAAAATGCAACTTCCTTTCCTTTGCCTTGCTTTGCTTTTAATAATTCATATCCTAAAGCAAATATCAGGTTCCTATTATGCTTTTTTATCACTTATATTTCTTTTCTATCAGAGAGTTTAAGGGGAAACTGTTGATGGAGAGAACAATTTTTAAAAACATCTTCTTGTGTAGGCTATCAATGGAAAGCTCTTGCCCTCTCAATAAGGTCTGGTGAAAGAACAAAACAAGGAACAATAGTGGTCAGTAAGTAGTAAGGGATGTTTAATCCCTGCCATGTTTGTTAGTGCTCGTTAAATTCATGTGCACAGAACTATTCTAGTCCTTACACATAAATTAAGTATCACCACCTTTTTATTTTAAGATTTATGTAGCACAAATCATGTGAGGGCCATTTCACAGATAATGCAGAAGCAAATCAAGGATTGCCACCAAGTGTACACTCAATGAGGAGAAGGAGCCCACCTCTCTTGACACAAATGATTGCAAACAAGCATTAGTCACATTTGCTCCTTACGTTGTAGGTGTACTCTTAGGAGATCATAGGTATAAATCTAATAATGCAATCTGCGAACTGTCTTGGAGCCAAAAATAATTCTACAAGAGCTTGGGTAAGGAAGGATTCATGACCTTTCCAGAGAATGTGGTTTTCATATTGGCAACACGATTGATGGGCATGATCAGATTATTCTTTCAGCAACTTCTTTCATGTGTGTGGGGGCAGTATTATGCTCACAATTTCCCAACACTCAGATCACTAAATCTAGCTGCTGGTATCTCAGAATTCTTTCCCTAGGAAGCAAACCCATTGTGGGTGTGTATGAAATGTGGTTGTCATGTCATGACCACCTGATTCTCTACCTGCTATCAGGAAAAGTGGAGTTCTCTTGACCATGGTAGGTAGAAGAGCAATCTCCAAGTGACCTGGGCATTCTATCTATCCAATCCATGAGCAGAGACGGAATATACTGCAGAAGGTACTTGTGGAGGATTGGTGAAAACAAGCCAAGCCACATCCTGCAGGGAAGCTAAACATTTATCATCTTCTTATAGAGCAGGTTAAAGTTTTTCTGTACTTAGGCAACTTCTAACAATAAGTGGGACAAACAAGTCCAGTTTATAAGATTAACCCTCCTCGGGCCAACCGTTCTATCAAGAAGGGGATGCAGTTATCAGAGATCTGATAGGTTTTGTGCAATTTCCCTGGCATGCACTTGATAATAGAGATAGACAAATCTGTCAATTTCTGTTTCTTTCCATCTCTCATTTTTCTAATCCCAAATTCACTTTGTCTTGAACTTTGAGAACTATTTTTTTAAATGTACATAAAATTCATAAGCATTTTTGTGCAGATTTCTCCTAATATATGCATTTTTGTATGCATTTTGCCTAATATATACATTTTTGCAAGAACTTTTCCTAAATACAATGCATTTTTAATACAATTTTTCTTAATACACGTAGTTTTGTACACATTGTTTGATTCGAGAACTCCATTGCAAAAGTTGGAGAAGTGCAAATGTCAAAGGATAACTGAGTTTCGGTTCACATAGTGCAGGGGTTCTCAACCAGGGGGGAATTCCCCCCTGGGGGGGAATTTAGGGTTTCAAGGGAGGAATTGGGACCACAGACTCAAACTGTTGGAATCCTGATCTTTCTACAAATTACAGTTCTACATATTGTACATAATCTACAGGACATCACACTTTATTGTATGGCACAGATTAAGTCAGACAATTTTGGAAAGGGGGGAATGACATATGGTGAAAAGGGTGCATGGGGCAAAAAAGGTTGAGCTTGAGAGAACCACTGGCATAGTGGTTCAAAAGTGTGATATTAACAAACTTCATATTGAAATGCAAACTGATCAAATTTCTCCCTCATCCCTATAGACAATAATACAACGTCCTGTTGCCCAAATTATTTCTCTGATGTGGACTTCCACTAGTTCCACTTCCCCAACTTGGTGCCCTCCAGATGTGTTGGACTGTACCTCCCATAATTCCAATGGCCATGCTGGCTGGAAATTATGGAAGTTACAGTCCAAAACATCTGGAAGGTATCAGGTTGGAGATCGCTGAACTAGGCAAGGGAGAGTTCCCCTGATACCTTCCTGTAGGATTTTTTACCTTGCTGAGCCTGCCAAATATGTGCCACCTCAGAATGAGAGCCTCCAAAATTCAGAACTTTTACCACTTGTGTCTCTGTAGCCACCTGCCAATTTCTTAGCATAGCATTTGGATTGTGCTTGGTGTAATTGCTCAAGAGCAATAAGAAATTCACATGTTCCTGTGATAAAGCTTAGAACACTCCAGGCTCTTTTCCACAAATAGGATTTTTAAGTAATTTCCACCTTTCAGGAGTTATCAGAAAACAAATATTAGTAAACAGCAGGTAGTAGGTAAATGGCAGTGGGAAAAATATCTGTTTAAATTCTACAATGTGTTGGGTAATTAATGTTGGTACAAAATGAGAAGATGTGAATTGCACTGAAGGAAAAGGGAGCAGCAAAGTAATTGCTTTACTTAGCCTTCAAGAATGGAATGAAAAACACTCAAAATTTCTATTCAGTGGAAATTTACTCAAATTATTTTAGCATCTTAAAGGACTATGCCCCAACTTACCAAAAGTGGAAGAAAATTACCGACACTGTTTGAAATGGAGATCAGCAATCACTCGGAAGCACAGGACCCTTCCACACATTCTGCAGAGACCAACTTGGATTTGCTACCCAGTGTACAAAACACATGCATACCCCATTCATATTTTACATGTTTTACGCATGCAACTGGCTTAATCCCATGACTATATAAATTATAGTAGATGTGCTCAACTTTTTCCACCAGACTGTGGCTTGGTTTACTTTCTTGAGTTGGCTGCTCAGCATTGTTATCTCCCGTAGATTCACTCATTGTCCTTAAGATTAGTTTCAGCTCAGTGTTTCCATCTGTAAAATGGCAAAAAGTTTTCTAAATGCTTAATCATAGAATGCATATGTAGTACTTATTATATAGTATGTGGATTGGCTCAGTTTCTTGAGTTGTCTGTTCTGCATGTAGGCTATTTCCTGTTTCTGATAGTGGCACACATGGCCAAGATTGTGTTGTGAAGTGGTGTGTGGGGAATTGGTAAAATGTGTAGATGGTACTGCTTGGTGGCAGTGGACTTGTTAGCATGTGCAAAATAGCTGTACACACCTTGGATGAACAGAGTGTCTTCTGTGGCTTTGTGCAGAGGTGCAGCTGCTGAACCTGCCTGTGGTATCAGAATGTTACTTCAAGAATTGGCAGTGCTACATCTATAGAAACACTGGGGTGAAAATAACTAACAAAACCCTCCTATTCTTATCCGTTTCAGCTGCTTTATGTACACGTAGATAATCTTTAAAATCTCAACCCAGCAACTGTCTATACTTTGAATCTACAGTCTGTTTTCTGGCGATCTCACCATTGTTCCTTCACTAGACAAGCAACCTGGCCTTTGTTGCTGGGGAGCCTTCAGTGCAGATCTCTTCTCATACACAGTTGGCTTATTATACTCGAAATATTTTTGGAGCGTTAGGATTCACCACTTCTTCACCATATCTTCTCTTCTCCCTTCTTCACCCACATTGACTTAGAATGGAACTGAATGCAATTTTACTGTATTTTATTGTCATAGAATTGTCCCGGATGCCAACCAAAAACCATCATGATTGACCTCAGTTCCTCTTCCTGATTAGACACGCCAGAAATTACAATAGAAGGCCAGCAGGATGAGTTTCACGAGATGGTTGGCCACAAGACCATTCATTGGCTTTATTAAATATTTTCCAAAAAATGTTTCATGGTCAAATGATTGGAAGTCAACGAAAGAGTAATTAAACAACAATTGGAAAAGCCCCTTTTTGTATTGCCTGACATTTGGGGAGAAGGAACGGGATAGTCAGACTAGGCCTCCCATTTTCCAGTTTAGACCTTCTCCTCACCTATCTCTCAAACCATGTTCCCCAAACCTCAAGATCAAGAAAATGTTAGGGCAAAATTGTATGGGCTAAAACAGCAATAAAAGTTAGCTCCTTTCCCAGTACTATAAACATTCCATTTCTCTGGCAGCGTCACATCTGGAATAACAGTAGCTCTTTTGTACTGATGACACAGAAGAGACCAATTCTGTCTGTAAATTTATACAAAAGCTTTGCCTTATTATTATTAAAGTAATTGCAGGAAACTACAAGCAGTATCACGTTGCTTCTATGTATTCCTTTAAAAAGTGAGTGTGTTAAGCATGGTATATATGTGTAAAGCAAAGCAAGTGCTGGAACAATGAAGATGAATGAATCATGATCACAGGTGACATATGACATGAATAGCTCTATGTTAATTTCAGGTGACTTTGAAGTAATTTGTTTGTTGCATTGCAGGAGGGGGCAGTTTAAGGAGTCCATAATTTTAAAATGACATTGGAACACATTTATCTGCACATCCCAGAGAGATAGCTCAAAAATGAAAAGATACCAGCCTGTACTGACATTGTCCCTCTCTGCCTCTCTCAACTCACCTTGCTTATCTAGCTGCACATCTCTATCTAACCCACATCTCAAATCATTACGGATAATAATAATTCCTAACTGTTTTACGATCCGTTTTCTTTTAACTGCGAAATTCACAAAGGTAATTAAAGCAATTTGAAACAATTATCGAAAAACACAACTGAATCACCCCCCCCCATTTTTACTATACCCTAAGGAGGAGGGAGAAAGAGGAGAAATATGCGTGCACAGCAGTAATATTATTCCGCACGTTACATTCATTCCTGCTAGCTAGCCAAGCTCAAATTAATTGTACTGACTAAACTTTTCTTCTTGGAGAAAATTAAAGATATGCTGTTGTCAACACTTGAGCATAACCTTGCCGACACTTAAACGCAGAGAAGGGTGTGACATCCTGCCCTAGCTGCCTTGCGCTAATTAATCACTCTGGTATTTAGGACCATTCAAGCAGACAAATTAATGGAGAATAATTAGTGCATCTTTGTTCCAGCTCAGCTCTACACACACTGCACATTCTCAGGGAGAGAGAGGAAGCATGAAGAAAGTGAGCTATTAGCATGCACATAGTTTCGCTTCAGTTCAGCGCATTCTGCAGAGATTAAGAGAAAAGCCAAATTAGCAGTCGTGTGACTGGGGTTAGGGCATCTTTGTGCAAAAGAGAGCCCTCCGCTTGGTGCCGACTTGCAGAAGCGAGTTGTTGATCCTGAAGTTAGATTTCACAAAACACAATTAAAACTATCCTCTTTTTTTCTCTGGCTGACATGTACACACAGAAATAGAAAGAAAAACATATGAAAGGGGGGAGGAGGAGGAGGAGAATCACAATGTTTTTTTTTTCTTTTTTATTAAAATGGTTCATTTAAAAATTTGAGCCACTGTAGTGGAACGTATCTACTCCTCTTTCCCAGAACTACTTTTTTTTCCTAGTCATTATCTTTGATGGGCAAAACAGAATAAGTTGCAACAATGCAACATACATTATTTTGACTATCACTTTGGTCAACCACAAAGTCATTCATTATTGTACGCGCTTCCCTCCCCATTCTACTTCCACAGCCCTTCAGTGAGCATGTAAAATGGCATTTTCCCAATATAAATTGCAAAAAACAGCAAATAAAAATGGAAAACAAAATGAAAAGACCCCCCTCCCCACCCACCACCACCACAAGAAACTTTTGCAAGAGTCAGGTACAAATACATGCACACAATACTTATCAGCATTAACAATGTAGAGTACTGTAGAGTTGTAGGTTCAAGGTATATCACAGGCACTTTTGACTGAATGGCAGATCTTTTTGTACATAATCTTTAACTCCCTTGTGACACAGATCTATCACGTTTTGGGTAAAATAATGCAGAGGATCTATGGTGAATCTCCTAGCCACTACTCTGACTGACCTGTTGTATTTGATGCCCTTGAACACTGGAAGCTTTGAAGGTGCAGGATGCAGCCACCTACTCCGAACAGGGACAGACCACCAAGACCACAACATATTTGTGCACTGGCTCCTTTCCACTAGCACCCCTGAGTATTTTATATATAGCAGGGGTGGAGGTACACAATTCTGGAGATGGGAAAAGCATTCTCGCAGCCCTAAGCTCCCCCCTCCAGGATACTTAGTATAAGCTGTCAGGGGCTTGAGCATATCCATTCCATTTCTTCTTCTGCCCTCCATTTTTCTTATCTTTGAAGGACACACCGAGATTCCATGTCTCAGTCTGCATCGCATGGCTTCCTGTTCCCAGGCTTGACACCCAACATCCATATACTGAGGGTGGATATTTTCTAAAAGGAAGCCTCTGCAAATAGATCTCTAGGCAGGTAGGCTTCCGTTCTGGAGACATCCATACTCAATGCATGGATGTTGGGAGTAGAGATGGGAAGCCATGCAATATCAGGGGTGTGGTGTGGCCCCAAAGCCCCATGAATTTGTGGAGTCCCTTTCACATGAGGAATATGTGAAGGGGGCTATAGACCTGATTGGTATTTATTTATTTATTTAATTATATTTATACCCCGCCTTTTTTCCTGCAAGGAACCCAGGGTGGCTTACATAATCATCATCATCATCCTCTCCATTTTATCCTCACAACAACCCTGTGAGGTAGGTTAGGCTGAGAGTCAGTGACTGGCCTAAAGTCACCCAGTGAGTTTCATGGCTGAGCGGGGACTAGAACCCGGATCTCCTGAGTCCCAGTCCAACACTCTCACCACTACGCTACACTGGGCCAAAAACGACATTACATTAAATATGTTTTCATTTTTACTCTAGAGTAGGCACAGGCAGCCCAGATCCAGATCCTAGCATGGGGTGTAGGGGGGGCTTTTAAGATCAGGATTGGGTCCCCTGCACCTACTCTAGAATAAAAATGCATAGCTGCTAGATACACATTTAAAGTAGTGTCTGTGTTGATCTACATTCTGTCTGATGTCTGTTTCTACACTCTTGTTTCCCCGCTCTTCCTCTTTGTAGGACATCAACGTTCTGTAAGCTCACAAATTTCTATCAGGCAGGTTTTTTGGGTTCTGGTAAACTCATTTTCTGTTATTTTACTTCTATACTACTAAATATTAATATTATATACTACTAAATGCTACTACTACTACTTCTATACTACTAAATATTAAGAAAAATCCTAAGCAGTTTCCATACAAAAATTAAAATCACAAGTAAAATCATATTTAAACAGCTTAAGAGGAGCAATTTTGAGCAACAAAAAAAATAAATTGTCAGGAGGCAAGGGTTACAAACCCCCACCCTCTCCCGTCACTCCTTCACTCGATATTGCCCTCCCTGAAGTTGACTTTTATTTTATAAACATTCTCAGGGCTTCCTTACACACACTTGTAATGTGTCATTTGCCCCCCCCCCTCCAGGAGCTCTCCCAACAAGAATATAACTGCACTGTATTTCACACACACCAGGTTGTCTCACACACACACACACACACACACACACACACGAGGATACGTGAGGTGTGGAAGCCAGAGTTCTAGTAGGACCAAGGAAAGAACAGCTCAGAGACCACACGGTGAAAAATATTTGGCCATGCCAAGGAAACCTGTATGGATTCTATAAAATAATAGACTCCGTTTGATGTGAGTGAAATTATACTGCAATTTTCTTGGCTAGGTGTGCCTTAGATCATTCCTGCTTATATCACACAAGAGCACAAGCAGAATATTTTCCCACCCAGTGGCTATCATGACAGAAGATCCTGTAGTAAAGTACTAGACTGTGAGGCTCTACGTAGATGTTTGCTTGCTCACGTGAAGAAGTGTGGAAGGGGATGTGGGCACACACTTAAGCCCCACCTCCAGTGTCCCCGTGTGCCCAGTACCCAGTTAGACCTTCGCACATTGAGCTCAAAGGTCTAAAGAGAGCTTCTAAGCACATTCAGCTGAACGCACTTACACAGTTCCCACGATAAGAAACCCAGAGAAGACAGCGATTGTGATCATGGGAACTCTGTAAACATGTTCAGCTGAACGGGCTTACACAGCTCTCATCAGACCTTCGCACATCTAACTGGGTACCAGGTGCATGAGGATGCTAAGGGTAGGGCTTACGCGTGTCCTCACATTCCCCTGAATCCCCTCCACAGTACCCCTACACATGAGCAGGCAAATGCCTGCATAGGGCTTGAGGCTTCTGTAAAACATGGTATTACTGTAAAAATGGTTCTGGTCTTTGTACTAGCAAAGGATGAGGGGATAGCAAAGAAGCAGGGTGGGATGAAAGAGCAGTTACAAAGCACACCTACACTTTTTCTTTTTTTAAAATCCTCATTGGGGTCATAGTGAGCCCCCAAAACCCCAATGTCTCCTCCTGAATGACTGCCTGCAATAAGGCCAGATGCCACTCAAAAGACTCCCCATCCTGGGAGCGGCTTTGTCCTAGATAACTGAAAGTGCATCATTCTCATTTGAACATAAACCTTGTGCGTGGGAAGGGCCGTGCTGACATCAAGGCCACTTGGCCATGACTAAAAGAGCTGGCCCCACATGCGGCGGCGGCTGAGCAGCAGAATGTAATTTAGCTGCACCAGTGGGTGCAGAGGTCAATGATTTTATATTAATGGGGATCACTACAGTTCTAAGCTGTGGCGTGCTTTGAAATAAGTGTTGTACAAGGCAGCAAAGAGAGCTCAGCAGAGGAAATGAGCTGTTTCTCTGTCTTCTCATGCCTAACAGCAAACACTGGGACTTTATAAAGTTGCAGCAAATATAATGCCCCATCATCTTCTACAAAAAATAAACTACTTCACACACACACACACACACACACACACACACAAAGTTAAAGTAAACATCTTTAAATAATTATTATCATTCTCATTACTATTTATCTAGTTTGGGTTAGTGGCGTATGACATCACATAAAACCCATCCAAAGGCAGGCTACAGAACTGAGGTGGGGCATCCGCAGGGATTTTTCCAGTGGGGCCAAACCTGCACAGTGGTCTGTGATTGTAATCCACGCACATAGAAAGTGTCACTACAGCATCCCTGTACATTTTTCTTGTGTGTGTCTGTGCTTCATTACTAAGAGTCATATTTCATGATATTTAGAAGTCTACACAGAGTGGCCAAAATAAATAAGTAAATAAATAAATAGATCCTGGGAATTTGGTAGCAATGATGTAGAGGAGTGTTCTATTCAAGATTCACACAAGAGGCATCATAAACTCCAACAAAACTTTGCTTAGAGTGAGGGATATTTTTTTTAAAAGCCCTAAAAAACAGAGGAAAAACACAGATGTACAAACACAATAGTCTTTAAGAATGTCATATTGCATTCTGGCATCACCATCCTTATTCATAACAATGACAACTACACATAACGTCAGGAAAGGGTCCCCATGGTCTAGAATGATTTCTTTCATCTTGGAAACGTTGGTGAATACACTGTGGACAGTAGCAATGGCATCTGAGGTCAGTGTCTTTGGCAGGGGGAGGAGTCACGGGTATGATTCGGGTTTGGAATTCTAGAGGAGCTTGAACCACTCACTTTACTTTTCACATTATTATTTAACAGACACTTTTTACATCAGCTAATGTAAAATTTGAATTTGAATTTTGAACTGCACAAGTGTTCTTTGGAACAGCAATTCTCCTGCCCCACTCCCCAGAGCAGCACATTTTGGGTCGAATCCAGGATCTGCCTTCCACTGGCAGAAGGGTTCTCCTCACAGAAGGGCTCTATAAGGGCTAGAGGCTTCTTTAACAAAAATGAAAATGAAAGCCAGGAAACTGGGGCTTAAAGGCTCCTCCATGAGGGAACAGCCACACTTGCCCCTGCTACAGATGTAAGAAAAACCACTGGTACACATGATGGGGGGGGGGCAGAGGACAGGGGTATTACCGGTAATTGAATTGTAATAGAGCTCAGTCACGGATTAATTTTTGTTTACTGATTTTCATACCTGGAATATTGTTTCAATGAATTATATATATTATCAATAAGTATGTATGTCACTATCTATAAGAATCCCCACTCAGTCCTGCCAAAACACCAATTCTTTAATTATCAGATACTTGTATGATATGCCCGTTCCCTGTGGGAATGGCTTGGACCGGGAGCGGTATCTGCAGACGGGAGGGAAGCAGGAAACTGAGCATGCTGCAGGGCATGCTTAGCACGCCTGTAGTGTGATGGGGCAGAGTCAAAGGCTTAAAAGCCAGCTCCAGCCCAACATCCGGCCTCTTTCATTCCGGCTCCCTCCCCATATCCAGTGCGGGATTAGCTAGCTCCTTTTAGGAGAGCTGAGTAGGAATTTTTACCTGGTCATGGATTGGCATTGTGTACAGGTTTTTTTGCCTACTCTGCACTGGGCATAATTTGGTTTAAGAAGTGGGGCTGGTTAACTAGGTGGATTTGAATATGGCAGGGATGTGCGGAAATTGTCAGGGAGGGAATAGGTTTTGGTGGGCACTCACAGGCACCTTTACGGTGATAGGCAAGTCCAGAGGCCTGATGCTCGGGGGCTGTGCTACCCACGATCCAGCATATGATTTGCCTTTGGAACCAACCTGTCTCAGGGAGCCCCCCACCTTACATTCATGTGTAGCCTAGACAAAGGGCGTGGGAATTCAACCCATCTCTTTGCCTGAGTGCAGTGGCTCACCCAGAAAGCAGGCGAGTTGCCTGCAGAAAAATATTTCCGCACTTTACACTTGCAGATCCTGGGGTGGTGTGAATTACCCATGTTAAACAAGGAGGCCCTACTTCTACCCAAGCTTGGGTGTCCGTGTCTATTTCCTGCCTTCCATCTCCCTCTTCAATATAGAATCATAGAATCATAGAAAAGTAGAGTTGGAAGGGGCCCTACAAGGCCATCGAGTCCAACCCCCTGCTCAGTGCAGGAATCCAGGTCAAAGCATCCCTGACAGATGATTGTCCAGTTGCACCTTGAATGCCTCCAGACTGGGAGAGCCCACTACCTCCATAGGTAGTTGATTCCATTGTCTTATTGCTCTGACAGTCAGGAAATTTTTCCTGATGTTTAGGTGGAATCTGGGTTCCTGTAACTTGAGCCCATTATTCCGTGTCCTGCAAACTGGGATGATCGAGAAGAGATCCTGGCCCTCCTCTGTGTGACATCCCTTCAAGTACTGGAAGAGTGCGATCATATCTCCCCTCAGTCTCCTCTTCTGAAGGCTAAACATGCCCAGTTCTCTCAGTCTCTCCTCATAGGGCCTTGTTTCCAGTCCCTTTATCATCTGTGTTGCCCTCCTCCAAACCCTCTCCAGTTTGTCTATGTCCTTCTTAAAGTGTGGTGCCCAGAACTGGTCGCAGTACTCAAGATGAGGCCTAACCAGTGCCGAAGTAAAGGGGAATTATCACTTCCCGCGATTTGGAGGCTATACTTCTATTAATGCAGCCCAAAATAGCATTTGCCTTCTTTGCAGCCACATCACATTGCTGGCTCATATTCAGTTTGTGATCTACCACAATTCCAAGATCCTTCTCACTTGTAGTATTGTTGAGCCAAGTGTCCCCCATTCTGTAACTGTGCATTTGGTTTCCTCTCCCTAGGTGCAGCACTTGGCATTTATCCCTATTAAATTTCATTCTATTGTTTTCGGCCCAGCGCTCCAGCCTATCGAGGTCACTTTGAATTTTGTTTCTGTCTTCCAGAGTATTAGCTGTTCCACCCAACTTTGTGTCATCTGCAAATTTGATAAGCATTTCCCTGTACCTCCTCATTCAAGTCATTAATTAAAATGTTGAAGAGCACTGGGCCCAGGACCGAGCCCTGTGGTACCCCGCTCGTTACCTCTCCCCAGTTTGAGAAGGAAACATTGATAAGCACTCTTTGAGTCCGATTCTGTAGCCAATTGTGGATCCACCTGATAGTTGTTCCATCTAGCCCACTTTTAGCTAGCTTGCTAATCAGGATATCATGAGGCACTTCGTCGAAAGCTTTGCTGAAGTCCATATATATATGTCCACAGCATTCCCACAGTCCACAAGGGAGGTTACCCGATCAAAAAATGAGATCAGATTAGTCTGGCAGGATTTGTTCTTGACAAATCCATGCTGGCTTCTAGTAATCACTGCATTGTTTACAAGGTGCTTGCAGACTGACTTCTTTATAATCTGCTCCAAAAATTTCCCCGGGATTGATGTCAGACTGACTGGCCTACAGTTCCCAGGTTCTTCCTTCTTGCCCTTTTTGAACATGGGAACAACATTTGCCCTCCTCCAGTCATCTGGCACTTCACCTGTCCTCCACTGATTTCTCAAAGATAATAGACAGTGGTTCTGAAATGAAATATATTATTTTTTCATTTTTTTCTCCTTACAGAACCCTGAGCGGTAGATTAGCCTAGATGTAAGTCCTATTCAGGAAGTATTTTACATTGATGAAATGCTGTTCTGTGCACACTTTTCTCAAATATATGGATTTTGTGCATACCCTTTCCCTAACACGTGCATTTTTGTGCGCATTTAATTCTGAGATGAGCTGCATCAAAAAGCTTGCCCAAAAGGCAGATTTCAGAATGCAACTCCATCTTTGCTCTCTGAGGTGAGAATTGGGTGAATCCATTTTTTAAAAAACCTTTTGATGGAGTTCATTTTTCCCCATCCCTAGTCTGGGACATGCAGATCAAATTCCTCAAGCATCCCTAGCTTCTTCCCCACAAACATACTTCAGCTGCAGTCTGGGGATAATATAAATACCCTTGCTGTACTGTACAGGGCTGTGTGGCACATTACTGACATAATATATGTATGTGAAGAGCCCTTTGAAAGACTCTGATCTGGGTCAGTTCAAGGGGAAGTTCTATGCACATGGCTTACAGAGGAAGGTAAAGATAACTACTATAAGAGAAACAGACAAACAGCAACCTTTCAAATAGATCTTTGTCCCTGAACTTGGCTGCCACAAGGCCAGTCCTTTTATATTAGTGATTGTGTATGTTCATTGAGGATTAATGGATGAGAGTAAAATACCATTGATGCTTGATGGAGTTGTAATTAGACTGATGAACAGAATCATCACAAGGAATAACTAATGAATTCAAAATAATAGGGACAGTATTTTATTTATTTATTTTATTTATTATATTTATACCACACCTTTTTTCCTGCAAGGATTTCATAGATTTCATAGATCATAGAGTTGGAAGGAGCCTACAAGGCTATCGAGTCCAACCCCCTGCTCAATGCAGGAAACTAGAGGAGGGGTCTCCCATCCAAGTAATAACCAGGCTTGACCCTGCTTAGCTTTCCACGCTCAGACAAGCTGAGCCAGCATAAGCCACAGGCCTGTATACCAAGGCGGCTTACATAATCCTCCTCCTCCTGTTTTATCCTCACAACAACCTGTGAGGTAGGTTAGGCTGAGAGTCAGTGACTGGCCCAAAGTCACCCAGTGAGTTTCATGGTCGAGCGGGGACTAGAACCCGGATCTTCCGAGTCCCAGTCCAACACTCTCACCACTACGCCACACTGGCTCTCAAACTTAATATATTTCGAACTTAATATATTTCATGGCAAACATACACACACATTACAGAGTTAAGGTATAACTTTAGGATGATTTAAATGACTAAACACAAGGAAAAGCCAACTTGAGCAATACTTGCCCTTAAGGGCCAGCATCAAAACCTTTAACTCTGCTCAACATGAGGTAGTAAAGGGCCTGAAACTTCCACAACTATGGTGGGTGAGAGAGCCAAATGTAAACAGCAATCAACCAACATCAGGAGTCATCATGATTTAGGAAAGTGCTGCTAGACAGAAGATCCAATAATGGGGTTGGGATCTGAGGGCTGGAACTGAAACATAAGAACGTAAGAAGAGCGCTGCTGGATCAGACCAAGGTTTATCTAGTCCAGCATTCTATTCACACTGTGGCCAACACCTTCGCACACAGGACCGGTACAGGGCAGTTTGGCGCCCTAGGCAAAATTATATTTAGTGCCCCCCCTCTCGTGCCGTGGGGGGGCTCCGGAGCAAAGCAGCCCTGCTCTGCAAACCACCACCTCCGTCCCCTACCTTCCCCCCGCCCTGGCCGCCGCCTCCGAGGAGGAGGAAGTGACGCGACGGGACCCCCGCGCTCTGTTTTTGGCCGGGGAAACCAGGGCAACAGGGCTGTTTAAGCCCTGTTGCCCTGGTTCCCCCCACCAAAACAATGCGGGCGGGGCTCCGGAAGGGCCTGCCGCAGAGAAGGTAGGTGGCGGGGGGGTCGGGGGGTGGCTGCGGCAGCGGTGGCGGGGGGGCGGCCCAGCGGCAGGGGCGGCGGCCCGGCGGGGGGGCGGCCCGGCGGCAGGGGCGGCGGCCCGGCGGTGGCAGCAGGCAGGAGGGGGCGGCCCGGCGGCGGCGGGCGGGCGGGCAGGAGGGGGCGGCCTGGCGGCAGGGGGGGCCCGGCGGCGGCGGTGGCAGCAGCGAAGAGGAGTGCAGCGTTTCTGCACCCTCTTCAGCCACGCGCCCTAGGCAACCGCCTAGTTTGCCTAGCGGTAGCGCTGGCCCTGTGCGCACAGGAAACCCACAAGCAGGACATGAGTGCAACAGCACCCTCCTGCCCATGTTCCCCAACCTCTGATACAGGAGGTAGCATATAGCCATCAGGACTAGTGGCCATTGGTAGGCTTATCCTCTGTGAATTTGTCCAATCCCCTTTTTTTATTATTTTATTTTATTTTTTTTTGCTTTTGAAAATGGATGGATTGTTTTTTTTGTTTTTTTTTTAATTTAAATTTTTAATTTTTCACATCTTACAACTACTAATGAATACAACAACAACAACAAAATACAACATAAACATTGTGCACCCCCCCACCTCTTGGGACCAAGTTATATTTCTCACCCCAATTTTTTTTTTTTTTTTTGTATATATACAAGATATTATTCTATATTCCAAAAAAATAACAAATCTTGACAAGGTTTGTTCCCCCTCCCCTTTACCAACACATATTCCAAAAATTTACCCCAAATGTTCACAAAGGTGTCTTTCTCCAATTGTCCTTTTTGACACTTAATATTACAAGTTAATTTATCATTTAACGCGATATCCCATACCTCTGCATACCATTCATTAATTGAAAACACATGTTGAACCTTCCAATTCCTAGCTATCATTAATTTTGCTGCTGTTAACAAATTCACAATCAATTCTTTTGTATTTTTTAAACAAACTAACTTTTCTGTAATTGTTAACAATGCTAATTTTGGGCAGACTTCTAATTCCATTCCAATTATTTCTGATATTTCTGCAAATACTTTCTGCCAAAATTCCAGAACATTTTTACAGCTCCACCACATGTGGGCATACGTACCTTTTACATTACATCCTCTCCAACACAATGCGGAACAATTTTTATCTATCCGATTTAATCTTACTGGAGTTAAATACCATCTCCATACCACTTTATAAAATTCTCTTTTATCCTAGTTGACATAACTCTTACAATACGTCTATCCCAAATATTTTTCCAACTTTGTTTCGATATTTCCTCATCAAATTCATTATCCCATAACACTTTAAGAGAATCTTTATGCTCTTCTTTTTGTAACATCGTATATAAAGCCTTTGTTGTACCTCTTGTTGAAACATTACCTTCTATAGCTTCTCTAGTCAAAACTATCTTTTCAAAATTGGTTAGTTCTCTTTCGCTGTCCATTCTTATCCTCCACTTCTTTAACCACAGTTCCAATTGCATTGCATTTAACCATGATATTCTCTCTCTTCCTACTATTTCTATTATATGTTCTCTAGTCTTCAATTTTTCCACCCAATCCATTAATTTAATCACCTTTTTTCTCCTTAATATAGCTTCTAAATGTCTTACATTTTCTGGAAAGTCCTCCATGGCCACTACCGGAGTTAACGGGGATACCTCTGGTATAAAAAATTTTCTCGTGTTATTCCAACTCTCTAACATACTCCTCAAAAAGGGATTTTCTAGTCCTTTTATAATATTATTTATATTTTTCTTAAATAATATATTCACCATCATGTTTCCTAATTCTCGTGCTTCTAGTTCCAACCACATTTTGTCTTTCCCTGCTATAATGTCCAAAATGTGTCTTACTTGGTTGGCTAAATAATACCACTTTATATTAGGAAGACCTAAACCACCTATTTTTTGCGCTTTATACCAACTATATTTATTAATCCTTCATCTTTTCCTTCCATTACAATATTCATTAATAATTGATTGCCAATCTTTAATTTCTTTTTCTATAATCTTTACTGGTAACATCCTAAACAAAAAGTTTATTTTAGGCAATATCTTCATTTTTACCAATGCTATTCTGCCAAACCAAGAAAGTCCAATTTTTTTATACTCCTCTATTTTATTTTTAACCTCTATCTTTAACTTTCTAAAGTTTTGTTCTCCTACTTTATCAATATCTTGTGTAATTTCTATTCCTAAATATTTAATTACCTTTGTAATGTCCAATCCACTTTTAAAGCCATCCAAAGTGGTGGCCATCACTATTCTTGTGGAAGTTAATTCCATAGTCCAACTATGCGCTGTGTGAAGAAGTACTTCCTTTTATCTGTCCTGAAACTGTGTTGGCTCCTTCTCAGAGAATGCCATCCCTGCAAGCCATGCCTCTGGGTGGCTCAGTCCTTGCCTATGAAGTCGAAGTCCTGAAGATGGGTGGCATTGACAGTATGACTGTCACTCTACACCAGGGCTGGGCACCTGTGGCCCTCCAGAAGTTGCTAGACTACAACTCCCATCATCCTTGGCCATGACCCATGCTGGCTGCGTTATCTGGAAGGCCACAGGTTGTTCTACACTGTAAATGTCATTATAAAAGCTAGAATTTCTAGAAAGGACCCTATGGCCATATCACTACATATGTGATTAATCTTCAGTTGATGTTTAACTGATTCTAAAATATCCCAGCATTTGTTAATTTGTTTCAGACATATAATCACAGCTCAGAGAGCAGCAGGAAGACATTTATAGCCCAGTCCTAGACACCCACTTTTACCTGGACTGATACAATGAACAACTAGCATGCTAATTAGCATGCTATTAGCTAAAGCAGTATGTCTGGTTCTTTGCTGTACTAAGGACACCCTTCCCAGAAATCCTTACTGTACACTAGGAACTCTATATGGTTACATTGGCCTCACATATCGTTCTGATGGATCTTATAGGATCCCACTAAACAAGGCAGAAGATATTGTGCTTCTCCCGTGTCCTCCCAAGCATTATACAAGGGGCCATACCAAGGTAATTAGTTGATTAGTTCGTCTTGTTGGGCTAACACAGTGGCTCATACAATTGGGTCATCAGTTCTGCCTGTCTGTCCGGTACAGAAATGAGCCAAAATGTCCTTTGCTCTATCTTTCCTCTTTTTTTCCTCTCTGGCATTCTCATATGAACTGAACTGTCCCATTGAAATCAATAAGACTGAAAAGTGTTTAATTATGGCTATGAATCATTGCTTAAGTTGGAAATGCTACAGTGGGTCAGCAAAGTGCATGCAGTATCGAACTGGAGCTTTTACTTCTGGTGTAAGCCTAGAATTGAACTAATTCTTGTACAAAAAAGCAACAGCAGGTGAACCTTAAATTGCCATTTGTCAATATTATAGGCCTTTGATACTAGTGTAATGTTGCAAAAGTGTCCTTAGTGTAAATGACTATAGAGCTCAGGCTGGTTTTAGTTACTGTGTTATGTACACACACTGGTTTATCTTTATCAGACTGCAACAGATCGTTCAGCCACCACACACCACCCGGAAGAAAGAGGCAGGACACAGGTGTTGGAGTAAGCTAGGGCCATGTTTTATTTAACGATTGACCAAGAAAGTGGTCTGCAGCAAGGTCCACAAACTGTGGAAATGGTGTGATGCAGGTGTCCTTTAAAGCACCTCCTCCTGCATCTTGATAATGGGCGAGCCATCCCTCGCCCACACACAAGCCATAATTTATGGCCTGGATCCAGGCAGCCACCTCCTACTGAGAGAGGCCCTTCCATCCCATAGTACTCCAGGCTGAAGGCTTTGACTATGTTATGGTCAGGCCTCAAAGGCTGTTCCCCTCCCATCTCTGAGCCCCACAACCCAAAGGACAAGTCTGGGAAACAACCCCTCGCCATAAAGGTGCCACCAGAGATTTCCTATTCAAATTTTCCCACACAGCCCTGTAACATGACCAGTCTATTTAAACCGGCACACAGCCTAAGCCAATTGCCCCATATCCCAACAAGACCGTACAGGGTAGGCGAAAAAGAACTGCCTCCAAAGCCAATCAAGGGGCAGGGGGAAAAAATTCCTATCTGGCCCAGAATTGAGCAGCCTAAAGTCTGTGCTGACTGTAGCGTGGGCAGGCACTGAGCAGAACAGAAAGTGGCTGAGTGGTGGGTGGAGCCAGCCAGCCTGTATAGGGCGAAGCTCTGCTCCCCCATCGGTCACACACCTGGCCCCGCCTCCTCTGGGGCACGCACGAAGCGCTACCCCAGCTACAGGCAGGGAGAAGCAGCAATCATGTGTAATTGTTAAAATATGTATTAATTATACATAAGTGTTAAAAAAAACCAACATATCACTACTGGAAGTAATCTAAATACTTCAGGAATGGGCCTCCAGCCCCCTTAGCAGTAATAAGATCTTGAAGGAACACAAATACTGAAAGATTCTAGTGAAATAATCTACCCTTTTACGCTATTTTACAGAATGATTTAATGTCACTTCTGCAATTGCTGATGGCATTTTTATGGAGAATTCCTGCTTTAAAAGGAATTGTAAAAAGCTAGGAGATTTTAATTGTGTGTAGTATACTTTGGATAAAAAAGATTACTTATAGCTATTTGCAGTGTGCATCACAAAGTGATATCAATTTCCTGCCTTTAATATCCACTTTTGAAATAAACAAATTGGTGAAATTTCTCACAAAAGCAATCAGCTTTTTGTATAGAGAGAAAAAAAAGCACCTCCTGTAATAAAAGTGTGTGTGTGTGTGTGTGTGTGTTAGAGAGAGAGAGAGATTCCTGATGCAAAAATACAGTGATTATAGAATGATAATACCTGTAAGAATGAAAACACTGAATAAAAGCATTTAAAGAGTTTTCTTGATGCAACCTACTAAGCTTTGCTAACATGCAAATACCACTGAAATGAATACAGATTTGTGCAGAGAGCTCTGCCTGATGGCCATGCCCCTCATAAATATGGCATCAAGAGTGACATTTTTGTGGAATAAATACACATTAAAAACTCAGCAGTAGCCTTAACTCTGTCCCTTGGTTATAAATTACAGATGAAAGACATATGATTAGGCAATCTCTGTGGTCAGCCAAGAATATCACCCTGGCAGTAGCACAAGGACAAAAAAAAAAATATTGGGGGCAAAATGCATTGGGATACACCTTTGTCCAACATGCTAGATTTCTGGAAGAGAGATGTGGTATTCAACTCTCTTTTTTTAAAGCAAGTCCTATTGATTTTGATGGAATTAACTTTCAAGTAATGCTGTGAATGTTTACCCAATCCTGGCATGGATGCTGTCAAGTCTGCGGCCAAGAGCAACAGTCTGGCGCAAGTCAGGGACTAGGAACCAGGATTCAAGAAGACTGAAGAGTAACCTGGATTGGAGGACAAACCAGAACGCAGGAGCAGGGAGTAAGTCGAAGACCAAAGAGCAAGACCAGAAACACAAGAGATACCTCAGACCTTGTTGCTCAAGCAAATCTCAGCTGTAACAGGAAACCTTGTTGATTTCTCTGATTAGTGAATAACAATAAAGGAAAACAGATTTCATTTGCCACAAGAAAGTGCACATGTGTGAACAGGCTTGTTACCTGTCCCCCCCCCCCCCATTAGCTTTAGTAGTTGCATGATAGGCAGAAGTTATACAATTGCAGCTTTTCCTAGCATGGATGTGAAGTGATTGGAAAACTTCACATGTTGAGAAAATAACAAGCCGTTAAACATACATCCATTAGAATAGCAAACAGTTTATGCATTTGTAAAACTGCAAATCCCACAATGCAAAATGAAATGCCTTGATTGGGATTGGCCTAATATCCCTAATTGCCTGATATCGGTGAACGTGCATTTAACACCTAGAACATCCTCAGAGGCATGCTTGTAATACAAAGGTAATCTTCCCAGGCCCTTCTCCAGGTGCCACTGCCAAATGGGGTGAAATGGGTGGCTACTAGAGGGAGGAGGTTTTCAGTGTTTGGTGGTGTTATGGAATGCCCTCCCCATAGAGCAGGGAAATCTATTTTTTTACTCATGGGGATGGCATGTGTAGATCCCCCCAGTTTTGGCCAAGGCCCATTCTCCGTGCTGAGAGAGGCATAGAACTCCAGGCCTCGCTCAGCACAGAGAAAAACCAATTGGAGGGCAAGGGGGCCATATCCACTGATGTCATCTGGTCTATGGAAGGCCCAATGCCCCACCACCACCAAAAACAGTTCTGCACCCCTGCCATTGAGGCTTGCTTGTCTCATCCATGGTGGTCTTTTCAGTGCCAGGTGAAGACCTTGTTATTTTCTCAAGCTTTATAGTCCCTCACTTAAAAAAAATAATTTAAAAATTCATAGGAGTGCCTTTTTAGATCCTGCCCCCCCCCCCCCCCGTCTCTTTGGTTTCATTCTGTGGCTGTATTATTCTTGACAAAGAAAAGCACACTGAGTATGTGAAAAGTGCCTTACCTTACTTGAAAGACAGGAATCAGGCAATGAAGGGAAGTGGCAGTTATTGTTGATACAGGTGAGCCCCCTGCTCACCTGTATCAACACTAACTGCCACTTCCCTTCATGATAAATTCTGAGATAATAATAATCCATTCTCTCTTTTTCATTAATATGAAAGATAAATGTGGGTTTATTTTAGTATATTTTTTGCAGTTATAATAAATTTCATCATCATCATCATCATCCAAAGAAGAGGGAAGTCGCTCATTAGGGGAATGAGCGACTTCCCTCTTCTTTGGATGATGATGATGATGATGATGATGATGATGAAATTTATTATAACTGCAAAAAATATACTAAAATAAACCCACATTTATCTTTCATATTAATGAAAGAGAATGGATTATTATTATCTCAGAATTTATCATTCCAGAATGCAGCAGATTTACCCATTTTTCAACAAACATATTTTCCAGTAAAAATGAATGAGTTACTTCTCTGGACACAGTTACCGCCTTGCACACACACTGATGTCTCCCAGTAGTCTCCATTCACCTAGTCCAAATGGGTAGCACATGTGGGATCCTGGGAGTGATTTACTATGAAGTTACTTATCATAGTAAGTCTTATCATAGTAAGTGCCTATTTTCTGTAGCCTCTGCCCATGTTGTGATAAGAATTCTACCTTACCTATGCTCCTCTGGAAGTTATACCAGGTCTTTTAATTCGTTAATAAGTTGTGATACAGGGGCATTACTTTCAGTGAGGAAGTGGAGAAAGGTGCCTTAAATGGACTCTGAGGACTGTGAAAAATTGGTTTAAGATTTTGGACCCAGGCGAAGCAGCAGAACAATGTACTATGGCAGCAGTAGACATAGAATCAGGAGATTAGGCCCTGGTGAAGCACTGAGAGAAAGAACAGCTAAAAGGAGTGGAGGTGGTAACATGAGAAGCCATAGAGAGAAGGACCAAGCATGGGGGCAGCTGCTCCCACGCCTGTTACCAGTTGTCAATGTCACAAGAATTCACAGAACCCATCTTCTCTTCTCTTGAGGCTTCTCTTGCTTGCTTGCTTTGCCATTAACTATGATCTCATTCCAGGTCTGATGTCATTGGGGTGTATCCTTTGTTTTATTTCTCTGCTTGCATCACTCTTTGGGAGAGTTTAAACTGTGTGAGTATAGCCATATGATAAGTGGGCTGCCAGAGGCCGTGGGCTGGCAGGAGAAATGCATGGCAGTAAGCAGACAAGTGAACAAAATGACTTCTTGTGCAGAAGGGCATAAACAGAGTCTTGCCCAACAGTCTTAAACAGGGCTGCTGAGCTAGAGAACATTTTATAGCACCATTAGGCATTCATTAAATGATTGCCTTAAAACTGGAATGTGGATAAAATCCCATATGTACTGTGAACCTCGGTTCACTGGTCTTAGATAAATTAGCACACTTAGAATGCATCCACCACCACCACCACCCCCGCCCGCCGGTGTGCCACTGCCCTGCAAACTAGCCTATAATCCAAAGAACATGGCTGTTGCAATTAAGGTCCTGACCCAACTCTTATCCAAATCAATGGGAATCTTTTGACAGTCTTCAAGGGGAGCTGACTCCAGATACTACAACCAAAAGTCTCACCTACTTAGCACTCGTTCATCTGTCCCAGCTCAGAATTTCACACTTAAAGCCACTTAACCACTTGGCACTGGCTGAATGCATTCCCATTAAGAGAACATTTTACAAATGTTGTCCGATTAAGCAGCAGTGTTGCTATTCATTATCGTAAGGGATAAATCAGATCCCTGGGAAATGTGCCAATAAAACAGTTTGCACTGTACTTACATATTTGACTCTTGATAGATTTGGTGAAAATGTCCTCATGTTAGTATAATAAAAGCCCATTATCAGTTTAACAGCAGAAAACTGCATTCATTTGTCAAGGAGATAGCAGGTTGAAACACCAGTTGCCTTTTCAAGTGAATGGCAAGAAGTGTGTTATGAAGAAATCCACTTGCCACCATAAGAGAAGAATGGCACATTGCAACCATGCTGCAAATGTAATTTCTGTTCCCAACTGAGATGGCAACTTTTCTACAATCAATCACCATACTCATTATTAAAATATATCTTTGGACTCTAACCAGAGGTGGCCTTTTAAAAATAAAAACAAAAAAACCCCAAAATGCCATGATCAGACATTTCAAAACAATTACACAATTTGGAAAAGCTATTATCCCCAAGTATAATTACCGGTAGTCATTATTTAGGAACCAAATATAGTTTCCTTTCTCAATACTAATTGATAAAGCATAATTTATTGTTACATAGCTACAGTTCAATTGCTATTTCTTTTGTTTTAGAGCAGGGCTCTCCAACCTTGGGTCCCCAGATGTTGCTGGACTACAGCTCCCAGAATCCCTTGTCATTAGCCATGCTGGCTGGGTATGCTGGGAGCTGTAGGCCAGCAACACCTGGGGACCCAAGGTTGGAGAGTCCTGTTTTAGCGCATCAGCTATACCAGTGTCAGGACCCAGGCAATGCAGCACTTGGGCAATAGAGAGTTTATTAGCTACTACACTCATATTCATGAGTACTGTATGGCTTATGGTTGTGATGGTGTTAATGGTTTCTACTGGACAGCACCAATGACATCACTGATCACCCAATTGCACTATTGTGCATGCCTTTTAATTTATTTTTTTAAGGTTTCAGATTTTTAGAGAATGAGCATTCCCCAACTCATGGACATCCCAAGACATTTTGCTGCTTGAGGTGCCCCTTCTCCATCTCACATGCAGAAGCCAGCTGGACTGGCAGTTGAAACTTAATTCAACACTTGTGATGGGATAGTGTCTTCCACCAGACCTGAGGCAGCAGGCTAGCATAGGTAGGCCCAGGACATGCTGTGTGGCATACTCAGCTCTGTCCTCTGACAGAGGGGAACAGCTGGGGAGTTCAGGAGGAACCTCAGCATCTGCCACCTGAGGTGATCGCCTCACTGTGCCTAATGGTAGGGCCGGCCTTGCCATCCAGCCCTTTAAACAAAGAAACAAGAAGCAAATGCCTGCAAATGGTCTCTTCTCTGAAGAACTGCCCCTACCGTTCACAGATCTGTATTTCCCTCTTTTTAAAATTAATTTCCTAATGCTACGTGTTCCCTTTCTGCAGCGCTATGGCACACATTTCATCAGAACTAGGCATTATCAATTTTGCATCTCCATGTTTGGTAAAGTGAAATAAAAGCATTCCACTGCTGGATACTCCTTTCCCTCATCTATATATAGTTAATCTGGGCAGAAGGGGGGGGGGGAAGGGAGAGGGAAATCAAGCAAAACACACACGCACACACAAATGTGGTTGAAGTGTGCTTTACACAATCATCTGAGTAAGCACCAAACAATCGAAGAAGAGCTGCAATTATGAAAAGATAAACAATTACAAACTCAATGTTTCTTCCCCTGCGAAAGAGTAGGCACAATCCAGCAAAGTTAAGTACTTTTAAGTCCCATGTGCTTAAATATCTCTTATAGGACTATAGATCCTTCATTTTTGGCTGGATTGTGTGCCCTTTGTATTTTGGGACCTTGTGCCAAAATTAGCAGCCCCCCCCCCAAAAAAAGAGGAAATGCAAAAGCAGATTTAAAGGGATATTGAAAGAGAAGGTTGCAACTGAAGTGCAAGGAGGAAGTGCTTTCCAATTCTTTAGCATGGCAGGCAATATTCAGAGCAAAAACAACAGCTGCCACAGGTTTGAACAAAAATTACAGTGCAAACAAAATGCAACACAAAAAATGAGTAAGTAATTCTAGGCTATCCACGCTAAATTGCTATGGCTGGCAGGCTTGGTAATACGATGCTCTTGAGGGCTGTGTTGCATTGAAATGTTTGGTGCCGGGGAACGGGACTCATCAAGGGAATCTGTATTATACTTCAGTGTTTTCTACAGGAATGAAGAGCCACAGAGCTAACAAAAGGGAAATCAAACAAACATAAGAAAAAGCCCAGCACTCATTTTCCCTGAGCCTTGTCAAAAGGGAATCAACTATAGACAAAAAGATATGTTTAAATCAAGTAGTAAAACAGGTGAACAAGCCTTGTTGGGAAAAATAGAACAGGAAGTGAAGTTGCCTTTAAAAAAAATATAGGTATAAGTCAGATAACTGGTGCTTAACATTCTCTCTCCCAGGAGGTACCAGCAGAATCTATCTTATTAAGCTTTTTAGGAAGGGGGAAATTGGCAATTACTTGAGTACCAAAGATTTTTATTTGGTGCATATATGAAACTAGATGTTTAATTATAGAGTTTCTTACTGCCACGCATGGAGTTAAACTAGGGATGTATGAGAATTCCAGTTCAGCCCTGGCAGATTTCATTCCATTTCCCCCTGCTGGTGTTGACTTGATCCGTAGCAATTCAATCCAATACACAGATTCCAGGTTTGTTTGTTTTTTTAAAAAGCTTGCAATTTGCACAAATTGGATCTTTTTTGGCGGGAATCTTGAAATGTGCACAAATTGGGTTGTATTTTTTTCTTATGTGTTTAATTGGTGATCTTGCGCAAGTGTGCGCAACTGCAAGTCCGCTTGTCCACTGTGTGGCCCCATAGAGGCATATTCCCCTCTTATAAATATCCTTGTCCGTTTCATCCTCTCCACACACTACTTCATTTAGCCCACCAGAGCCATATTCTGTACTTGTCAAAGCTGGTTGCCCCTGCCGCTTGCCAAACTATCTTAGGGCGCAGTCCTATCCATGTTTAGATGGGGGGGGGAGTCCTACAACTCCCAGAATTCCCCAGCCAGCCATGCTAGCTGGAGAATTCTAGGAGTTGTAGGACTTTTTTCTGTCTAAATATGCATACAATTATGCCCTTAACAAGGTAAACCAGATACACAGCCTTCTCTCCCACGTCTAGACTATTTAAATTGTTATTATACCATTCGTCCATGAAAACTGGCACAATGCCTTCTTCCAATTTGCGCCCTGGAAATGTAGTGGCAGATGGGGTGGGGTAAAGGCATTTTGTAAGAACCTACCACATAACAGAAGAAGAATAAAATGATGAATGCAAAAGTTGTAAAGCCAACTGTTGAAGACCTACATGTAATGCTACACACATAAGTCTTTCACTTTGTTGAAGGTCTTTGAATGTCCCCCCCCCCTGAAAATATGCCTAGACTGGGGGAGCATATCCCAAAAGGCAGGAATAGAGAGAGGCATCTTTAACTGCCAGAGCTTTTTATCTGGCCTAAGTCACCTCACTCTGGTCTGGACTTTTGTATCACTTTTTCTCCAATTTCATGGAGAACTTCATACAGGTAAATGGCAGCTCAGCTCTAAAAGCCATGATGTTTTACTGTGTCTCGCATTGGCAACTTTTATTTACACAGAAGTTTTTGTTGAGGAAAAATGTTGTTGGTCATTGTGTTTAGTTCTGGAAAACAAAATTCGGGAGCTTTAAAATCCAAATTATAATATGCCACAGCTTCCCCTCCTCCACTTACTACCTGTGTATTTTAAAAATAAAATAAGAAATGTGCATGCTCAGAAACAAAAATGAATTCTTGTTTTCCAGTGCAACCCATGCAGGCACATATCTGTAACATCTGGGGTGGGGATCTATATTTTATGGCTGCTAACCTCTACTCTCTTTTCTTTGTCCATCCCTAATTTAACTCTTTTTTATTTTCTACATTAGATCTCACCCTGCCTCCTACCCCCAGCACTCTTACATTTTGGATTCCAAAGTAATTCTTTTGCCTTGAAGTGTACATGTTTTTGTTCTGTATAGACGACACGGATAGAAAGTTCTATATAAAAATACACAGTGAAAAGCTAGGGAGTTTCTCTTGGATTTCTCTTGAACAACAAATAATTATTCTTCACACATTCCAGGGACGTGTCTCCTACTATTACCATTCTACTACCCTTCCCCAACCCTTCACATTTGCTCTTATGAATCTACCTGCTGCATGAAAATGTCTTCATTGTCACAGTGGCCAGATTTCCAGGTTGAGATGTTGTACTCTTGCTATTTTTGATCATTTCTTTTTAAGACTTAGGGCAGTCATATTCATTGTTGTTTTTCATGAAGCAAATATGCAGCTGATACTAATTTGATGTGGGGAGTCCAGATGCTTTGCCTTAATGGAATGCTCTTGTAATAACATGTCTCCTCTAGAGCTGAGACAAAAGAAGTAACTATCTTTTTCTTTTGCAAAAACCTTTATGACCCAGAAAATGCACCCATTTCAATTATTTTTCATGGGTGGGGAATTATAAACACAACAAAAATAGTTTCCCATTCAGACTGAAGGCAAGAAATGTTGCCCTCACTCTGAATTGATAATGTGATGTCATTGTGATGTGGTCGTCATGTGATCCCTGCTTGACTGGTATCAGTATTTCCTGACAAGAAGCTGTTTTTTTAAAAGCAGGAGTTGATCAGACAGAGTAAGAAAAAAGAAAAAAATTAAAAGAAGTGGGGGAAGGATATGCACTTATGTTCAGTGTTGGAGCAGCTGAAACATTAGAAAGCTTATTTATTTATTTATTTATTTAATAATACTTCTATGCTGCTTAATATAATAAAAACCCTAAGCGGTGTGTCGTACTCTTGCTGTTCTTGATCATCTCTTTTTAAAAGATGAATGATGCTCATGCTAAGTGAGTAGCTTGAGTACCTCAGCTGTTGCTTCTTCGGAAAGAAAAGAAAGAGAGAAACCTTTAACCATGTATGGATCTACATTTATATTGTGAATACTGCTGATCCTCAGAGCATTAAATGTCCTTGCAGAAGATATCATTGTTCACAAGGACTGTCAGGACTGTTAATTACTCAGGTGGAGTTAGCATACAGCTCATTAAACCATGTCAAAACTTTCAGTCCTACTGTACTGTATCATTCCCTTTAGGGGATCTCCTATCAGTATAATTTGATCATTAAAAATACATCAATTCATAATATATCTTACACATAGTCAGACAGAGAGAGGGAGAGAGAAAGAAAAAAGGCAATTGTTACAAAATGGTTATAATTTTATCCAAAGTACTGATGCAGTGAAATCAAGTGTATGTAATTAACATACAGCAGGTATACTTTTGTGAAAGGGTTTGCTGGTAAGCTGTTTTATACTGCCTGTCACAATACTGTGCAAGTGCAAAATATGGAATTGTTCAGGAATACTAACATTTCACTGGCAGCTTTTTCTTTTAAAACCACCTGGCCATTCCCAACGTCCATTTGTCTAACTTCAGCTGCAGTCCTGTCTATCCTTTTTTGAATGTAGGTCCTATTGAACTTTTCAATAACTATGGGTAGGATTGGGCTGAAATTTTGGAAACCCACTGTACTGGGACTTAATTCTGTTTTTTTATTATTCTTATTTATTATTACATTTCTATCCCACCTTTTCCCCTCTTGCAAGTAACCCAAGGTGGCTTATGTAGTCCCCCACCTCTCCACTTAATCCTCACAACAACCCTGTGAGATAGGTTAGGCTGAGAGTCAGTGACTGGCCCAAAGTCACCCAGCGAGCTTCATGGCTGAGTGGGGACTAGAACCTGGATCTCCCAAGTTCCAGTCCAACACTCTAACCACTACTGGCTCTGTACAGTAACCCAGAAATATTTGGTACTTAATAAATGTCTAGTAGTTGTAGTAGTAGAAGCAGCAGCAGCTAGAGATGGACAAATCAATCTATTTCCAGTCTAGTTCACTCATAATTCCATTCCATTCCTGCATTAATCTGTGAATCTTTTGTTTAGCATTTTGTATTTAAATATGTATTTGAATACATATTTTTTCTCAAAATATGCATACTTAAATATATTTAGATCAAATTCTTCAAACATCCCTAGTAGTAGTAGTAGTGATAGCAGCGGCAACAACAACAGAAACATAGGGCATAATTCAGCTAAAGCTACGCTTATTTATTTATTTATTTATTATTATATTTTTGAATCACCCATCTGGCCAGTCATCCAGCCACTCTGAGCGATGTACAGTCCAATAAAATACATAGCATTCAACTGAACTGAATTGAACTGAATTGAAGAGATGTATATATGTGCTTAACTCCCCCCATTGAAATCAGTGAGATTTGAATATGCATGGTTAACAGGATTGTGCCCATTGAAGTCTGTGGACCAAAGTGTTCTCTAGCTACTTCTCATCCTCCTACAATTTTTCCAAAAACAGTAAGGTTGTTGACTGCGACCACTTTGAATGGCCTTCCCACAGTTGAGACCCTACTGACCTGAAGATATTTGAAGATGTTTCAGAACATGTGAAGATGATGAATTGACAATTGTTGTCTCCTGAAAACCACCAGGCTGATCAGACTATAACTTTAGTGTAAATTTGTTGACTCTCTCAACTCCTGCAAATTGAAACACAAAGTTCAGGTCACTCAATAAATTTTGAGCCATTTCTATAAACATCAAGCATTATCCAAAGCAATTATAGTTCAGTTACTGTTGTATGTCATATGGGTTAATGTTAAGATACATCAACTTAAATCTAACGTCACACATGTGGACTTCCACTCACACAACGGGATTTTCCCTTGCTCTCTTCCCATCTGCAGCCCCCTGTGCACCCCCAAACTGCTCCAGAGGGTCCCCCAACCCACCAGAGAACAATTGGGGGTACACGGGGGCTGCAGAGGGGAGGCAAAAACCATTTCACCAGCAGTTTCCTTTTCACTAGCAATTAGCTAGGGTGGACACAATCCACTGTCATTATTAATGTGCAAAGCCATTTATAGAATTTGTTTCTACAGCAATGCAATGTGGTAAGATAATTCATTTTGTTGCCAATGGACTGATCTGAAACTGAAAGACAATGACAGGAAAGGCTACCTAGCAAAGTCTGGGCTGTCCAGATAATGGGACATAGGTCTAAGGTACGGATCTGCACATTATAGAAAACATCAACAGATGGTGCACAGGTGAGTCACACATTCTCTAGTACTTCTAGTGGAATATGCAAAATGGCAATTGGCAAATATTTCCCTTCACGGGTAGACACATACAGTGTGAGGCACATATGTGCACAAATGTGTGTGGAATTCACACATCTCCTCTCCACAAGTGGCATGTCCAAGTAAAAACTGAAAGCATGAGAAGAGCAAGGGCAAGTGACTTCAACATCCCCTGTTATAACTTACCGGTACTTGTCATGTGAGAAGCTGCTTTAAGACAAATTTTTCATCCAGTGTACCACAATAGTTCCCAAAATATATTTAACAGTCTTTTGGGGGGTGGGGGTGGGATTCTAATGTGATGTCTCACAAAGGGCATTTGAGCAAATCCCAAATACCAGTGCAGATGGAATTTGACTTTTGAGTACAATGAATTGCATGAACAGTCAGACTACGATAAAAATTCCCTTCCCCCGGCCACGTGCAACTGTGGGCGGGGAGAATTTTGTGCGCGGAGGAAAGGAGAGTGAGACCACTATGGGGTGATCTCACCCACCAATAGGATACAAGGGTGGAGCGTGCAGGTCCGTTATTAGGCCCACATGCCCACACTCTGGGCTCCTTCTTTTGCAGCTGCAGAGAAAGAAGGATCACCAAGCAGCTACACATTCAGAAGCGCCCAAGGACGAGTGACTGGTTTGATTACAAGGGGGTGTGGGCACCTTTCCTGCCTGCTTCCCCTGGGGGTTATTCAGCCTCTACAGGCCCTGTCTTTCCCCTGCAATAGCCCATTAGCTGTGGCCCTGCGGCACGGCTGTGCCTGGGCTCGCTTGCCATCGGGGATCCCTCGGCCTCTACAGGCCTGTGTAAAGGGCACTTAGCTCGGCAGCAACCCTTCTGGCAACATTACCAGCGGCTTCTAGCCGCTCCTTGTGCGTTGCGGGCGAGGACCCATTGTGTCTCCTGGGGTGGGTTACTTCCCAGTTCCCACCCCAGAATACAGATCCTTGGGCAGTCTCATAGATGTCCTTGTGTGTCAGGACCTGTGTTTAGGTGTGGCCATACACACACATCCCCTTCCTTCTCTCTGTAAAGGATTGAAGCTTACCATCCACCAGGCCTTTTTTCCAATACGCTTTCATTGGTTCTGCCTGTTGATTGCATGCCCCCCCCCATTTATGTTGTTTGGGCCCCATGGCCTGCCTTAACAGGCACAGCCTTTTTACTCTGTGCCTGGAGCCTAGTTGGCTGCAGGCCTCCTGTCAGGGATCAGGCCTGTGTCCAGCCAGGCTGTGTTTCCTCCTGGCAGGTGCGGCCTGGTGTTATTACTGGGGCCTTGTGTCCTGCTCGGGCCTTGCAGCCCCGCCTTCTCTGAGTGGCATTTCTGCTGTATCTGGGCCTGATTTGCCCAGGCCTCCTGTTATTTGCCCCCCTTTTGTGAAATAGGGCATCTCACAACAACAACAACAACCCTAGGTGCCTTCCCTGTTGGGTTGGTGAGGCCTCCTTCTCTTGCACTGGAACAGGTAATTTAAATATTAAAAGAAGACTTTTCTTAAGGCCTTGCCTCTTTCTTTATTGTTAAGTTATATTCCAGACCCTTATTGGTTCTGGTGGTAGATTTGCTTCGCTTGCAGGGGCTTTTGCCTTGTTCTACACCTAAGGGTTGGTTTACCCCCCCCCCTTTATTTTATACCGTACAGGGTTGTTGTGTGGATAACAGTTAGGGAGGACTACATGAGCTGCCTCAGGTCCCTTGCAGGAAAACAGGCAGGATACAAATACAGTACATACATTAAGCCTTCATTCTGACATATGTGGTTTAACATGCTGGTCAGCCTAACAGGGTTGTTGTGTGATAATGTAGGTGAAGCGCTTTGCTTACTCAAAAGTACTGATACAAGCCAGTCCCTGACTTTCAGCCTACCCTACAGGGTTGTTGTGAGGATGACATGTAAGGGGAATTGTGTAAGCCACCTCTGGTTCCTTGCAGGAAGGCAGGCGGGATACCAGTACAATACTACATAATACCTTCCTTTTGTAATAAGGGGTTTGTATGCTGGTCTACCTCACAGGGTCAGTGTGCGATAAACTATGTGAAACACTTTGATTGCTTGAGTACCGAAGCAAGTGAATTAAAGAGTTATCTGGATTCTAGTTAATTGCCATTCCTCAGTAGGTAGATGCAGTTCATACATTAGGCCTTCATTCTGACATATAGAGTTTACACCCTGGTCCAACCTGACAGGGTTGTTGTGTGTTAATGTAGGGGAAGCACTTTGTTTACTTAGGTATGAATACAAGCCAGTCCTTGACTCTCTGCCTACCCTGCCTTGCAGGGTTGTTGTGAGAATGATATGTAAGGGGAATTGTGTGCACCGCCTCATGTTCCTTGCAAGAAAGCAGGCGGGATACCAGGACAATACTACATAATTCCTTCTTTCGAAGAGGGGATTTGCATGCTGGTCTACATCGCAGGGTCAGTGTGTGATAAAATATATGAAACATTTTGATTGCTTCAGTACTGAAACAAATGAATTCAAAAATTATCTACTTTCAAGTTAATTGCCATTGCTCAGTAGGTAGAGCACCTGCTTGCCGGCGTGCTCTTGTTCAATCCTCAGCATCTCTAGGAGGGTTTTAGAAACAATTCTGCCTACAATTATGGAGAGCCGTTGCCAGCTGGTAATACTGAGCAGAGTGGGCTGATGTTCTGGTGCCCATCATTTTCTGTAAACTTTCTCGTTTTTATTATTTAGGGATTGGTTGCCTCCTAAAGGGACATGATGGCAGGAAGAAAGAAGGGGCGTGCCCCCAAGCAATTGGCTGTGGCTCTATGGTTAAACACTGGCTTGTATGCCGGGGGTCCCAGGATAGGTCCCCAGCATCTCACTGGGGGGCTCCTGCCTGGGAACCCAGAGGACCATTGCCATTCAGTGTCAGTGGTAGTGGGCTGGACGGCCCAATGGTCTGACTCAGTTTATCTGGCCAGAGGCATGCTGGCGTGCTCATTTCAGTGGAACTTATGTCTGCCTTATTAGTTTTTAAATGGCCTTATTTATTAGTTAGAATGAGGTGACATATGCCCACCTGAATCCTGCTATTGCTTCACTTACGGTTTTTTATAATGGCTGAGCCATTATTCACTTTACTTATTTCACTGTTTCTTGCATAGCCAACCAAGTCAATGTTCTGTGTTGGCAGGAGCAATTTTATCATGCTGAGCCATGCCGGGAGTCCTGGTGGCAGTTTTATTTGCAAGTCGGTTGGCCCTGATCCATACACCCTGCTAGTACCTGATGGCTGAGTGCAGCCCTTCCTTTTTACCTGTTGCCTTGACTGTCTGTGCCTTATGATGTCTCTGTCCATTTCGGGGTTTTGTCCCCTACCATGTCATGTATTGATATTAATACCATGTGCTTTCTTTTGGCTGTTTCCCCCAGTGCTCGCAAGCTGTGGGTCTTCCAGGTAGTTTGTGTTTGTCTGATCGCGAGACAACATATGGATCTGCAGTGGCGTTCCTGTTGGTCCTTTTGCTGAGCTATTTTCATCTATTTCTTCCCTCAGCGACCAGTTGTGAGTCCCAATGCTCTTAAGCCATGTGCTTTATCAGGTAGCTGGAGCTTCTTTCATCGTTTCATGACAATTTCAGAATGCTAAGTGTGGGCGGTCCTGCCTTGTGTGTTTCGGTTCTGTTCTGGGACGCCCGGAGCTTATATCCATTTTTAGTAAGTTTTTAAGGGCTCAGCTCTTAACAAGGGAGACTTATAGCTGCCTTTCATTGCAATGGGGCTTATGAATGCATTTTGTGCATTAAGCTGGAGGTGCATTCAAAATATAGTGCAGCAGGTCGTTAATAGTCTAAGTTTATTTGCATGATACATTATATTTATTTCATCTGCTGCATTCTACTCACTACAGAGCTCGGGTTTACTCTTGGGCTTCGTTTACCAGCACTTTCAGTTTTATCTAATCCCCTGGCCTGTATATGGTTTTGTAATGTTCTTTATTGCCTACTCGGTTGGCAGCGGGTGGGCTGTCCAGACTCCAGTGTGGTTATGGTATGGCTGGCCCAGGGGTCAAGGGTGGCAACCCATGCCCTGGGCCTGCCACTGGTCGATACTTTATTTTGGCGAAGCATGTGACTCTGAAGGGGTTAATTCCATTCCTGCAGCTATTGGGTTCTGTTAGCCCATATAGTTCTGGGACTTGATAATGACTTGCGTTCAGCCTCATTGTTATTTAATTTGATTTTGGTTCCCATGCCTTGCTTGAATTTTGGGTAGCAAGCAGTGTTATTGGTTGTTGATGGAAAGTAATCAGGTGGACTTTACTTCAAGCATCCTCTCTCGGCTACATGCCTCCTACAGGTGGGGGATGGGTTCCTGTTTTATGTTATTTAATGCTTCTCATAGAACGACCCATGTCCCAGTATAATTGGCTTTGCCCTCCAATTTTCTGGCACGGGCTGCCTCAGGGTGCCAGCTATAGGTGGGCGAGGCTCATATTCCTGTTAATGTGGGAAGTGCCCAATTTTGTCTTTGCCTTCCTGGGAGACTGCTCAGGGTATCAGCACGTTGGTATTCCTGAGCTGTGGGCAGTAATCCCTTGCCTCTACGGCATCATTTGGGGTCTCTGTTGCCATAAGCACGTTTCCTCTTCTAAGCCTCCTTTTAGGTGACCCTAGGCAGTGCCTTACCCTGACTTTCTCTAAGGAAGGAGGAATTTTCTTGAGAAGGCTTCAACTGTTTTGGCAGTGTGAGTATTGTTTTCAACTGCATATGTATAAGCCGACCTATGTGCTTCCGCACACTATGTTTGGCCCAGATTGATTTCTGTTTGCAACCGTGGCAGTTTTTTGTGCGGGCTTTGTAGTCATAGCTGGGCATTGCTTTATGCACGCTCGGATTGTCACAGTGTGGCATATTGTAATTCCTATCTGCCGGCCGTGAAATCCAAACCACATGTTGGGCTCTTTTACAGTCCCTGTCTATGGGGCTCCTCCTTCTGCAGTTCCCTAGCCCAATAGAAGGATCGTGTCCGGGGCCCCTTGCTGGTTCGGGAATTGTGTCGAGCTTTTGTTTTATCCGCTCTCTTTAGGGAGATGTGGTCTACATTAAAATAACTCTTACTGGACATTGGTATGGTTCAGGCCTGGGGCCTGGAGCATTTTACAGACACCTTCTTTCCAAGGCTTCCGTTTCTGTAATTATTCAGCAGGCTCCCAATTCGTTTTTCCATGAGGCCACTGGAGTGGTGGGCAGCTGCCATGTGTGCCCACAGCAACGGCTTTAGCCAACTTGAAATCTGGGCCCAGTCAGGGAGCGCCATGCATTGCAGACACTGTGATTGCGATTGCACATGAGAGCAACATCCTTTTCTTCAAATAAACTGGAGTGGCTGCATTGCAGAAGCATGATATGAACTAAGTGCTGCCCGCATTTTGCGATTATCCTGATCAACAATATTGTGTCTGTGGCCATTGCAGACTTGATAGGCAAGGCAAGATTTTACCTTATGCACACTCTTGAGAGATGCAGTGTTGATTAAGAAACTCCTGTCAGCCATTCAGTGCTGTACAAGGCAAGTGCCTAGAGCATTCTACAGTCATAAGTATCTTCTAGATGGTTGCTGCTCTGAATTTTCCTCGCAGACAGTGTCCAGGTGGTGTGTCACTGGCGCTCTTAAGCATATCGATTGTATGTACACGAATTGCCATGATTGGTGCTGCTGTTTTCATTTCTGTCTTTTCAGATTCCCGGAGTGGAAGGAGGCCGGCTTGTGTCATTGTGTTTTGGCACTGTATGATATTTGGACGGCGTTGAGAACTGATAAGTCAGGCCTCAGGATCTCAGCTTGGAATCGGTCTACTGGCTGACACCCAGTGCTTGGGTCAGCGTGCAATGCAGTGGCGGAACCTCCTATCCTCGTTATTCCGGTCTGGCCTGGTTGGTCTGCCCCCGCAAGTGCTGGTAGTGCATTTGGGGGGAAAGCGATTTAGGCATGCTCACTGGGCTTGGCCTTGATTATGCAAGTGTCTGCGGACCTTGCTGTGATTCGTCAGACGTGGCCCGGGGATCCAGATCCTCTGGTCTCACATGTTGCCACGGTTCTGTTGGAGGGATACTGTCAATCTCAGTGGCCTGAATAAGGCTTGCCGGGAGGCGAACAGAGCAATTTGCAGGAGCCTTGGAGGGAGAGGCGTTGCGATTCCTCATCCCGAGATATCCTTGGCTCGGAGGGAGCTGTACCGACCGGACGCGGTGCATTTTTCCGATGTTGGCAATTTTATTTTTCTTCAGGATCTGCGAAGGGCCCTCCTGGAGGTAGTTTCCGCCAGGTGGGGGAGAAGAGACTTAGCTTAAGCACGTCTCTCTCTGTGGCTAGTAAGTGCGGGAATAGGCAGTGGGGTTGGGGAGAAGAGACTTAGCTTAAGCACGTCTCTCTCTGTGGCTAGTAAGTGCGGGAATAGGCAGTGGGGTAAGGGTTTTTGGTGATCATCCAATGGCACTGTTCAGATGGCTGGCGAGACCTGTATCTCAACGCTTGCTGAGTTTCGTGGCTCAGTGGGGGGAAATACGGATCGCCAGTGAGGATGGCTTACATCACACGGATCGGTGTTCTGTGGCACCGTGAAGTGGGGACTGTGAGAAAGCCTCCCAGCACCCAAGAGGGTATAAAACTGGGGGGGTGGCGAAGTGCTGCGCCACCCCCTGGGTTTGGATGTATCTGCCCGGGATACCTCACTGGCCAATGGCCGGTTTTAGTTAGTACCCGCACTTTCACCCTTCGCAGATCTTGATTAATAAAATGTGGCCCTTTATTTACACCATATACCTGTGTCTCGCCTCTTCTTTTCCCCTTTTACGCGCGTAAAAGAAAAATTCCACTATAGCTCTGCCAGCTACAGTGGCACTGAAAGCCATCATTTTAGTTTCAAAATCTAGTTTATTTGTTTTTTATGAAAAGGTATAACGTGCTGAAGTCCATGATCATCCTTCTCGTTGCTCAAGAAATTCTTCTCTTTGCTCATTCTTCTCATCTTTTAGAATACGACAGAGAAATGCTCTCAAATGTGCAGACCTATACACACACGCACGCACACCTCTTATTCTTTTTTTTTCTTTTTTCTTTTGCCTCCCAAGGAATTGTGTACTGGTAGAAAAGTGATAACCTACAGATTTCTCATAGCTGACCTTCAAAACTATGAACTTCAGCTAAAATATTAAACATGCATGTCTTCCTTCTGCAGAAGAAGTGACGAGAGTCATACGCTACAGCAAGAATGACCCATAAGTGTTTTCTGTTTTTCCTCCTACAGGAGCAGTTAGTGTGGAGTGCAATGAACCAGATCAACAATGTGATTCAGGCTGTCTCTGCAGCTTCATGGTGAAAGAAAGGATAAACTATAAAAACTACCCTCCTACAGCTCTTAGTTCTTGCTTCCCACACTTTAACATCCTCTGTCACCCCTGGCGCTGTTACTGACCCATGTTAAGCTAAACTAAAGGATGATAAGTTTGCTGCCTTTGCCCTTGTCCTAAGGGGCTGCACATTATCCTATCAAGCATCAGAAGGCATTTCGGGGGGATATTTGTCAACCTACGCCATCCTTTTTAGTTCAAACGAAATGGGCAGCGAATTAAAAAAAATGTCATTCTCTAATCTCTAAAGGAAATGGATGAAGGTTTTTGTTCCCAGTAATAAATTGGTGCCGTGGTCTGATAACACTATTTTTGATATTACATTTGACAGGGTTACTATTTCCAGTTCATTTAGGAAATAACAGGAGGGAAAAGTTTTTTTTTAATATGCTTTTAATAATAATGATTTATTTTTAAAATGATATATAGAAGCAATAGCTAGTGTGAGAGTAGCAGATCAGGAGAAATTGCAACCTTCTTGTTGGCAGTGATTAATTAACAATTGTGAAGCCATCAGTTTGAAGAAAAGAAAATAACCATACAGCATAGTATAGATGTGGAAGTTTTTATTTTCCATCTTCACTTCCTTTCTTCCTAATTTTACTATCAATCTCTTATTTCATGGATTTCCTTTGAATTGTTTCTACCTATTTTCTAACACAATATGGACTTATAGTGCAACGTGATATATATACCTTGGGCTAAGGTCATGGAAAGGAATCATAAGTCACTTCCTTAAATGAATGCTTCAAAGCAAGTCTTCTGTATTTAATAGCAGTAAACAGCAATTGGAGGGTATGAAAGACTCCCAGGCTTCAGAATGAAGCTGGTGTTTTTATATTCTCAAAGAATCATCACTGCATCATTGGATGACAAAATACTTGCTAAAATATGATAAAAAGGAACTACGTTGCCTCCGGAAAATCCTGAGAATTACTTGGGAAGATAGGCGAACAAATGTCAGTGTACTGGAAGAAGCAAAGACTACTAGCATTGAAAAAATGATCCTTCAACGCCAACTTCAATGGACCGGTCATGTTGTTCGAATGCCTGACTGCCGTCTCCCAAAGCAGTTACTTTATTCCCAACTCAAGGATGGAAAGCAGAATATCGGTGGTCAGTATAAGAGGTTTAAAGATGTTCTTAAGACTAATCTAAAAAAAATGCAATATAAACATCAAAAACTGGGAACGATCTAACTGGAGGTTGGCCTTTCACAAAGGTTCTATGGACTTTGAAGAAGCCTGAGTGCAAGGTGAAAGGGAGAAACGTGCTAAGCGAAAAGCACGTCAAACGAATCCCTTACAGTACCATCTTCCATCTGGTAACCTGTGTCCTCACTATGGGAAGCTGTGTGGATCTAGAATTGGCCTCCACAGTCACTTACGGACCCATCGCTAGAGTCTACACAATTTTATACAATTTCCTCTTTATATAATTTTCTTTTTGTAATTTTATCCTGGAAGACAATCTTACTCGGTCACGAGTGATCGCCTACTACTATACACTTGGAGTTTTACACAAAGTATGCTGCACTGGAAATTATTTGATTTTAACAGACATCAGTAGCTATTCCTCCATGGCAGGTTTACAGTGTGACCCTATACATGTCTCTCCAGAAGTAAACTTCATTGAGTTCAGCGAGACTTATAGATTTCATAGATCATCGAGTTGGAAGGGGCCTACAAGGCCATCTAGTCCAACCCCCTGCTCAGTGCAGGAAACTAGAGGAGGGGTCTCCCATCCAAGTAATCACCAGGCCTGACCCTGCTTAGCTTTCCACGCTCAGACAAGCTGAGCCAGCTATTCCCAGGTAAGTGTATATAGAAGGGGTGCAGAATCTCTTTCAGATCGAGGGCTGAAATCCATTTCAGAGAAGCTCCCACATTCCAGTGGTAGATGGGGCCAAAGGCCAAAGGGTTGGGGCCAAGAATACCAGCACAGTTTAGCTTAAAACTCTTCCCATGCCAGTAACTCATCCTTAAGACAAGAATTTCAACCTTTTAGAATGGGGAGAAACTGCACCCCATTCTAAACTGCACAAAAGCTAGGAAAACACCAGGGAAAGGGGGTTGGGCCAGGGGGATGATGATGATGATGATGATGATGATAGTAGTAGTAGTAGTAGTTGTTGTTGTTATTTAATTTATGAGACACCCTGTAGCCAAAGCTTTCAGGGCAACATACATAATAAAAGCAAGTAACACTACAAACGATGATAAAAACAAGTGATAAAACACATTAAAAAGTATGATTTTAAAAGCAGCAACAAACATCCAACATTTAAAAGAGATAAAGCTAAAAACAAAGAAGATGATTTTAAAATGCAACAGAACACGTATTAAGAATAAAGCATGCAGCAGCTTAAAAGGCCTGGAAGAATAAAAGGTCTTTGGCTGGTGCCCAAAAGTCAACAAACTATGTGCCAGGCAGACCTCTCTAGGGAGGGCATTCCACAATTTGGGGGCCACTGCAGAAAAGGCCCGCTCACCAAACCTCAGTGTGTGGGGCACTCAGAACAGGGTCTCAGATTATTATCTCAGGGCATGGGCAGGAACATATAGGAAGAGGTGGTCCTTTAGATACCATGGTGTGGCGGAGTGACAGGCAGAAGCCCAGGGAAGGGCCAACCTGAACATTCCAGAGGCTCTGATTGGTTGAAGGAGAGCATAGAACCCCAGGGAGTTGACAGTTAAGTGTTGTTGGTTGTCAGTTGGGGAAGAGAGTGGGTTGGAGTGAGAGAGGGAGTGGAAGGTTAATAGCGTAGGTAGGGAAATGTGGTACTGAAGAGAAGAGTTCAGACAGGAAATCTAGTACTAAGTTGTGAGAAAGCAAACGTGAAGGTGTTAGTATAGAACAATTCACAGGAGTCTCCACTTAGGGAGTGAAGGACCTTCTTTCTGAGGAAGAAGGTGAAACTCTGGACTAGTGTGAGGGACAGTTAAGTTCCCTGGTCTGATACTGTAACTTTCAAGTAACCAAGCCAAATTAATACAAAGAGCACTGTATAACATCTGCCTGCCTTTAACCTGAATCTAAGCAAAGAACAAGTTTGAATGTAACTGTTGAAAATTCCAAGTTATCTGTGCCTGAGTTGAATATCAGTTTTGAGACTTTGTTAGAACAATAAATCAAATTAGGGATGTACCCGAGTAGCCCGGCAGACAGGAGCAAGGCCCGAACTGGGCCTGCTCATGTCCGTTGGGCTACTCAGCCACCTGCGTGGGCTTACCTGCAGGCTCTCCAGCTCTGTGGAGAGCCTGCCTTCCCCGTCCGCTGGTCCCTTCGCGTCACTTCCGGTGTGGAGGAAGTGACGTGACAGGACCCTGCTCCGTCGCGCTGGACCCCCGCGCTCTGTTTTTGGCGCGGGAAACCAGGGCAACAGGGCTGTTTAAGCCCTGTTGCCCTGGTTCCTCCCGCCAAAACAAGCGCGGGCGGGGGTCCAGAGCGCTGGAGCAGTGGCTCCGGCAGCGGCGGCGGCGGCGCAGGACCAGGTAGGCGGCAGGGGGGTCCTGGCGGCAGGGGTGGGGGGGTCCAGCAGCAGTGGCGGCGGGGGGGGCGTGCGCAGGGTCTGGTGGCGCAAGTGGCGCGGAGAACGCTTCGCGCCGCTCTGAAGAGCGAGATCGGGCCACCGCCGCTCACGGGGGGCCGAGCCCAGAGTGAGCCTCCAGCCGACTCCAGGCTCGGCCCCACCACCTCTTTTTATTCAAAGTTCTAATTCTCCAGAGTCTCACTGGTGACAGGAAAGTAAGAAGTGAATTAACGGAGGGGCACCCTGCTTCAAGTAATCGAATAAAACAAACTGCTCTTAATAAAGACAAACAAACGTGGGTGAACAGCTACATATAAGACCTAAGACACATAATCGGCTAACGCAGTTTAAGAAGACAGCTTCAAGTCTGAAGTGACCCATACAAGGGGGCACTTGGTGAGAGCGAGAAGTACACATTGAGGGTGTGGGCTTTGGAGTAAGGGGTCCCGTCCGCTACACATGGCCCTAAAGCCATGAACAGCTTTGTAGGTTAACACCAGCACCTTGAATTGGTCTCAGAAACAGACCCCAGTTCAGAGCCAGTGAAGATGGTACAGTACTGGCATAATATGGCCATAATGCTCAGCTCCAGTGGTTGTCTGGGGAATCTTGGAGAGCAAGCTGGGACCCCCAGATTTGTCCCCTGGGCCTGAGGTTCCCCACCCATGGTGTATAGGCATGCAACCTAAGTTGCCTTTATAAAACATTTCTAGAAGTGTACAGAGGTGGCAGATGCGACTGGTGGTAGGAAAAAGCCACTGAGTGGCAACTAAGAGGAAGGGAAACCCAACCCTCTTACTGTGGGGGAGACATGAAGCACTGTGGAGGCAGAAGGTAACTGAGGTCAGCAACAGCTAGCAGCTGCTGACTAGCTAGGAATGTCCAGAATCAGTGCAGCCATTGATATCCACAGAATGTGCTAGGTTCTCTTAGCCAGCCTCAGTAGCCACACTCCTGCACCATGCTGAGCTAGTTACCCCCTGCCTATAGTGTTGCCTTGTGTCTCCTACCAGTAAGGGCACTGTTCCTGATCCCCCCCTTGGTCATCACTGAGTAGTAATGTCCTCTTCCTGCCTCTTGCGTCCCAGCGCATTATCTCACCTGCCTCTGCTGGCTAGCAATGGAACTAAAAGCCTGGATGGGGAAAAATGTATTTATTTACCAGTTCCATTTATTTGCAAAACCGTAGTATCAAGTCATCTAAGGTGAACATTAAAGGAAGAGGGAGTCTGATTACAACAAAACATTTAATTCATGCCTCACAGTCACCTGTAATTTTGAGCTTTTAAAGATATGTGATACTTCAGGTATTTCACAAGTGCCATCATTATTAATAGAGGTAAGTCAGGATTAGTTATACAAACAAAGAGTCAATGTGTGCTAGTAAGTTGCTTTTACAAGCTGAATCTTCCAGTGAAGAAATAATGGGGACTTGAGAGAAGCATTTGGTTTTTACTTAGAGACTCAACAGAAATGTTTATAGACTCAACAGAAATTGAGAACAGCAACAAAAGCACAGAAAAAATATGCTCCTGCACTTTCACACCAATGGGCATTTGAAATCAGACATTGTTCCTTCGTCACCATTAGTCAGACGGGTGAAAGAACTACTAACCTTTCAGGATAAATAGCGGCCCCTTGCAGTGTCAATGCATAAGCACTGTGAATATTAATAGGAACATTTCCCGTCAAAATGTGCCCCATTTAAGAAGCAACTTCTTTTCTCCCCCCTAAATGTGAGTGGTCAGTGTAGTTTCTAGTTTTAAAAGAATGTTTCATTAACATACTGGCTCCATTAAAATGATGACATTTTTTAATTTTATATTAAACAGAAGGCAAAGTTGAAAAACACAGGGGTGATCAATTTTATCCATTTCAATTTTGTATGTGCTCTGGATTTCTTAAGGTCTGAATCTATGGATTGCTGTACCAACAACAGAGATCATTTTGACTTGAGCAAATGGCTGTCTACAATCTGAAAACTTGTGATGTTTCAGCATCATTCCCAACTGATCCAATCACATGCTATGGCAACAGTGTGGGATGATGCAACAAACACTATGTGTAGATCGGCCAGCACCACACACATCTGTAATCTATTTAGAAGTTCCTCTTTCCATCAAATGGTCTAGAACAGGGTTCTCCAACCTTGGGTCTCCAGATGTTGCTGGACTACAGCTCCCAGAATCCCTTGCCATTAGCCATGCTGACTGGGTATGCTGGGAGCTGTAGGCCAGCAACATCTGGGGACCCAAGGTTGGAGAGCCCTGCTCTAGAAGGTGTCTGGCATGAAAAATAAAAAACAAAACAAAACACTTTAAATGAAAACCAGTATAACACCACAATTCCAGCCCCAAATAACAATACAAAATAAAACTGAGAAAAAGCATTTGGTATCCATCCCCCTCCCCGCAATCAGCTAGCCATTTGTGAATTGCCAAAAATGAGGCCATGCATCACCAAAAAAGAGGATAAAAGAGGGTACCTATTTGCATAAAATCTGCATATGTATAGATGCATATTTAGAAATATAATTTAAATAGAAATACTGTATTTGCGCGCGTAGAGGAGAAATAACGACTCAGACACAATTGTAGGGTACAAATTGTGGTAAAAGTAATGGGCCACATTTATTGAATCATCAATTGGAGATCTATGAAGGGGGAAAAGTGCGGGTACTAATTACACCGGCTATCAGCCGGTCACCATTGCTATAGGGTGAAACATCCAGCAAGGAGGGTGACAACATCCAAGTCATCCCCTCCTTGCTTAACACCACACGGTGCTAGAAGGTCTTTCCTGCAGTCAGCCTCGACTGGACCGTGAGGTACCAGCAGGTGAAGTAGGAAGACCTCAGAGACATGCCTTATCTCTGCAGTCCCAAGCTGTGAGGCAGTTGGCGGCAGGAGCCTCGGGCACGCCTCTCACCTGAAAGGTGCCATAGGATGATCACCAAGCCCCTAAAACTGCCTAATCCCGCACTTAACCGCCAATGTGACCAAATTGAAAATGCCACTAAGCACCCAAACCCTGAAATACAGTGTAGAGTAGGTGAAACACGAACATTGCCCCCGGCCAATTAGGACAATGAACCAAAATTCCTACTCAACCCCTGGAAACAGGCGATCAGTAAAACCTACACTGCAAACAGGGATGGGAGGGAGCCACGTTAGAAAGGAGCCAGGGGGAGAGGCGTGCGAGCCTAATAACGGCTCTACCGCCCCTCTCTTTCTGCTCTCTGATTGGAAGATCAAATATCAGACCATTTCCTTGAAGGAAAAAAGGCGGGGTATAAATATAATTGTGGAGAAAAATGGTCAGAGTTTCCTGCACCACACACACACCTCTACACGTGTAAACGAGTATAATCCCAGCTGGGGGCTGGGAAATGCAAAATGTACATAGTTTCTCTGATGGCTCCTGACGCCACAGAGTCTCCCATGTCTTTGATGGCCGGTGCCACAGCTATTTGCATGCAAATGCGGCAAAGAGCCACCCCTCCCCTGCCTGGCCCAGATGAAGTTCATCCTGATTGGCTAAAGACACCTGGGCTACTGAAAGGAGGGGTAGGGGAAGAATCTATACTGCTGCTGTGGCTTCTGGTTTGCGTTGTTGTTTGCACACTTCATGCAGAGGAGGGCTTTTGCTAAGGCAAACCCTGAGAAGACCAACCCCCAGACAAAGGGAGTGCCTGGGTATTTATATAGTAAAGAACTAGTTTTGTTGTTTTATAGCTCTACTAGTATGTACCAAAGTGTCTCCCCACCTTTCTCCCTCTTCCCTCATTCCCCACCTTTTATTGTAATCTGTTTACCTTAAATAAACTTTCCTGGTTTTACCCCACACGGTGTGTGTGGTTCCTCTGTGGTTCAGTGCTAAATCCAGTGTATAGACCAAGGGCAAGGCCCTGAGAGAATCAAGTCAAGACGGCAGAGCTAAGGCTGGCAGTTTTGCACCTTTGATCTCTGGTCTTGAGAAAAGGACCAGTTGGCAGTCCTTCACAATAATAAATAAATAAACATGGAATGTTTGAATCTCATATGAGAAAAATATCATGGAGAAACTGTGCCCCTCCATATGTATGTCAATGAAATCCTTTGTGAATATCACTATTGCAAGTACAAGACCTGTGCTGTGCAAAAAGCTTTCTCAGATTAAGATTTGACTGTTCAGAGGAGGGCAACAAAGATGATAAAGGGACTAGAAACTAAGCCCTATGAGGAGAGGCTGAAGGAACTGGGCATGTGTAGTCTTCAGAAGATAAGACTGAGGGAAGATATGATAGCTCACTTCAAGTACTTGAAAGGTTGTCACACCGAGGAGGGCCAGGATCTCTTCTCGACCATCCCAGAGTGCAGGACATGGAATAATAGGCTCAAGTTACAGGAAGCCAGTTTCCTGGTGAACATCAGGAAAAACTTCCTGACTGTTAGAGCGATACAACAATGGAACCAATTATCTAGGGAGGTAGTGGGCTCTCCCACACTGGAGGCATTCAAGGTGCAGCTGGACGGCCATCTGGCAGGGATGCTTTAACTTGGATTCCTGTATTGAGCAGGGGGTTAGACTCAATGGCCTTATAGGCCCCTTCCAACTCTACGATTCTATGATTCTAGGTCAGGGAAAGCCTGCATGAACAGATGTGTTTTCAAGAGGTGTTAAAAACTTGCCACCATTTCTGTTTCTCAAACCACACATGGGAAGGTGCTTCAAAGAGTGGATGCCACCACTGAGAAGCCTCTTATGTGAACAGAGGAGCGACTAAGGATCCAAGCTACTAGATTTTGCACAATTTTTTTGTAAGCATTGCCAGTTCACCATATCTCTTTTAAGGAAATTCGATGAAAAAAGCCAAATGAATCTCAACCACAACATATATAAAATACCTCTTTGAATACATACAAAGAAAAGAGAGCTTATCTTAACAATGGGATGGGTGTTAGAAAGTGTCCCTTTTGCACGGATGCATGCCTGAGTGAGCACTTTCAGACATGCAACCTTGACACTTGAAGGGACCTTTTAACATTGAGCACTGAGCATCCCAAAGCTTATCACCTTAAGGGGTTATTGGAGATTGAAGACTGTGGAAGACCAGCAGCTGGGTCTTCTGCGTGAGTTCGGCACTTAACGGGTTAACCGGTGCTGAGCTACAGCCCGTTCAAGCAAGTGTAATTGACTAGAACTCGTACGCAGCAAAAAGGAAGCACAGGAGTCTATTCGCGGCAAGAATAGACGCTTTTTATTTACTATAGGTTAAATGGAGCGGAACGAAGAGACTTCTAGGAATACTATATGTCAACAAGACCAGAGCGTGACCTCAGATTTATGAATGAACTGGTTCCCAGGCTAGTGTACTGCGGCAAGGAGTTACCTTAGATCCGAGACTCTACGCTGTTCTGATTCCAGCCTGACTCCGAGCCCGCCTAGCCCAGGGAAGAGAACTGCTTGACCCAGCCGGGGGGCTGGCCGTGGATGTCGTCCGTGCACCCGTATTCCCAACAACCCTCTTGGGATGGGGAGAGGGGTTTTCTACCCCATCCTTCCTGCTCTCCCGCCCCTCGCTGGTCAGGTGGGCTTATTCCTGCCCCCTTCGTGTCAGGTGGGCTTATTCCCGCCCGAGAAAGGTGACATGTTGCAGTTACTGGGGTACTTTGCAGCTCTTTGAGACTGCCCTTTGCCCCTGGGTGATCCATGGCTCTTCTTGTGGATTCCATTGATGGTCCCTATTGTGTGCCTGTCTGGCCAAGACTGGTATCTCCGGGTTTCCCCCTGGTGAGGATTATGCAGACGGGGGTTCCCAGGGAAACTAATTGTGGTCATTTGGGGAAAACTATGTTGGGGTTCATGTCACTGTAAGTGTGCAGGCTTTCTCCACAAAGACATAGTTGCTTAACCCTGGAGGAATTTAGTGAGAGGAATTAAAACATAAATTCAAAAGATCAGACTAAGGCAATAGGCATTTTATAGGGTTAAATTTCATTCATACAGAGTACCAGTTCTAGTTATCAAGGCAGACACATTAAAAGCAATGGTTTAGTGTCAGAGACTAGCAGGTTTGGGGTGGAGGGAGAAGGAGGAGTCTGGGCAGTGGGAAAAAGGAGGAGAGAGATGGCTGTGGGAATGGCAAGGAAGGGGAAGGAGGCTGGTGGCTCAGCTTATGAGCAAAGAGAGGCAGCCAGCAGGTTGCTTAGCCCTGGAGACACACAGGCCTGGGGAAGAGACCGAAAAAGGGGCAGGGAGAAGCTCGATTCATTGCCCAACATCCAGAAAAGTTGGGCAATGAAGGAAGGGGGGACTGAGAAGCTAATGGACTTGCACAAAGGACGTTAGTAAAGGTGTGTGCTACCAGTCCATATCTGCACAGTATGAGTGCGATGAAGTTGGAGGCAGGGTGCGATGAAGTGGGGTGCCTCTGCAGCAACACAGAGAGAAGAAGAAAGGGTGAAAGGAGGGTCCACAAGACTCTTCTTGTGGGAGAGAGACAGAGAGTGAGGTTTCTTTGGGTCAAAATGTCCCAACTGTTTATTAATTTATTTATTACATTTATATCCTGCCTTTTTTCCTGCAAGGAACCCAAGGTGGCTTACATAATCCTCCTCCTCCTCTTCATTTTATCCTCACAACAACCCTGTGAGGTAGGTTAGGCTGAGAGTGAGTGACTGGCCCGAAGTCACCCAGTGAGTTTCATGGCCGAGCGGGGACTAGAACCCAGATCTCCTGAGTCCCAGTCCAACACTCTCACCACTACGCCACACTGGCACTGTTGGGCTGTCTGGGTGCTGCTTATATGCCCAGAATTTGAGCTCAATGATTAAAACGCAAATAATGGCAAGAATCCTGTCTCTGCTGACTTAGGCAACTAAGATGTATGTAAAACTGACACTCTTTCCTTCCTCCCAGGTTAGACAGGAAGATAAAAATTAATAAACTGCAGAATATTTACCTGCTGATTCTTCTGGGCTGACCTTTTGGAGCCTCTGTGGAGATAATTTCAGATTTTGAATTGATTTTTAAGGAGGGGAAGAGGTCAAGGGATTAAGTTCTGGAACACAATGGTCATGCCAGAGTGGGTGAGGGCTTTGTATCACACATACACCATTCTTCGTTGACTGTCAGGTCTGGCTTTCAGAATAGCAGACTTCTCCTGTGCTTTCCCAAGCAGGAACGAAGCCTTTCTTTTCATGTGACAAACAGCAGGATATTGAGTTGTCTGGCAACATGGGGCTGGGCTAGATCCATATCTGCCCACCGGAGTTAGAGGAGCTGCTCTTTTCGGGGCCAGGGTCAAAGGTAGGCATGGTTGGGTGCCTGCCAAGGGCCCTCACCCCAGCAGGGTGCTCCTCCCTTCACTACTGCAACCTGCTTGTTTACCTGCCTCTTGCTCTGAACCAGACAGTGGTAGTGGTAGAAAGGAGGAGCAGTTGATGCCACTGCCCACTCGCTCACTGGCTGTCTGGCTGTCAAGCAAGCGAGTGGTAGCAACGAGGAGAAAGAGGATGAGGAGCAGTCGCAGCTGATTACACAGGCAGTGAGAAGGTAGACTCACTGAGGGAGGGGGGGCATTGAGGGTGTGTTGCCCAAAGGGCCTCAAAAACCTGGAGCTGGCACTGGTTTCATTCCAGACTCTGCAGTAGACTAAAAAATGGGTCCAAAAGGTGGTGGTGGTGGTGGTGGTGGTGGTGGTGGTAGTAGTAGTAGTAGTGTAGTAGTAGTAGTAGTAGTAATAATAATAATAATAATAATAATAATAATAATAATAATAATAAATATCATCATCCCTAGGCCCTGTTGCACCCTTGAATTGATGGTGTAATCAGGAGCACAAGAGGCCTTCCTGAAACATATTCTGTTGGACTGGACTCTCCTTGCCACCACCCCTACTTGTTACATACTGGAGAGAAGGAATAGTGGAGAAGGTCACATGCAGGCCAGAAAAACCCGAAGCCTCAGTAAGGTTTCGATCAAGCATGCACAATTCATCCAAGGCATTCAGGTTTCATGGAGCTCTGGTTGAAAGATATACTGAAGCCTGAGGTCTCCTCAGCCTGTATGTGGAATGCATGTGGTGGGAAGCATCCAGTAAAGGCCAGGATGGGCCCTGGCTTCAGAGACACTTCTAGACTACCAGGTGGCGGTGAAGGCAGCAAAAAAGAATTTCTATGCTGCCTCCATCGCGTCTGTGGAGTGCTGCCCCAGGAGGCTGTTCCAAGTGGTTCGGAGCCTGGTCGGTCCAGTTGCTCCAGATCCGATGGAACAATCTAAAGCCTCGTGTGAGGCTTTAGCAAAGAACTTCGCAGATAAAATTGATTGGATTAGGAGTGGGATTTTGCGTATCATGGATACAGGAAGTGAGCGGGAGGAGGCCAATGATAGACCAGTCGTGGGATCGGTTCCAGCCTCTTCCTTCTGAAGAAATGGACAAGGTGCTTTCTGTGAAGCCAACCACCTGCTTGCTTGATCCTTGCCCGCCCTGGCTCGTTATGAGCTACAGGGAGAGACTGGGTGAAGGGATCAGGGCAGTGGTGAATGCCTCCCTCGAGGAGGGAGTGATACCATCAGCCCTTAAGGAGGCTGCAGTAAGACCACTTTTAAAGAAGCCCTCCTTGGATCCCCAAGATCTGAATAACTTTTGCCCAGCCTCCAATTTGCCATTTCTGGGCAAGGTGATTGAGCGAGTGGTGGGGGCTCAGTTGAAGGCACACTTCGATGAAGCCGATTATTTAGACCCATGCCAGTTGGGCTTCAGGCCTGGACATGGGACAGAGACAGCCTTGGTCACCTTTGTGGATGATATGAGGAGGGCCTTGGATAGGGGCGAATGCTCCTTCCTTTTCCTCCTCGATCTCTCAGCGGCTTTTGATACCGTTGACCATGGTATCCTCCTGGACCGCCTGGAGGGCTTGGGCTATGAGAGGCACTGTATTGCAGTGGTTCCGGTCCTTCCTCTCTGGAAGGTACCAGAGGGTAGTTCTCGGGGAGGAGGTTTCGGACCCTTGGCTGCTCACTTGTGGGGTGCCGCAGGGTTCCATCCTCTCCCCAATGTTATTCAACATCTACCTAAAGCCTCTGGTGGCTATCATCAGGAGGTTTGGGGTGCGATGTCATCAATATGCGGATGACATGCAGCTCTACTTCTCTTTCAAGCCCTCACCAATGTTGGCTGTTGATACCCTGTCCAAGTGGGAAGGAACATGTTAAAACTGAACCCCGACAAGACCGAGGTACTTCTGGTGGGAGACAAGGGGAGGTTAGGGGATGTTGACCTGGTGCTGAATGGGGTACATTTGCCCCTGAATGACCAGGTCCACAGCTTGGGGTCATTCTAGACTCCCAGCTGTCCATGGAGTCTCAGGTGTCAGCTGTGAGCCGGGCGGCGCTGTATCAACTCCATCTGATACGGCAGCTGCGCCCCTACCTTCCTAATCATCTGTTCCCATCAGTGGTTCATGCCTTGGTCCCCCTCTCGCCTAGACTACTGTAATGTGCTGTACGTGGGGTTACCCGGGAAGACAGTTTGGAAGCTTCAGCTGGTACAGAACGCAGCGGTTCGCCCGGTTAAGGGCAGCCGCCAGCGTGATCACATCACACCAGTGCTTAAGGAGTTGCACTGGCTACCAGTTGCTTGCCGAGCCGAATTCAAGGTGTTGGTTTTGACCTTTAAACCCCTACACGGCTCTGGCCCAGTTTATCTCAAGGAGTGCCTCCAGCAACATCAAGTAGGCCGCTCACCAAGATCTGCCACGGACAGCCTTTTCCTTATCCCATCAGCCAGAGTAGCCAGGCTGGTGGGGACTAGGAAGAGGGCCTTCTCTGTGGCGGCCCCCAAGTTATGGAACTCCCTCCCTAGTAGTGACCTTCGCCATGCCCCCTCCATGATGAGCTTCCGCCGTGCATTTAAAACATGGTATTTCAGGGGGGAATATGGGATGGGTTAGGATTTTAAAATAATTTTTATACTGTTTTAATTGTCTTATTTTATTGCAGAGTCTTAATTGTACATCGCCCAGGGTGGCCGGGTGGCTGGCCAGATGGGCGATTAACAAATGTAATAAATAGACACATCATGCTTCTGGTCTCAGTGATTTGTAATTTATTTCTTTTAAATATCAATCAGTTTAGGATATCCAGCAGACATACTCTTGATTAATCCATTTACAAGATCAATTGCTAATCAGATGTGGGCAGGGAGGAGAGAGATTCTGCCCATCACAAATAACTATAGATAAGATCATTCTAGAGATTGAAAATCAAAGTTAATGTCCATTGTCTTGTTCATGTCATTATGATATAATGTTTTTACATGGCGGGTGGGGAGAATTCTCTTCAGAAGCCAAAATATGTACCAGTTTAAATAAAACATAAGGGCATGATTTAAAGTAAAGCACTTTTGTCCCATCAATTTCAATGGGAGAGTATGTAAGCATCCGCTTAACTCCATTGGACACCAAAGGGATTCAAATAGAGTGACAAGATGCAAAAGAGCACCGAACTCCTACCTTTAGCATTCGTGCCATGTAGTGATTGAGGAAGTAGCACTGCCAAAAAAATAATAATAATAAAAAATATCTCTTTTTAAAAGGTACAGGGACCCTACTTTCCTTTGCATTTGCTCATCCTAGTTTCAAAATCACCAACATTATTTTATTCTATTTTTATTTATTAAGGAAACATATATCCTGTATTTCCACTATAAAAAGCACTGAAGGCAGCTAATTACATCCAAAAAGACAATGTTAAAACAATCAACATTATAATGTTTCCTAAGAATAATAACTTTACATTAATGGTAGAGGCAGCAAACATTCAACTACTTGTGCTAAAAAATAAAAAAAACAGGAGCCACTGAAATCAATGAGATTATCTATAGTAAGTTGTTTGAGGACAGCAGTCAAATAAATGTGGCTCACGCACGCTGGCTCAGCTTGTCTGAGCGTGGAAAGCTAAGCAGGGTCAGGCCTGGTTATTACTTGGATGGGAGACCCTCCTCTAGTTTCCTGCATTGAGCAGGGGGTTGGACTCGATGGCCTTGTAGGCTACTTCCAACTCTATGATCTATGAACTCTATGAAATATTGTAGAGTTCTGCGGTTGCTCATCATCATGAGGCGATCACTCGTAACCGAGTAAGATTGTCTTCCAGGATAAAAAATTTACAAAAATGAGATTTTAAATGGAGGAAATTCTAAAGAAAATTGTGTAGACTCTAGCAATGGGTCCGTAAGTGACTGTGGAGGCCAATTCTAGATCCACACAGCTTCCCACAGTGAGGACACAGGTTACCAGATGGACGATGGTCCTGTAAAGGATTCATTTGACGTGCTTTTCACTTAGCACGTTTCTCCCTTTCACCTTGCACTCGGGCTTCTTCAAAGTCCATAGAACCTTTGTGAAAGGCCAACCTCCAGTTAGATCATTCATGGTCCAGAGCTTCCCAGTTTTCGATGTTTATATTGCATTTTTTTAGATTAGCCTTATGAACATCTTTAAACCTCTTACCGTATATTGACCACCGATATTCCGCTTTCCATCCTTGAGTTGGGAATAAAGTAACTGCTTTGGGAGACGGCAGTCAGGCATTCGAACAACATGAAGTTGGCGTTGAAGGATCATTTTTTCAACGCTAGTAGTCTTTGCTTCTTCCAGTACACTGACATTTGTTCGCCTATCTTCCCAGGTAATTCGCAGGATTTTCCGGAGGCAACATTGATGAAATCTTTCAAGGAGGTGGAAGTGACGTTTATAGATAGTCCATGTTTCGCAGGCATACAATAAAGTTGGTAATACAACTTTACAACTGATATTGCTAATGCCCTCCTGACCCACTCTCCACTGCCATACACCATTCCCCTGAAATGGTGTAAACTGGACGCACATGCAAAATATGAACTTATTTCATTTATGACTACAGGAGGTCAACACAGACGGCTGAAGGTAGGATTGATTTGGCATCAACCCCCTCTATTCTTGGTTGATCGCTAATGGGTGGCTAATAGGAAGGAGATTTCTGAATGCTGTGCAGAGTGCCTATTACGACTGATAAAAGTTTCTGACCCCAGAACACATGAATCAGAATCTGTTATTCTGATTTATAGGCCCTGTTTGGAGACAGCACACTTAAAGATAGTGCCAGAGTGATGAGCAGATTAATTATTTAATAATATTATACAAGTACAAATGTGACCTACTGATCCAAGTTATGGAAGTGGATAGGTAAGTAGATGACAGATGACAGATAAACACTTCTTTATTTCTTACAGTATAGGTTAAAAATATACTAAGGTGAAAGTATGAAAAGTTAATAAAACTCTACTCCCACTAATATTAGAAAAAATTGCATCAGTGAAAGGACAATTAAACATAAATATTATCACTTTTGGAAATACTGAAAGTTTTATTACAAATGCATTTGCACACAAGGAGGGAGAACAAGCAACCTTTAAGTCAAATTTTGGAGTGCAGGCGCTCATCATGACAGTCCCCATAGCCACGTCCCCAAGGAGAGTCCAAAAATGAAGGCAGTTATGTTAATCCATATCAGAAAACCAGTTCTAGCAGTTTTCATCTCAACGAGGGCTTTTGTAAAGTTGATGGGTCTTCATTAACAGGCCTGTGGCTTATGCAGGCTCAGCTTGTCTGAGCGTGGAAAGCTAAGCAGAGTCAAGCCTGGTTATTACTTGGATGGGAGACCCCTCCTCTAGTTTCCTGCATTGAGCAGGGGGTTGGACTTGATGGCCTTGTAGGCCTCTTCCAACTCTATGATCTATGAAATCTATGAAATCAATTGCTCATAAGAACATAAGAAGAGCCATGCTGGATCAGACCAAGGGTCCATCTGGTCCAGCATTCTGTTCACACAGTGGCCAACCAGCTGCCTGTAGGAAGTCCACAAACAGGACAGGAGTGCAACAGCACCCACCCACTCATGTTCCACAGCAAATGGTGAACATAGGCATACCGCTGCCTCTGATACTGGAATCCTGGATACTGCTCATTCAAATCCAAGCCACCCCAAACTACTTTGTATCACAATGCAGAACAACATATTGTTGCTGAGAAAATTCACTCCCTTCCTCCCCACCTACTGTTCAGCAGGAACAGGGGACAGAGGCGGTGGGGGTGGGGGGGAGATGACATCAGCATCCCTACTAATAAAAAAGTGCCGGTGCTTCATCCCTGTGAGCCCTGGCCGCGCTACACCACTGGATATTGATTGCACCCCACAAATCTACAGGACAGAACATATTTCCTTTGTACATCGTACTCTCTTTAGGACCAACAGGAAATATTCAGGTGAATCTTTTTTGAACCCCTGAACTTCTGTGTGCTCTTGGTTATAATGGCAAAGCCTCAAATGACATGAGTAGTCCAAGTTCAGTTTCTTTTCAGGCTTCAGTGCTGGGTGGGTGGGTTGCAGAACAAAGTTGTACAAAACTGTGGGGAGCAAAACCTACTTAAGTCAACAACTTTGTCATTCCCACTTCATCGCTGGCAATAAAAATACGTAGTGTTTGTTTGAGGCTATAAAAGGCTTTCCCCCTGTTACAGCCTGAAAGCTTATTTTACATATTAAGACTTCATACAGTTGCTTGTCCAACTCCTTTTCATCTCTTGGCTTTTCCTCCTCTACTTTTTTTTTTTTTAATTTTTTTAAAAACAAACAGATTGTATTACCTGAAAATCAACCCCTTTTTTGGCGAGGTCTTTAGTGATGAATTCTGAAAAAGTGAAGGAAATCACACTAAGGGCAGATATTTTTGCCTGAGCTGGAAATGCCTTTTGAAAGGTTTTTTGGAAAATAGTGGAACTTGTTAAGAACACTCCTCTACTTTAACTTGCTCTTAAACACACACACTACGTTCTTGACATTATTTTGTGTTTATTAAGAAGTTACTTTTAGCTGGCCCTATAAACCAAGGTTTTCATTTACTATATTCTTCTACCTTGTAGAAAAACAAGATATAAACAATGAAGGACTTAATGTGTGGGGGGAAAATTACTTAATTGTGTCCTTCCCAAACATTTAGTGCCCATTTCCTGGTTCAAGTTTTAACACAGATTTATGTTTTCATAAATATATATTCCCATACACACACACACACAAACACACACGATCTGAAGAGAAACCTCTCTGTGTGTGTGTGTGTGTGTGTGTGTGTGCCCCAAATTAGGAAACAACATTTGTAGAGTGGCATAGCAATTTTAAGGAATTCTCTATCTCTATAGCAGAAGCCAAAATGTAGAACACCATTTCTCACAGTGCAAGCAAAAAGCAGGAGAATACACACAGACACACACCTTTTCAAATACATCAAGCAAAGGTTATGTATTACCAAAGATACTGAAGAAAGCTTTTTTAAAAAAGAAAAAGAAAAAAGCCATCCCCACCCCCCATAAAGATCATTTCAAGGTGAAAGGAAACAGGAGGTGTGAGCGTGATGTGAGAATGCAAAATTAAAACACAAGTCCATAAGGACAAAAGTTTCACGCTTGAGCTCTTGGTCTGAACTGTGACCCGCGCTTTGACTGGGCACTAACCGCAGCATGCTTGCCTCATCAGCCACCGGCGTCATAGCCACCCCAGGGTATAAATCTCCAGCAGGGAGCCGACTCTTTTCCCTTCCTTCTCAACTACCCAGCAGCCCCACTGCCTCTTCCACGCTCGCTGCCGAGACCCTGCCGAGAAATCAGCATGCAACCCAAGAAAGCATCCTTTCCTCTGGAATAAAAATTAATATTACTTGTCATATTTCATGTCTGAGCTCTTTTCATGCTTTATCCTCTGGTAATGAGGGCTAAATTACCAATATTAGTAGATTTTCATGGCTAGCACAGAAAGAGCTGTTACCAGAATAAATGTTTGCATTGCTTCTGTTGGACACAGGCTTTGCTAATGCAGCTTTGCTAATTATTTCTAAATAGGCAATAATCTGCATCCCCTAGCGCTGGGTAGTGGATTGGCCACGTACCTGCTATTTCCCTTATTTACATGTTTTACAACTTTATCAACTACACTAATTACACTCTGAACACTGTTTAAAATTTTCTGTTAATAGAGATACAATGATGCACCAGAGGATGTGTATTTATGCCATAATTATGCCTCTGTTCCTGCGATGCAGTCTCCAATTAGCTGTCGACGGTGGCACAAGCAGCTGCCTGGTATTCTAAAGCAGTGAAACATCTGCACAGAGGATGATACGCTCACATGGATTTTTTTTTATTATTATTATTTTTTTAAGCCTAGAAATTTACACCCAAGGGAGTGCAGACAAATAGGAGCCTGTCATGTGTGGGGATGATTAGAAATCCTCACCATGGCAACATTGGAGCAGCCATGTCACAGAGAGAGGGGACACATGTCTAGATGGAAATGCTAAAAACACTTGCCTTCTCTCCCGCACTGCACCCCACCCTCCCAGCTTCAGCATTCCCAACTTCCCCTCCCTCCCTCCCTCCCTCTTTGCCTTTTACCCATCCTTCTCTTTGCATCCATGAAAAGGGCAAAATATTCAGCCCAGATGACACAGGGGCATCTTGTGTTAGGGAAATAGCGGGGGGGGGGGGAGCAAATGCAGATGTACTGGGTAATGTGACAAAATATCCAGTGGTTATTTCCTCCTCCCCTTCTATTTTGCAGGGAAGAGTGGCAAGTTGGCTAGGCAGCTGTGGAAGGATAAAGAGGACATAAAGGGACTACTGACGTAGTTTAAAGAATAAATCAAATATCCTTATCCTGCAGGGCATTTGGGGGCCACCTTTCAACCTGCATTAATGCCTACAAATTCTTCCTGAATGGGTAGACTTGGTGTTGTGGAGGTGGGGAGCGGAGGACAAACATCTCCTAATCTGCTGTAAGGCCATCTTAGTCATGTGCTCTTTCTGCAATCAGCCATTCTGTGTAAAGACAGTGTTTGGGGAGCTGTGGGGGGGGGTGTCTTACTATTATTCAACCTTTTTAAAAATATTGAAAGCCTTAATTATTGAGATAAGTTAATTATAACATGCTCCTTCCGGGGATACTACCATCAATTTAATAGAAGAGAAACATCATCGTTAAGGAGGGACAAAAGAAAAAAGTCTTACATTTGAATGCCTTTGACTTTCAAGGCATTGGGGTAGGTTTGATTTCAAAATCTTAGATCATAATTGACCTTTTTATGATTCTGTTGCAGGGTGTGGTTAAAAAAAAACAAAAACAAAATAGGATTCCTCCTCCTCCTCCTCCTCCTCCTCCTCCTCCTCCTCCTCCTCCTCCTCTTCTAATACAGTGAACTTTCCCAGGAGCTAAAATACAGGAAGGTTTCAGTCCAGTGACAATTTTGCAACCGTGAACAAGCTTTGTATTTTTGTACATGTGTCACAGTGAAAGTTTTGCAGTCCTCTGTATTTCACAGATCAGTGCCAGTGACAGATTTTTGCGGGATCTCCTCTGCCGCCACCCCCTTTTTAGTTTCTCCGCTAGCAGTGCCTGAAACCCTGGAGAGCTGCTGACCATCAGGGTGGGCAATACTGAGCCAGATGGACCAGTGGCCTGACCTGGAATGAGGCAGCTCCTCATGCACATCATGTTATGTCATGACCCGGTGAGGGGCATCCACACATGGAAAGCAGTTTCCACTTTCCTCCATCAAGAAAAAGCTTGGGTGGTGGTGTCATCCGAAAGACCCTTGCAGTGCTTAAATTATGGGGGCAGGGGAAGAGGCCTTAATGAAAAACATACGCCTTATCCCTAGACCCTCAGCAAATGTAGCCAAATCTTGCCCTGCACCTGTAGCTTTCTAAACTTCTCAGGAAAGGTAACTCCTCTGTCCTCCCTTGTAATATGAGAACAAGCCACCCTACCATTAGGCAGAGTGGGGCAGCTGCCTCAGGTGGCAGATGCAGTGGCAGAGAGCAGCAGAGCTTTGTTGGAGGACAGTGATTTTGCATAGGGATGCAGCTTTGATCGACTCTGATATCATGGATCCCCTGCTGTTGCAGGACGAATCAGGGCTAACAAAGCTACCAGTGCCAATCATCTGTTCGGCAGAGGAAAGTGGGGGGGGGGGGGGTCAACATGTTCAGAAGCAGATGTACTGCATTTGTAATGGTCTGCATCATGACATTTCAAAGAATGTACACAGTTTGGATAGCAAATTAATATTAAACATAAAAAAGCTCCTTATAAACTACATCTAACTATAATATGCAAACATGTCCCCCTATTTCTGGAGTACCAGAAATATATATTCTTATTTTAATGAAAGAGTAAGAACAGTACATGTTCGAAAACTTAGAAAACAATATTAGTATGGACATTTAATTTCAGCAAAGAGAGAACTAAACTCAGTTACTGGGGGGAAATTAGAACAAAGCTTGTTTTTTAATTATTTGAAAATATTATTCAGCTACATTTCAGATCAGAGATCGTTGGTACTTCCCTGTTCTGGTTCCTCAGAACCACAAAGGTCTTGTTATCTGTATGCATGTAATTAGTAACATAAATAAAAGTGTTATGCCTTGAGATATGCCACAGTTCCTGCATTTGACTGTAATCTCTTGTCTTAACTGTTAAAATTATATTGCAGCGGTCCCCAGCCTTGGGTTCCCAGATGTTGTTGGACCACAACTCCCACCATCCCCAGCCAGATTTGTATAGATTTGTTTGGGTCCACAGTTCCCCTGAGAGGAACTCTGCTCACAGGATGAGAGAAGAACTCTGATCACTTGAGGAAGTAGGGGAGGACATTTTTGCTGATCCCGCCTTCCCCCTACAACCCACTCTGCCCCCTAAAAATCTTCTCCAGAGGTTTGTTTGAGGGAAGGGGGGATTGGTGAAAATTGTCTCCCCTTCCCATTTTCTCCACTGGGGGCATCATCAATAATAATAATAATAATAATAATAATAATAATAATAATAATTTATCGCCCATATGGCCGGCAACCGGCCACCCTGGGTGATGTACACAGATAAAAACACAAGATAAAAACAGAATAAAATACATTTAAACAATATAAAATTTTAAGATAATTAGCCCACCCCATATTCCCGCCTGAATAACCAAGTTTTTTATGAGCGGCGGAAGCTCAGCAGAGAGGGGGCATGGCGGAGGTCACTCAGGAGAGAGTTCCACAGTATGGGGGCCGCCACAGAAAAGGCCCTCTTCCTCATCCCCACCAGTCTAGCTGCTCTGGCTGAAGGGACAAGGAGAAGGCCGTCTGTGGCAGATCTTGTTGAGCGGCCTACTTGGTGTTGCTGGAGACGCTCCTTGAGATGCATCTTGTGAATGTAGTTCTTCCCATGGGAGCTCTGGACCCAAGCCAATCTATTGCTGTACAGTGGTTCCCAACCCACAGATGTTGGATTATAGCTGCCATCATCCCTGACCACTAGCCATGATGTCTGTTGCAGTCCCTTCTGCGAATGGAAGGATCCCTTCAGTTTGCAGAAGGGCTATTCAGGAACTAACCCATTATTAAAATCAGAGTCCAATCTCTTTAAGAGCCAATAAATGCTTAGGGTGGGACATTACGAGTGCAAGACAGTATAACTGGAAGACATCACAGCAGTATCACCAGCATGAAATTCCAGTGCTAAGGACAGAAAACAGCAATGAGATTGTTGATGATCAAGGGGCAAAGATTCAGTCCCCATAGCAATGAAGTCACTGGCGAAACACATACTTCCTGCTCCAAGTAAAATGAGTCATATGATGTCGAAATCCAATTAAAACCTAGGGAACATGTTGGTCGTAACTTTCAATGGGGCTAAATCATGACTAACTTTAGTCGAATTAGGACCAAAGGGTTATGTACCGTATGTCTAATTAGCCCTCCTGCTGACAGAACAGCTTCCTTCAGCAGAATGGGGAGGGGTATGACTCCCCTTCCCCCTGCAGGCATCCAAAGGACCCTCTGGAGCCACTTTGGAGGACAGGGACTTCAGTAGGCGGAGGAGGGAAAAGTCCCATTGCACAAGCGGACGTCCGTTTTCACAACACTGGATTTCACCCATAGGCTCCAATCCAAAACTCTGGATGTGCTTTGCTGTATTTAGCATCCGTGACTGACATCAGTGTTGGGAGGGAACTGCTCGGTTCATGCAATGACAATATGCTCAGAGTGATGCCCTGCCACTGGAAGCAATTTCTTGTTCACATCAGAGGTCCTGTGCGACAATCCTGAAGATTCACTATCTCAGTGAATGCTGCTTTTTTGCCGTGGTTTCCTTGGCATGAACTATTTTGCACATACCCCAATGTTTGTGTGACTGTTCTCTGCCTCAACAGATTATTATTATTCTTGTACAATTATTATTTGTTTGAAAATTATTTAAAATTATTTTATTAAATATTATTTAAAATTATTTCCTAGAGAAAATGCAAACGTTTTGGTCGATCCTTCAAATTCAATCCAAGATGTTCCCACAATTCTTCTGTCTGTCTGTCTGTCTGTCTCTCTCTCTCTCTCTCTCTATATATATATATATATATATCACAACATTCTGTGGTATTACAGTGTGCTGGTGTCACCATACTGTATGCCTAGAGTTCACTTATTATGCATTACACACATACCTTGTTTTCCAGTTCTCATACAGGCAAGCATGATGCTGAAGAGCCACTGTGTGTCAGTGCAAGGACAGAGTTTATCTGATAAACAAGTCATTTTTTGAAACCGCTGAAGCTCCTACTGTGAAACATTAAACGTGGCCCCTCTTAGATACACAGAATGGGGGTTCTGGTTGACTGAACACGGGCTGATAAGCTCCACACAGCTCTGAATGCTGTTTGCCCACATACTAATGTTAAACAAAAGAACTGCAGACTGCAGAGAAAGGATGCAGGTCAGACAACTAAATTGCTTAAACCCTTAGGCAGCCTCCTGAAAAGAAAAGGCATGAAAGAAGACGATATGAGCTTTTATGCAGAATTGTTCTCTGTTTATTATCCCCAGTTAAGAAAATGATGGCAAAGCATCTAATTGTGCTATGTATTCCCCAAGTAAGACAAGAGAACCACCACCTTCTAAACAAAGTGCAATGTGCCACTGGTCATTAAGTGAACAGCTATATTTCTGTTTTGCATGTCTGCCAAATTATGAATACAATAAAAAGTGACAATAATAATCCTGCACAGGACAATAACAAGTACAGCTCTGTTGTATTGTTTTGTATGAAATCACCTGAATTGTCTTTGGGAGCTTGCAGGTAATAACAGCCTGTCACAGGAGTAATCCACTTTGCTCCATTAAAACTTTGTTAGATTTCTATTGTTGTAACTCTGTTCAAGTGCATTACACCAACAGTTTAATAATAAATCCACAGCAATGTATATCATTCTGACAACAGCTGAACTTGCCTGGGATGAAAGAAACAGTGATATGATTTCATTATGTGCCTTCTATTACTAATGTAATAAAATATTGAGCACTAGTTGTCTAGAAAAATGGGTGTTGGAGAGCACATAAAGCTCAGTGGAGACTGTGGATTGAGCGTTTCTTTAAGATATATGGTTTAAGCGACACTCGAGCATTTAAAACCAGCCTAGAAAAGAAAATACTTTGGAAACATGCTGTGTCCCTTCGCAAACATGCCCACTTCCCATATACACTCACAAAGGGTAAAGATGGGAGTGATAATGAGCAACTCCTGGACTGGATTAACCATTATGATAATTCCAAAAAGGAGAAAAAGACAGAATGGGACCTCTGCTCTAGTATAATTACCTTACAATAGGGGAGGGCAGAAGGCAGTTCTCAAGATGTTTTGTACTTCAACTCCCAGAAGCCCCTTCCAGCTTGGCCAATGGTCAAGAATTCTTTACCAAGAGTTGAAGTCAAAATATCTGGAGATCTACTTTCTGCCCACCCCTGTCTTACGGCACCATATTCTGGAGGCTGGGCCTCAGTGTAGGTAGGACCTTCAAAATTCTTTGCAGGTCAGAACACAAACACCAAGGTCTTGTTTAAAAATCACAAAAAGTCACAAAAGAACAATTGCCATTTTCTCACTAGTACGGAACTGGCCTAACCATGGAGATAAAAGGTGCTTCCAGACAGAGGGCTCCTAACACTACCAGTCAGAAGGCATTGTACAGCTATTCCATCTTTTCTTCCTTAACAGATTCTCTGTGGTAAGAAGAAAGTTGGAGGAAGCAGCGGGAAAACACAGGAGGGTTACAAGTGGAAGAAGTTAATAGCTAAAATCCCATGAATGAAGCAGGACTATGGCATGATAAAAGCCTCATGCAGAAGCATCAATATAGCCAAGGCCTATTTACTGATGCTGGGTTTCTGCTTTTTTTCCACCAGTGAACAAAAAAGAAGTTGATTCAGTGAACAGCATAGAAGTTGATTCAGCCTCTCCAAAGTCCTCTTTAAGGAGCCTGGCACTGGAAGGCATATAGCACATACAAGAAACTGGCAGAGATCTTCTGTGGAGCCCACACAACTGCCCAAGCTGCCACCACCATCATCATCATCATCATCATCATCAAATTTCCCCCTGCCAGTCAGCTGTTTGCCAGGCTGTGTGGGGAGAGCGATGATCGTGATGGGGATGAAAGTGCAGGGGCAGGGGTGACCCTCCCTGAGGCCACCTAGGGATGTTTGAGGAATCCCCTGCGTCAGATTTTTTTCCCCTTCTGATTTCCTCAGTCCAGACCATTTGGAAATGGATAAGGACATGAACACACTTTGCATCCCTAAATCCGTACATTTCAGGACTTGCAATGTGTTCTGCAGAACAGCCATGCTCTAACTACAGGCTACTTCACTTCTTTCTTGTAGCAGTTTGGGTGGTGTTCCTTTCATCGTATTTTTTCTTCCTGCTCTCACATTATTTCCCAGCTCAGAGGAAAACTGTGAAATATCTCCCTCAGTCAGGGCCAATTCGCACTGCCGTTAACCCCACAGCAGCTGCAGGAGTAGGCCAGGAAAGCCATTTCAGCGTCTGCTAAGCTAGGCATGTGCTTGCGCACCACATGCGTTCCACCAAGAGATCCATTTGGCTTTTGGCAGGCCACCTTGCTTAGTGGTCGTGTGCCAAACTCAGGAGAAATCCGGCCCATGGCAATCCATTTGTACAACCCACCTGGCATGGCACGAGCTGAAGAAGCCGCTGGAAGTCAGCATGGGCTAGCATTTTCCAGTGGCTGCCGTGAACTGCACTCAGCAGCCTTCAGTTCAGCTCTATCACCTGTGGCTAGAATCATGACAACAGTTTCCTGCCCCCACTACAGGTGTTAATTAACTTAGCAATGCTAAGAGGTTTGTGCTATCCTTAATTATTGCTGTCCTGAATGGTCACTGGGGTTATTTTGCAAATATTGGAGTGTTAACATAATTGTCACAGACTGTATTTTTTGCGTCTCATTTCCATCTGACCTCACTGATCATATTCGCCCCACCCCAACAAATATATATATACATTGGCCAACTGTGGATAACAGTTTATTTATGCATCTGCTGAAGTCCATTTGTTAGCCTTTAAGGTGCCGCAATAATCTTTGTTGTTTCTGCTATAATTTATAAAGCCATTCAAGATGTATGCTGGGGGAGCTGTGGGCATAAAGGAGATTATGTCCACACACAAGTGAACCACCCAAATATCAGAAATGGGATGCAAACTGGGGGGAAATTATTATGACTAGTTACAGCAGTGGAATTGTTCATCTAGGGTTATTTGTATGCTATCAATCTAAGTCCTTGCAAAGAAAGAACCAATGGCGATCAAGATGATATGGCAAAAATAAGAGCTGCCTGATCTATTATAAACTCTTCAGTGGAAGAGTCACCAAAAAAAGGTGTTGGGAGATTATATGAAATTAGGAGAAGGTGTGTATGTGGTGGGGGGAGGGGTACAAGAAACAATCTTGAATACTAAATAAATTGTGCAATATCATCCAGTTTTGAAACAACAATAAATAATAACTATTTCCATAATATCTTCATTATGAGAAGTGTTTTAAGGCTTCTGCTCTAACTGTATTTAGTGGTTGGAGTTATGTTTGAGTGGCCATGCCTCCAATTCGGGTGACTATCTTTATCTTGTTTGTCTTTGGTGCCAGTTACAGGTCTTGGAGTTGAAGGCTGGGTAAGATGTTCTCAGGGGGCTTTCCTCCCTGGGTGGACTCATGTCCTCCTTCTCACCATTGTGGCTGCAGCCCATTTTCTTTCTTCTTCTTCTGTGCCCAGTTGGAACCACTCCCAGAGAGAGAGAGCAAGAGGACAAAGTGTGCAGAGGTTACTCTTTCTTGTCCTTCTTCTCACTTTTCTTGCAGATGAACAGGAAGCAGCAGCCATCTGCTGCAGCAGCCAGGGCAGGGGGGGCTCCAAGGATGGGCAGTGGCCTTGGCATGTGCCCAACAACGACCCCCAAACTCCACCCCTGCTTCCTCTTAAAACAATCCTGTGACATGGGTCAGTACTATTTTCATTGTATAAGTGGTAAATGGAGGCACGGTCATAGGCTGCAATAATTCTATAAAGTTCTGTGTGTCTGTGCACAGCCAGAGGTGCCTAGGATAGCCATGTGTCCTATTTTACAGGGGACGTTGCTCTATTTGAAGTTGTCCTCTACTGAGGGGACTATCAAGTCCATGTCTGGTTTAAAGATAAAGAACCATAAGAAAGGAGAGCAGCAGGGAGGCGCCTTGAAGTTGCCCATCAACAGTGAGCACCTGGGCAGCAGGCTGAGCAGGCAAGCAGGTCACCTGGTCAGTCTTCCCCAGGATGGTGAGATGTATTCAATTTCAGTTGAAATGACAGTAATTCTCTCAAAATTTGCATCCATGCATATAAATTAGCATGTGCAAATTGCATGCAAATCAGCGTCCTTTTTCATTGTGATGCCTTTCCTCTTTTTTAGTGATGCTAAGTGGCCACCCTAGATGTCTTTGACCTTTTCTACTACAGCCACTCTCACCGCAGAACAGGGGAGATCATTCAAAGTGGAAAAATGGCTTGCCTGCCTAAGTGGCACCTTGTGAATGCTGCAGTAGAAACTTAAAAAGATACTCTGGCGACTCGCTGAGGAAATATCTGAATCTTGGTTCTTGTTCTACTCCTAGGTCAGCAAGTGCCCCATCCAGTCTTGGATAGTCTCAGGAATAACAAAGAGAAATCAGGCCAGTCCAGGGTCATACACAAGAGTTCCAGTATAGTTAGCAGCAGAAGGCAGAGGTGAGGTCAAACTGGTCCAGAGTTCAGTACACAGGAGTCAGTTCTATCAAGCGTCAAAGCCAGTCAGGGGGTGTCCAAAAGAGTGGTCCAGGGGGCAGCTGAGAGTCTAGGAATCTGACCAGTCCAGAATAGCAAGGCGAAGCTCAGGGGTTATACACTGTTGTATGCAGCAACAGGCTGGCTTCAGCTGGGCTAATTTATAGCTGGTTGTTAATCAGCAAAGCTGGTTAATTAGCTCAGCATATTGCTTTCAAGGGAGGCCCCATGCCGTGGCTTCCTTTTGCTGCTCACGTTTGACTTCAGTGTATTGAAATCCCTTCCAGCAATGATTTAAGATCTTTCAGGGCTTTTTAATCACACAATCTAATGACTTTCTTTCGGTAAGAGAAACCTGAAGTTCTTTTAAGGCTGAATTGAAAATGGAACTCCCAAAATTCTCTATCCTATTTGTGGCTGGTGAAATTGTGTGTTGGGGGGGGGGGGCGGTTTGCCAAATATTTTAAATGGGGTGGGGGAAGCAAATTTTCCAACAGTTAGAACATTTCTCAGAAAATAATTCTCCTCTGAGAAATTCTGGCTCAGTTTAACATACAATAAAACTATATTGTTAGTTCATATTGGTGGATGAAAGAAGCAATGGACTAAGAGGAGAGAACTGGGAAGGGTAGAGGAGAAACCCATTGCTTCCTTCAAAAATATGGGCAGAGCAATCCTATAGAGGTCAGTGTGAGAGAGTCTGTGCTGGAAGAACCACCGCTTCAGAAGCCCTGCCAGGCTCATGCTGGTCAGGGTGGAAGGCAGTGTTGTAGTGATACATTTTGAAGTGCAGGCACCCATCCTGGCAGTCCCCATAACCCCATCCGCAAGGAGAGGCCCAAAATACAGGCAGCTGTGTTGATCCATATAAAAAACCCAGTTCTCATATACTAGCACGTAGGGATGTCGGAGAAATCCACAATAGATTCAAATGAGTTCAGATTTCAAAGAATCCGACCTGAGGATTCTGCAGCGGACTGGCTTTATCTAAGTCCAGGGCTGGTGCTACCATTAGGTCAACTAGGCCGCTGCGTAGGGCGCAGGGCTAAAGGGGGCGCCAAAACTGCTTTGGGGGGAAAAATACAGTCCGCGGTGCGCCATATAACCTCTTCCCGCCCTAAGCGCTCCCCCTCGCTTCACAGGCTCGGGGCTGCCGCTTCTTCCTGCCGGGCCTGCCCTCCACGCGGCTCGCCTTGGCTCCGCCCCCTCTCGCTTTGGCACCGCAGCCTCCGCCTCCTCCCTGCTCCCCGGCTCCTCTCGGCATCGCCGCCCACAGCTTGGTTCTCCTGAGCCCCCAGCCAGTCCAGCTCTGATCCCCTCGATGCCAGAAGGACATAATCCATAGCCCACAAGGATGCACAGTCTGCACAACATACAATAGTCCTCCTGCTGCTGCTGCTGCTGCTGCTGCTGCTGCTGCTGCATTACATTATCCCACCTTTTTTCCTCTTGCAAGGAACCCAAGGAGGCTTACATGATCCTCCAGCCCAGCTTCTCCCCCTCAGTGCTCCAAGGGTTAAAGTAACTAAGCTCTGCTTCTCAGAGGCAGGAGTTTCCACAACTGGGAAACCGGGAGGGGGAGGCACTTGGAATGGTCCTGCTTTTGTGTTCCCGGAAGGGAAATTGGGCTGGGGAGGTTTCCTGGCAGGGAGGGGGAGTCTGGCCCGAGGGGAGGCGGTGGCAGCGGCAAAGAGGTGAAGGGGTTGCATGGCTGGGTCGGAGGAGAAGAAGGAGAGAGGCGCCAAGAGGTTACTTTGGGGGAAGAGTAAGGGGAGTCCCCCCCCCCAGTTTCCCTTCTGGAATCATAGTTAGGGGAGACTTGATCCATGCAGTCCGGTGGGGCCCAAAGATTTCAGTGGCTGCTATTGCAGGATCCTCTTAGAGATTCACTCAGGCCCGATGGGGAGGGCGGATGGATTGGGGTGGTGGGGGCTTGGGGCAGAGCAGATAGCCTGGCTTGGTGGTGTGTGGGGAGGAGAAAGAGCACTCAGAAAAAGAAGGGAAGGGACACCGTGAAGGCGAAGATCCGTGCAGTGCCGCCTACTCCAATCCGACACCCTCCAGCTGAATGAAGCCCGTGGAAAGAACTTACACGGAAGTAAACCCCCTTGATCTCAATGGAGCTGGAAACAACATGTTTAGGACTGGAGAGGAAGGGTGTGTGTGTGTGTGTGTGTGTGTGTGTGTGTGTGTGTGTGTGTATGAATGCGGATCATGCATAATGGTCATAGGGCAGGAGGGAAGGCTCAAGTGGGAAGGGGGGGGCGCTAAATATCTGATCTTGCCTAGGGCACCAAACTGCCTTGCACCGGTGCTGTCTAAGTCATGCAGATTCCATGAACTTGCAGACAAGTTGGGGGGGGGATTTGCACAAATTTGCATTAGCGGTCGTGTGAATTAGCGCAAATTCACACTTGCTGCTATTAGGGATGTACTGGAAGCTCAGAGAGAGCAGGGAATTCCAAGCGGGGTGGTAGATAACTTCAGCATCCCTGCTAATAAAAAAAAGTGCTGGTGCTGCATCCCTGTGAGCTCTGGCTCCACTACACAATGAGAAGACCTTGGGTGGTGGATCTCCTTCTCTTCCTGCAGACCCGCTCTCTGCTGGCAGAGGGGAAGGTCTGGAACATCCAATGGCTCTCAGCAGCCCTCTCCAAGAGCTTAGGGTTGCTTGCTGAAGTAGCATAAAGCAATATTTCAACTGGATCCTGACATTTTCCATCCTATTGGTAGGCAGAGAAATGGGGAGGGGAGGATGAATACCCTCCAGGGGATTGACATTATCCAACAGTCCAGGGGGAGCCTGAAAAAGAAAATCCATCATAATATTCTTTCTTTCTTTCTTTCTTTGAGAAACTTTGGAGCTCACTCTCTCTATCTACCCTCCCCTCTCTATATGTGCAGTGTTGTATTCTGTGAATTAAAAGCAGCAGGGGCCTCAAATTGCTTATTCCAAGTGGCTGTATTGACATGAGTGTTCCTGTCACAAGGGCTGTGGGAGCAGTTAAGGACATATGGTGAATCAGACCAAGGGTCCATCTAGTCCAGCATTCTGTTCACACAGTGGCCAGCCAGCTGCCCAAGGGAAACCCGCAAGTAGGACATGAGTGCAAGCAGCACCCTCACTGCCTCATGTTCCCCAGCAACTGGTATACACAGGCAGGCGTAAGCAGTTTGGTGCCTAGCACAGGCGCCCCCCCTTACTTGACTCCTCCCCCACCCTATGCTCCTGCACCCCCTAGCCCTGCGCCCAGCGCCGCCTAGTTGCCAATGTAACCGCCCTCACGGCTTACTGCCTCTGATACTGGCAGTAATATCTAGCTCTCATGACTAGTAGCCTTATCCTTCATGAATTTGTCTAATCCCTTTTAAAGCCATCCAAGTTGGTAGCCATCTCTACATCTTCTGGTAGCAAATTCTTTGGTCAAGCTATGCACTGTGTGAAGAAGTACCTCTTTTAGTCTGTCCTGTATCTCCCATTCAGCTTAATGGGATGATCTCAGGTTCTAGTATTATGAGAGAGGGAGAAAAACAGTTCTGTGTTCAGTGCCATTTTAAAGGGCCCAGTTTCTTTCCTTTCTAGGAAAATGTCACTGTAAAGAGACTTTTTTTCTTTTTCTTTTCCTTTCTTTTTTTTTTCTTTTTTTCTTTTTTTGGTGACAATTTTAGAGGGGAGGGGGAGATTATATCAAGAAGATTTCCAAAGCCTCTGTGAATCATCTGAAACTTGTAGATAGTGAGACCCTTTATCATATGAAAAAGGAAATATATACACCTGTCTTACAGAAAAAAGGAGCCTGCAACATTGTACCAAGCAAGCCAAACAAATGAAATGCTGGCATTTGAGGCTGGTGGGCTGTATTACCAAAGGATTTTTGAAAGGTTAAATTGATTATATACATTTCCTTACCACCAATACACATTTTTGTACATGCTGGGGATGAAAAGTGCTATGTCAACAAATATGTTTTCATTCTTTTAGCATCTCAAAGTATGATTCTATATTCCACTGTGTAGGAGCAATGGAGCACAATGTGTGATATGCAACTTTGCACAAGCTGAAGGCAAGCTTGTGCAACAGACCCTGCCACCCTGCAGCCCCTTGTACCCCATGAAAAGACTCTCTAGAGGATCCGGGAGACTTGCTGAACATTGTGGGCTGTGTTTTATGGGGCTGCAGTGGGAAGAAACAATTGCTGAAATCAAGAACTTCACGCAAGGGGTGCAAGATTCCAATGTCCGACTTTAGGCAATTCCTCCTTTCCACTGCAGACCCAGAATACACAGCCCACAATGTTCAGTAGGTCTACCTAACCCACTGGAGCAGGAGTCCCCAATGTGGTGCCCATGGGTACACAGGATTATTATTTTTTAAAATTCTGTTGTTTTTTAAATATACATTCATGGATTTTTATGAAATGCATACAACTTTCTAGCAATTATACAAAGGCTTCAGCAAACACAGACCAAATATCAAAATAAGTACCGTATCCATCAGGGCCGGTGCTACCATTAGGCCAACTAGGCAGCTGCCTAGGACGCAGGGCTAAAGAGGGCGCCAGAAACACCTTGAAAAAAAAATACAGCGCTCTCAAGTGGGAAGGGGGGGCACTAAATATCTGATCTTGCCTAGGGCACCAAACTGCCTTGCACCGGTCCTGGTATCCATTTGAAGTTGGTGTCTGTATGCCACCCTTTCATACATCGAAAGTGTTGTAAGGTCCTCAATCCATTGCATTCTAGAAGGAGGGTGTTTATTGTTCCAATTTTGTAATATCAGTCTTTTAGCTGTCAAAAGGGCACAGAGAATCCATTTCCCCTCCCATTTGTTAATTGCCATGAAGCAAGTAGATAATTTAAAAGAGCATGTACATCAGTGAAAGATTGTTCCAGTACAAAATTTATCTGTGTAATAACCTCCTCCACCCAAAAAGCAACTACTGGACATTGCCAAAACATATGTTTAAAAGAAGCATTAGCTGTATTGCACCACCAGCAATTAGCTGAACTAGATAATCCCTTATTAAAGCAATGTGGTGTCCAATAGACATGAAATTAAAGTTTTTGCGGAATAAGACGCAGCCTAAGATCATAGACACGACAGGTAGATGCCAAAGTGGCAATCCACTGATTAGGCATTTTGTGGTGGTGCCCACAGCAGTCTCTCAAATTCCCAAATGTGCCCACGGGTCCAAAAAGGTTGGGAACCCTTTCTCTGGAGAGTCTTTTAAGATTACAGGGCAATGTGAGGGGCAAGGTGAAGGGAAAGATCCATTACATGAGCTGCCTTCCACTCATGCAATTTTGTACACCAGTAGAACTCATGAAAGAGATACCATTGGCTTGTTTACTGTCCATTTATTAATCCTTTCTTCACAACATGAAACAAGTGTTCAAATACTGGAGGATATGATTTGAGATCTCTCCCTTTCTTTCAGTTGTGCAGCAGTCCTGAAACTTAAATACCTGATGTCATAAATCTGCAACATTCCTGTGAATTTAACAAGAATAGATGAATAATTGTACGTAGTCTTTCCTAGTGTCAGAAACTATCCTGTTGCAATGTAGGATTGCCTTTCCATCAAATGTGACCTGACATCAGCAGCAGCCATTGATATATGTATGGTAGTTAGGAAGGCTAAACTCTTGATCAATACGTCAGGTTTCAAAAGTTATAGTGGTGGTGGTATAGAATTATGAGCGGCTGCATTAACAAAGCAGCAGAAAATAACATTAGGACCACTTATAGTTTGGATGTCAAAGAATGGGAGGATCATCAAAGATCCAAGCATGTCTCTGGTGTGTCACTGTCCCTCCCCTCTTGCTCCTTCAGTTTAGCTGTGACTCATTGAGACTAAAAACATACTAAACATAAAAGAATGGTTAATAGCATGCATGCATGCATGCATGCATAGCATTCTCTCTCTCTCTCTCTCTCTCTCCCTCTCTCTCTCTCTCTGGGCTGCAGTTAAGACCAGCATTTCTTCACTATCATGTGATCCACCCAAACTACACCATAAACATCAATTAACATGATAATACCTATTAATCTACACAAACACAACTCATTTGTCATCTTTCTCTTGCAACCCATTCTGTGTGCATTTGTGTAAAGAAAGAGGATAGGGAGTGGGGAGTGAGAGAGAAGATTGAATGACTTCTCTATCAGTGGATTAGCTTTGGAAGAAGGTCTGAATTTCAGCATGTCTTTGGTAAGTAAAAGCTAATTTGTTTCACTTTACTCTGAAACACCTATTTATTATTCCACTTTCATGATATCACTTATGTCTTAAGCAAAGGACTTGGAATAAGAGGTAGGGGGATGCGAAGAAGCAATAAAAATATCTCATTGCAGCAATCAAGGACAAAGACTAAATTAACAATTCCTTTTCATTAACTTTGCGTCACAACATACTCTCATTCCTCTGATGTTTTGCTTATGGAACAAGAGGCTTATTTTAGTGGGTGACATATCAAAGCCTTTTCCCATTCTTTTCTAGCCTGAAGGTGCTGTTTTAGTTTCGTTTTGTTTGGTTTTATTCTGCATAGATCTCTGTTGTTGGATGAAGGAGCTAGCTGCATGATACCATAACCTCATGAACTGTATGCAAACTCTAGTATGGATGGCCAAATGGGGGTAAACACAGGGTGCTACTATTCTCTCGAGAAGTGGTATGTGTAAATAGCACCTTAGCAAGAATTTTCCCTATAGATAACAATAGAAGAGGAGATAAATCACTTTTCAGAAATCTGAGGGAGAGAGCTGGAGTAAATAATACGTGTGTGTGTGTGTGTGTGTGTGTGTGTGTTTTAAGACAGCTGCCTTCCCCAACCTGGTTCCCTCCAGACATATTGGACTTCAACTCTCATCAATTCCAGCCTGCCAGCACGGCCAATGGTCACGAAAGCTGATAAATGTCATCCAAACATCTGGAGGGCACCGGATTGGGAAGGTAGCACTACAGGGTAGACACGTTCGGCTGTTGCAACAAAGCAACTGTAAGTCTTGTGTCACCGTAACAACTAACCAATTTATAGTGGCATGAACTTTCATAGAGATCACTTCAGAAAATGCTCCACACATCGAACAAAATGGGCTCTAGTCTACAAAGGCTTACACCACAATAAATTCATTAGTCTTCAAGGTGTCAAGAGACACTTTTAGGCCAATCGGACTTACGCTGAAGTAAGTGTGTATAGAATTATAACCTAACGTCGCAACATCATAGATGTCTATTGAGAAGTAAGTCCCATCGACCAGGTTCATATGATCACTGCAGCCCACTGTGGCTCATTTAAGCCACGGTGGGTTGTGGTGTGTGCCGCCCGCCCTTTTGAATATTCAAGCTGCAGCAGGTGGTCATTGTGGCTTATCATGTTGTGCAAACCCAGTGAGGGAGGGTTGCTTATGTGAGAGTTAAACAACCCTCGCATAACCTATGGGCTGTTTTAGGGTTATGTGAGGGTTGTTTAATCCTCACATAAGCTACCCTCACCAGGTTCGCATGACACAATAAGCCAGGGTGACCCCTTGCCACAGCTTGAATATTCAAAAGGGCGGGAGGCACACACCACAACCCACCATGGCTTAAATAAACAGCAATCCCATGAATCAGCCCACTGTGCTCAATGGAGCATACTTTCAGGCAAGTGGGAATAGGATTGCAGTTTAAGTCACCTTTTAAGGTGGAACACTTAAGGTGGATCATGCCTGAGAGCAATAATCAAGTACTGTAAGACCCCCCCCAAAAAAAACCCCTAGAAGGGGAAGGCCTGCAAGCACATAGAAGGCAACAGAATCTGGAGAGGACTAATCAGAATGAAGAAAAGAGATCAGCACTGTGAACTCTGTCAGCTTTCCTTCATTCTTTGTCTTTTTTCTCTTCAGGTGTAAAATACCTTCAGGTGCTAACTATGTATCTTGATCACATTTATTTGTTATTTAATTGACTAAACCCCTAATAAAATAGATTTCTCTAGGTGTAAATCTTTTTTAAAAAATGGAATAAAATTGTAACAAAAATAGAAACATAAAACCAATAGACATACTAACACAGCATAATATATAATATGGATGCAAGACCTAAAACCACCATCAGGTACAAGGCTGTAATCCTATACGCACTTACCTGGCTGGTAAGTCTAACTGTATTCAATGGGACTTTCTTCTGAGCAGACATGCATAGGATTGCACTGTAAACCTATGTTATAATCAAGCAAAACAAACAAACAAACCCCAAAACCACAAGCAAATCATTGCAATGATAATTAAACATAGCTGAAGAACATCAGCAGGAAACCTAGAAGCAAAATACAACTGTCACAAAGAAGATAGCTGATAGAAAAGTGCAGAAGCCAGAGATCAAGGGAGTAACCTAATTTTATGTCTAGGCTTTGCTTTGCTATAATCTATGACCTAACAGCAAACACCCATATTAGGCATTTAGATTTCCAGATCACTAGATGGTGTCTTCCCCAGCACTACCTGTGGGACATTTCCTTACAGCCAGAGAAATGCACTAAGGCCTGATTCTCACAATAGTTTCTGAGATGAAATGTGCCTATTCATGTGTGTGTGAGTGGGATGCATAGCTATGTAACAGAGAACAAAGAACAGGGACCTTCTTTGGCAAATTCCTCAAAGCAAGAGTTACAATGTTCCTCCTAGACGTAAACTTTGAGAACGTTCAACTCTACCATCATCTGCCAACTGAAGGTATCTCTGTCTCTTCTTCTTTGCCTGGAACTCCCTTCCCAGCATGCCCATGTGGTTTGTTACCTAGCTATTTCTGTTATGGAGGAAGGATGTTTTTATTTGTTGTGAGTCACCAGGAACTCTTCAGAGAATAGGCAGAACCTAAATTTTAAAAATCTATGATCCTTCTAATCTCTCTTCAAAACCCATCCGATGCTTTGGATTAAAACTTGTCTCTTCCCTAACCACAACAATGCTTAAGCAGGTATAACTGCATCTACATACATTCAGCTCTTAAGGATATAAACCTATGCATGTTTAGACAGAAATAAGTCCTACAACTCCCAGCATTCCCCAGCCAGCCATGCTGGCTGGGGAATGCTGGGAGTTGTAGGACATATTTCTGTCTGAACATACATAGGGTTGCACCCTAATATCCTCACCTGCCTCTCCCTTCTTTGGCCTTGCTTCACTTTCTCCACCATTGTATAAAATAAGTTCCTTGGAAGTGGAGTGGGGTGGGGTCACACTTGTCTTTGCTGCTTATGTTATGTTACAGTGCAATCCTAGGCATATCTTTTCAGAAGTAATACCCATTGAGTTCAATGGGGTTTACCTCCAAGTAAATGGGTGTAGGATTGCAGCCTTTGTTAAATTCCATGTATAGTTATGTTGCTATATACATTATAATAATCGTTATTAAAGTATAAAAATATGATTTTCGTAAAATGCTATATACCCTTTGTGCAAATCTTAATAAAGGATACTGAAAGTTCTATATGTCTCTCATCTCTAAAGGGAAAATATATTCTAGTACTTTTTTAAAAAAAAATCCATGTTTCCTCTTTAATGGGCTGAATGGTAGAAACCCAAAACAATATGGTTCACAATCAGAAACATAAAGCCAGCTCCTGTATACAATTATTTGGGTTCTTTGGAGCTCATGTATGTTATCATACTGAATCATCCTAGTTGCTTATCAACATGACTTCCTGTACCACAAAATGTTGTATGCTCCCAAGAGAGCCTCATTACAGCAGGCCTAGGAATTGTAAATGAGCTTCTTGAGTTGCGTGCAAGGCCACAATCACAGTGTTGCACCTTTTTCTACAGTGGCATATTTTATTCTCAAAATCAAATGTGCTATTTTTTCCTGTTGACAAGCAGTCTAACTGTGTCACGATTCTTCTGTAATGGATACTAACAGAACACTGAAATATCCAGAAAATAAAGCATTATAATTTTAAGTAATGGAGACCACTACAATATTATTTTTAATTATAGAATATACACACATTTTAAGAATACCTGGGATACATTCTGATGATCATATAATTCATGTGATGATTGCAGTCATCACATGATAGCTGATTCAGCTGAAGTCTTTATCTCTTAGGCAGTCATCCTACTTTGGTCTTTTTACCTTCTATGAACAATGGAAATAAAGGTGAGACATGGGACGCTTCCAGATGGACAGCTCCTAGTGCTACAAATCAAAGGACATTGCACAGCTATTCTGTCTTTTCCTCTTTAACAAATTTGAAATTTCTGTGTTGAAAGGAAGGCAGGAGAAGTGGTGGGAAAACTCAGGAGGTTATAAATGGAAGAGGATGATGCCTGGACTCCCTGTAAAATTTCATGAACAAAGCTGGACGATTGCACAATAAAGCATTGCCTGGCCATGCTGGCTGGGGATAACAGAAGTTATAGTCCAGCAACATCTGGACACCCAAGTTTGGAAAAGGCTGGTCTATGGCTTGTTCCATTCAATATTGCGCTAGTAGCCTGTCTCATTAATCTGAAGACTTGAACACCCATTATATTCCTCACAGGAATTCCTGGCAATGGTCTCTTCATGGTGAGCCATCTCTCCACTTCCAAGTAGAAGTATTACTATGTAAGAGTTCCATCTTGATATCCCTTTCGGCAGGAATGTGGATTGGGAATGTGATGGTGATTGAGCTCACAAGATTATTGTTATGATGATGCTCCACTTCTACACATTATGGCTAGAATGGGAATTACATGCCAGGGGTAGATGTTCTCAGTGGTATCCCTATAATGTGTGCTCTTGCTTGGACTTAAAAAGACTATGGTGAGTCTTTTCTTCCTAGATCACTACCAGGACAATAGACCAACAGTGGTGGTCAAACTCTTCATGTCTGGGCTACATAGATAACTCTCCCTCTCCCTCCCCCCTCTGTATTCAATTTCTGAGATTATTCTAATTATTTAACTGATGCCAGTGTGAGTAATATCTGAGGCTGTGGACATAATCTGCATCAGGCCCAGGAACATCTTAGATACAGTAAAGAGTACTTCTGAGCATATAAAGAGTACTTAACTACAGCTAATCTGCATATACATGAGGTTAGGGAGAAGAGTCTTCAGATTTTTTTTAGGAAAAGTGTTGGGGAGGATACTTTGGGGTCAAAAGGACAGATGGCAAACTATTTATAGGAGACTACCCCCAAAAAAATTATAGAAGAAATATCTCATCCCACAACTCCCCTTTTCATTCTATCTGCACTCAGTGTTGATGTTATCCATTTTGTTCCTAGTAAACCCACAGCAAATTGTACTATATCACGACTGTGGAATGCTAGGCAACTCACATCTTGACATTATTGTAATTTTTTTAAAGGTAGGAATCATGTATTACAGCCTCAGGGGTATTACCAGGATGAATCAGTTTATAATACAAATGCTTTGTGTATACATCTTTCAGTCATAAAGTGTACTGCAAAGTTTTGAATATTGTATGAATAATATTTTCTCTATTCCGTTTCTCCATCTAGAGGGCAGGGATAATAGCTATCTCACAGATATCGTGGGAAGAAGCTATGAATATTAGTAAACAAGAATGCAGTGGGGGAAAGAGCTATTCTCTAGTAGTCTAGGTCTAGCACAGTTATGTAGGATCTGAGGATCAGCTCTGCCACACTTTTCCAAGGAACCCAGCCTATTTTATCCACACAACAACCCTGTGAGTTGGGTTAGGCTGAGAGCTGATTGGCCCAAGATCACCCAGTTAGCTTCATGGCTATGAGGGGAATTGAACCCAGCTCTCCCTAGACTACTCTGCCCACTGCACCTCACTGGCTAATGACTGATCAAACATCACAAACGGAGCCTTCAAACGCAATACTTTACAGTGGAGCAGATCACATGCTCAGCCAAAATTCCGAGTGTTAAATTGTGGTGATGATGAACCAAGACAATGATGTACATGCAAGATAACCCTATTTTTATTGACTTGGCCCTAAATGTTTCTGGTGACTTTCAATTTTTTTTCCAGTCGCTCAGCAGAAGGATAAAAGAGATTCTTCTCTGTTCCTAAATGGCTGAGGGGCAGGATACGTAAAGGATGGTTTCCTCTCTCTCCTGTGAGCCTGCCCACTCTTTAAGATCAATGGGAGAGTCTCTCCTTTATGTCCTGAGGTGCAATTGTCTGGGACATAGGAGAAGGCCTTTCTCTGAGGCCATACCTAGGATAGAATCATAGAATCATAGAATCATAGAAAAGTAGAGTTGGAAGGGGCCTACAAGGCCATCGAGTTCAACCCCCTGCTCAATGCAGGAATCTAGGTCAAAGCATCTCTGACAGATGTCTGTCCAGCTGCACCTTGAATGCCTCCAGAGTGGGAGAGCCCACAACCTCCCTAGGTAGTTGATTCCATTGTCTTATTGCTCTGACAGTCAGGAAATTTTTCCTGATGTTTAGGTGGAATCTAGGTTCCTGTAACTTGAGCCCATTATTCCGTGTCCTGCAAACTGGGATGACCGAGAAGAGATCTTTGCCCTCCTCTGTGTGACATCCCTTCAAATACTGGAAGAGTGCGATCATATCTCCCCTCAGTCTCCTCTTCTGAAGGCTAAACATGCCCAGTTCTTTCAGTCTCTCCTCATAGGGCCTTGTTTCCAGTCCCTTTATCATCCTTGTTGCCCTCCTCTGAACCCTCTCCAGTTTGTCTATGTCCTTCTTAAAGTGAGGTGCCCAGAACTGGACGCAGTACTCAAGATGAGGCCTAACCAGTGCCGAGTAAAGGGGAATTATCACTTCCCGCGATTTGGAAGCTATACTTCTATTAATACAGCCCAAAATTGCATTTGCCTTCTTTGCAGCCACATCGCATTGCTGGCTCATATTCAGTTTGTGATCTACCACAATTCCAAGATCCTTCTCACTTGTAGTATTGTTGAGCCAAGTGTCCCCCATTCTGTAACTCTGCATTTGGTTTCCTCTCCCTAGGTGCAGCACTTGGCATTTATCCCTATTAAATTTCATTCTGTTGTTTTCGGCCCAGCGCTCCAGCCTATCGAGGTCACTTTGGATTTTGTTTCTGTCTTCCAGAGTATTAGCTGTTCCACCCAACTTTGTGTCATCTGCAAATTTGATAAGCATTCCCTGTACCTCCTGATCCAAGTCATTAATAAAAATGTTGAAGAGCACCGGGCCCAGGACCGAGCCCTGTGGTACCCCACTCGTTACCTCTCCCCAGTTTGAGAAGGAACCATTGATAAGCACTCTTTGAGTCCGATTCTTTAGCCAATTGTGGATCCACCTGATAGTTGTTCCATCTAGCCCACTCTTAGCTAGCTTACTAATCAGGATATCATGAGGCACTTTGTCGAAAGCTTTGCTGAAGTCCAGGTATATAATGTCCACAGCATTCCCACAGTCCACAAGGGAGGTTACCCGATCAAAAAATGAGATCAGATTAGTCTGACAGGATTTGTTCTTGACAAATCCATGCTGGCTTCTAGTAATCACTGCATTGTTTTCAAGGTGCTTGCAGACTGACTTCTTTATAATCTGCTCAAAAATCTTCCCGGGGATTGATGTCAGACTGACTGGCCTATAGTTCCCAGGTTCCTCCTTCTTGCCCTTTTTGAAGATGGGAACAACATTTGCCCTCCTCCAGTCGTCTGGCACTTCACCTGTCCTCCATGATTTCTCAAAGATAATAGACAGTGGTTCTGAGAGTTCTTCTGCCAGTTCCTTTATTACTCTAGGATGCAGCTCATCAGGCCCTGGAGATTTAAACTCGTTCAGAGTAATCAGGTGCTCCTTGACCATTTGCCTATCAATCTCAAGCTGCAATTCTGCCCCTTCAGTCTGCACTTCAGGTTTGCCAGGGGGGTCATAGACCCTCTTTTGGGAGAAGACCGAGCCGAAGTAGGAATTGAACACTTCTGCCTTTTCTTTGTCTTCTGTTATCAATTTGCCATCCTCATTGCGTAGTTGAACCACCAGTTCTTTCTTCTGTCTTTTACTGTGCATGTATCTGAAGAAAGCTTTTTTGTTGCTTTTAGCATTCCTCGCTAACCTTAGCTCATTCTCAGCTTTAGCCTTCCTGACACTATTCCTGCAGTTCTGTGCTACCTGCCTGTACTCTTCCCTTGTAGCCTGTCCTTCCTTCCACTTCCTATACGTGTCCTTTTTGTTTTCAGGTCATCTTTGAGTTTATTGTGAAGCCACATTGGCTTCTTCTGTTGCCCTCTGCCTTTTTTCCTTGTGGGAATTGTTTGCAATTGTGCCTTTAAAATTTCCTTTTTTAAAAACTCCCACCCCTCCTGGGCTCCCTTTCTCGTGAGAGTCACATGCCATGGGATCTTACTAATCATTGTTCTGAGTTTGTTAAAATTGGCTTTCCTAAAATCCAGGGTACGTGTTTGGCTACACTCAGCTTTTGCTTCTGTTAGAATCAAGAACTCAAGTATAACATGGTTACTTTCCCCCAGAGTTCCTGAAACTGCCACTTTATCCACTAACTCGTCTCTGTTGGTTAGAATCAGGTCAAGGATAGCCGATCCTCTAGTTCCTTCCTCCACTTTCTGTAGGAGGAAGTTATCAGCAGCACAGCTCAGGAATTTCTTGGAGGGGCCATGTTTGGCTGAATAAGTCTCCCAACAGATATCAGGGAAATTGAAGTCCCCCATTACTACCACATCGTGCCTCCTTGAAACAATGGCAATTTGCTTTTCAAAAGTTCCATCCTCGTCTTCTCCTTGATTGGGTGGTCGGTAGTAGACTCCAACCGCCATGTTCGTTTTATTCTTTGCCCCCTTTATTTTAACCCAGATGCTCTCAATGGGGCTGCCAAGCTCCTCTTCCTGTATCTCTGTGCAGAGATACGTATTTTTAACATACAGTGCAACTCCACCTCCCTTTCTGTTGCTTCTGTTCCTTTTGAACAAGTTATACCCTTCAATTGCTGTATTCCAGTCATGGGAGTCATCCCACCAGGTTTCAGTTATCCCTATCAAGTCGTACTTGCCCTCATGTATCAAGAGTTCAAGTTCGTCTTGTTTATTGCCCATACTCCGGGCATTAGTATAGAGACATTGAAGACTATGTGCTTTATAGTCCGACTTTCCCCCTACATTTTGTGGTAGACTATCAATGGGCACCGCTGGAGCTGTTCTCTCCATTGTGGCATAGAGGCCTTCTTCCATTGGTACCCCCGAGTTTATGTCTCCCTCCCCTGTTGGATTCAGTTTAAAGCCCTCCTGATTAAGTTCCTCATGCTGTGGCCAAACACATTCTTCCCAGTCCTTGTGAGGTGCAACCCATCCTTTGCCAGCAGTCTATCTTCCAGGAAGCGTAGCCCGTGGTCCCAGAATCCAAATCCCTCACGTCGGCTCCACCTTCGTAGCCAGTCATTCACTCGGAGTATTTTTCTTTCCCTTTCTATGCCTCTTCCAAGTACTGGAAGGATGGATGAGAAAACTATCTGGGCCCCAAAGTTCTTGAGTTCCCTTCCCAGCTCTTCAAAGTCTGCCGTGATTTCTTTGTAACTCCGCTTGGCAGTATCATTTGTACCCACGTGGAAGAGAAGAAAGGGGTATGTGTCGGTGGGCTGCATGAGCCTCGGCAGCTGCTCTGTCACATCCTTAATCCGTGCCCCAGGGAGACAGCACACCTGGCGAGTCCATGGGTCTTCGCGACATACTTTGGCTTCGATCCCCCGCAGGAGGGAGTCTCCCACTACGAGTACTCTTCTCTTCCTCTTGCTGTAGGCCTTGGTTTGATTGCCTCCACTTGACTGACCCTCAGCCTCTTGCTCGCTGTCACGTTGGGTGCCCGGTAATCCGTCCTCTGCAGGCTGTCCTCTGCTCTCATCCTCAAGTACATGGAAGCGGTTCCATAGCTCCACTGCTTCCACAGGCGCAGAGTGTCTTGTAGATCTTCTGCTCCTAACAGTCACCCTTTTCCAGGGAGTTCCCCCTGCGTTCTTTTCCCTTGCCTCTGCAGTCTCCGACTCCGCCTCATCCTGCCGTTGCCCTTCTGGCTCCTGTACTGTGCTTTGGTGCTGTAGATCCACCGTTCTGTCTAAGAACTCCTCGCTTTCTCTTATGCTCCTGAGGGTTGACACTTGCTGCTCCAGTGCTCTGACCTTTTCTTCCAACAGCGTGACCAGCTTGCACTTGTTGCATGTGTAGGCCATGTTGATCTCCGGCAGGAAAACAAACATTGCACACCCCTTGCAGGTCACCACCACTGCTGAGTCCTTTCCTTCCATAGTGCTCTGTTTCTGTCTTCCTAGAATATATATATATATATATATATATATATGTTTTTATTTTATTATTTTATTTTATTTTATTTTTTTATTATTATTTTTTTAGGGACCTCCCCCTTGACCTCCGCTGCCGAACTCCGCTGCCGAACTCCGCTGCCGAACTCCGCTGCCGAACTCCGCTGCCGAACTCCGCTGCCGAACTCCGCTGCCGAACTCCTGTTTGCTCTCCCTGTGCGCTCGCTCTGTTCGCTCTCTCTCTGGGAGCCTGCTTGCCTTATCACAGCCCCAAAAACAGCTGGAGCCTCTCTCCTGTTGTGCTCCTGCTCAGCTGGGAGTCAGGAACAGAATGAGCTCCCAGGCCACGCCCTGCAATCAGCCCCACTTCCTGCAATCAGCTGCAATCAGCCCCAGGTAGTTGCAGTCTGCAGGAGCTTCTGCTCAACAGAATGAGCTCTCAGGCCACGCCTTTCCCTTGCAGCACTGCTTAGGGAGGTTCACCTTGCCCCCTCTTTGGGTGTTTCCACCATCTTATGAAGACCTTTGTTTTTCAGCTGGTATTTGAACTATCAAGTTGACAATTTTTTAATGATTCCCCAGAAAATAATTTTAAATGGAGTTGTGTTTTTTAAAAAAATCTTCTGTCTTTTAACATTCTTTATTCTTATGATACTCATTGTTTTAAAATGTTTTGGAACCACCTTGAGCATTTTATGAATGGGAAGTTTGATTATAAACATTTAAATAAATATAGAAATCATCCTCATCAACTTTTTTTTCCTGTTTTTGATTCTCTGCTTCATCCTTCTTCCTCATATTCTCCTCCTCGTCTGTTACCTCAAGACATTGCCCAGCTTACTACTATTTTACTACATCATCTTCCTTTTCACATTCCTCCTTTTCCTTTTTTTATTTATTTCATCCCTCCTTCTTTATTGACACCTCCTATGGCCTGCTGATCCTTGCACCGTCATAGGTCTTTGGGTAAAGGGAGCAACTGCTGCTACTGCATAAACACTGAGAGAGGAATCGACAAATCTTTCAATTTTGGCTTCGCTTAGTTTCTCATTTTTCCAAGCTTCAGTTCAACTTGAACTTTGAGAATTTCTCCAGTCTTAAGTTCAGACCATCTCAAGTTGTTTGTTTGTTTTTTAAGTTCACATGAAAACCCATAAGCATTTTTGTGCACATTTCTCCTAATATGTCCATTTTGTGCAGTTTTACAAGCAGTTGTGCAAGCATTTTTACAAGCAGTTGTGCAAGCATTTTTACAAGCAGTTGTGCAAGTGATGTTCCTAATATAATGCAAATTTGAACATTATTTTCTCTAATCTATGCATGTTTCTATGCATTTTTGATTGGAGAACTCCATTGCAACATTCAGAAAAGTGTGAATTTCCCTGAGTTTTGGTTCACATAGTGGTCTGAAAGTGCAAAATGAGGTAAGTTTGCATTAAAATATGAACCGAACAAATTTCCTATCCCTACATAATACCCTCAGACATCAAGATCCACATGTCCAATCCAGGGTACTCTTCTGTACAATGAACATTCTGCGTGAGCCATCCTTTGCTTAGTTACTTTCACATCAGAGAACCCATATTTTTTTGAAGATTACTTTTTTTTATTATAATCTGGATCTGCAGAAATATAAGAACAGGAATCTACCTTACTGTGCCCCATAAAATGTAACCTAGGAATGTGTGATCCTGAAGGCAGAAAAATGAGTGAAACAAAAAAGAAAGAAAGAAAAAGAGATGAACATCTTTAGACAGTATGAGATTAAAATTTGCAAAGTAGTGGGTGACAAGTACAGGTACAAATCCTGTTCCTTATTAGCAGGATTTGTGCCTGTACTTGCCACACTTTGCTTTAAAAAGATCTGACTTTGTGAAAGGCATATTACTTTTTTCAGGTGGTTTTAATCTAAGAGACAAATGTATAATTCTCTTCGGGTTTTGTGTTTTTGTGAATTTGACAAATTGTTTTGAGCAATCTTCTCTCTCTCTCTCTCTCTCTCTCTCTCTCTGCATCTCTCACCCTTCCTCCAAATATACACAAGCACACAATGCACAATGTTTGGTTTTTACAATGACCAAAATCTTCAATATAAAAATATATGGCACTGTAATATATGTCCAAACATGGGTATTTGGATCTATGCATTTTAACATCTGATGTAGCAATGCATGGATGTGACACCAAGGCAGTGAGCAGATGGGGGTAGGAAAGAGAATGAAAAATTAAAGGAGTCTAAATGAATGATGGAATGTCGACACTTAAATTGGTAGAGAAGAAAGTCACTTGGAAGCACTTGTCATTATTGAAATTTAGTCTATGATTATTTCGGTACCTGAAAGCAACTCCCTGGAAACTTGAATTGTTAATATGGATTAGCTGGTTCTCTTTCCATATAAGCAATTTAAATGAGATACAAACATGCACTTGGGAAGTTAAAGGAAGAAGAGGTCCAGGAAGACATAAAACTAGGAATGGGGAGTCGGAAGGGAAGAGAGGATGAGAAAAGTAGTGGCGCAAGCTATTTGTCAGAATGAAGAAAAATAACTTTGCTACATGACATGAAATGGGTTCTTTTTTGTGTGCGTGCTAGATTTATTATTCCATTTACTCTTAAAACAAACCAACCATAGGCATTTACCTTTGGAATATAAAGCTGCTTATTCCTGTACTGTAGACTTTAACAGAAGTATGGCTGGATGGTTCCACAAGGCATCAGTCACACTTTCCCAACATTTGCCAATATAAATATAAAAGCTTCAAATTTAAAGGATAAATAAAGCAACGCTATTATCTAAACAGGGTAAAATATAACATCCTTGTGGTTTGTGGAAATTTTTGATGTGCCTGCTGGCTTTTCAATAAAAATCAATTATGCCTTAAATGTGAGCGGTAGTCAACATACTACAGACTATAAATTCAATTTCATACTCAGGAATATGGATTAGCTGAACTAGATGCCCTTCCATTGATTTCAGAAAGCAAACGCTGATAAGGTAAATAATAGTAAGAAGCTCTCTGACACTCCACATCAAGTTCCGGATTTCCATATTATTTTTGTAAGAACTTTCTAGTCACTATAATATCCTCCTTGTGAAATATGTATGATGAATGGATATTATACGGATTGCTGATTCATCTCTATTTACAGAATGGATATTTAGCTTTTATAATGCAAGGTGGGAATGGTATAGGAAACGAATATACTTATTTCCTTTTGCTCGGTGGAAGGCATGCATCATCCTATCTGAATAAAGCCATGGGTAATTACAGAACATTCTGATTAAGCTCATGTTCTTTAGACTAGAATCTCCTATAAATAAATGCTCCAGAGAATAGGACTGCAAGACAGCAACACTCACTACAATATAAATTAGAGGAAAAGAAACACAATGTGCTGTAAATTCAAAACAAAATGACCTCTGCGTACTTTGTATTGAACATCTTAAGCTGGAAATAAGAGAAATTTGATAGATTCAAACAACAACAACAACAGTGCTTAGTATTTATATAGCAATTTTCCTAAGTCCTCAAAGTGTTTTACATAAAAGGATGGAAAAGAGAAATGTACGGTCTAGGAAAGAAAAATAGTGAGAATAAGCAAGACTAGAAAATAAATCATGAAGGATATTATTGCAATTGTTTTGTTTTGTTTTTTAAAAAAGAATAGAAAAGAAAATCACACTTGTATAAATCTTTCTATCCAATCTATCACATTTCTATCCCACCCTTCCTCCAAGGAACTCTTGAATAGCACACATTGGGTTGTCCCAATGTTTATCTTCACAACAACCCTGTGAAGTAGGTTAGGATGAAAGAATCACCCATTTCATACATCATATCTGTGGAGAAACAATGTGCATTGGCAGGGGACAGCATTGTGGAAGCAGGTTCTGCAACCTATAAGTGGGTCCCAGTGTTGGGAAAAAGGCAGGATACAAATAGAATAATAATAATAATAATAATAATAATAATAATAATAATAATAATAATTTGTTTCAACATCTAAAATGAGCTTATGTACAAGTGTATGCACATAGGTACCTCTCCTTGTCATCGGGAACCCTGACTTTGTGTGTGTGCGCGCACACACACACGCTTTAAAAGCTTGGGCTTTCTCTTAGATCCAGAGAACCACCCACTCCAGAGAAGCTTCTTGAATCCAGAGAACCACCCACTCCAGAGAAGCTTCTCTGTCATTGCCAGTCCTCTTATATACCAGTTGCATCCTTTCCCCCTCCTTTGCCACAATTACCAAAATCTGGGAGAGTGGAATATGGCAGCTGAGTGGAGTTGCAAAACTCAGTCTCTCTCTCTCTCTCTCTCGTTTTTAAAAAAATATTAAAAAAATATTTCTTACATTTAAAAACAATAGAAACTGAAAGACTAAAGTGCCTGGGAAAATAAGGTCTTCACTAGGTGCTGAAAAGAGCACAATGTAGGCACCAGGCAAGCCTCTCCGGGGCCAGCATTCCACAACTGGGGTGCCACAACTGAAAAGGCCCTCTCCAGAGTAGCCACCTGCCTCACTACATTTGGCTGGGGACCCAGAGAAGGGCCTCTTGGATGATCTTGGAGTCCAGGTAGACATATATTGGAGGAGACTATCCTTCTGGTAACCAAGCCCATACGGCATTTAGGGCTTTCAAAAGTTGATACCGCACTTTGAATTGGGCTTGGAAATGGATTGGTAGCAAGTACTGGTATAATATGGCCACTTCTCTGCAATCAATCTTCCATCATTGATAGAAAGACTGAAAAAATGAGTCTTTCAGTTCTTCTAATAATATAATATAATATAATATACTAAATAATAGTTTCTGAGCAAATGGGAAAGGGGGAGAAGATGAATGCTAGCCAATGAGTGGACTGCCACCAAACCATTAACAGCTGAGGTGAAATTTGGGCTTGGCTTGTAATACCTCTGCTGAGTTGGGCTCAGTTCATAATAGCTCTGGGATTTCTGAACTAGGAGATTTATTCCCAAGCACCCCTGCCCCCGCCCCCACCATTTCTGACCGTCTTCTCCATCCCTACTTATAGTGTTAATTGCATATATTTAGTCTTCTGAATGTGTGTGTGGTGTAGAAAATGGAATATTAGTCTGCAGGAATTTATTTATTTATTTATTTATTATATTTATACCCCGCCTTTTTTCCTTCAAGGAACCCAAGGTGGCTTACATAATCGTCCGTCCTCCTCTCCATTTTATCCTCAGAACAACCCTGTGAGGTAGGTTAGAATGGGTCTATGCAAAAATCCCAAGTCAGCCACTGACATCATGTGATCATCCCATGAACATGTGGGATTGTAGGTGAAACATACTCATGCAGAGATGCCATTTATGTGAACCAGTGCCTCTGCTTGGATCCTGTACACATGATCGCCGGGATGGTGGTGTCACTTTTTGGAGTCACTGCAGAAATCTCAGTGGCCGCTTATATAGCATCCATGTGAAGGTGCTGATTCACACATATGGAAGCATAGCCTGGGTACAAGCCTGACAGTGATAACTTGGGGGCCACCTGTGACATGAAAACCAACTTACAGTTTCCCATCATGTACAAAAGGAATAATGATAATAATAGTGACTAGATCATAGGATTATTCTGAAGACAAGTGATTACAAACCATTGTACATTGTTAAAATGTTATATGAGTGATTAATAAATGTTTAGATTCTGGTTTAGATGATAGTGTAATAGTTATAATGTAATACTTCATTAATTTGATACTAAACATGAAGCTACGTTAAACAGATGGCTTTCATTAATTCATTGTTCCTGGAAAATTACTATTTAGAATGCTCTATCTAGAATATAGAGACCTTTAGTGAACACAAGGAATAAAACTAACAGAAGTCATTCCCACTGTTTTGTTCCATCTTAACTAAATCATTTTGCAGAAAACTACACAATTGTTTAGGGAAAAATCATTCTTATACGTGCACTTGGAAATTTGCAAATATTCGTAAACAGCTCACTCTTGAGCAAAGAAGAAAAATGCTATTAAGCAGGTGTTAGAATTTAAATGACATCTCATTAGTGACTCCTTCCTGTGGCAAATAGACAAAACCCTCACAAACTACAAACCTTGATTTAAATGCCATCCATGTTACTCCTAAAAGTTTTTTGTTTTGTTTTTTGTTTGGTCCCGTCATGATTTTTATGAAAACATTGAGCTCTTTTTCAACATTTTAAAAACTAATCAACCATAGTTGCACCTAGTAGGGCATTGAAATCAATGACAAAATTCCCATTGATTTTAAAAGTTTCTGATTGGAACTTGTATCGTAGACAGGGAATGGAGCCATGGGGGAAGGCATGATAATACTGTAAAAAGACACCACATCTTAGCATATGATTATTCTCAGCAGAGGCTAGAAAAGCAAAATCTATATCCTTGATATGAAGTGTCTCCTAGTTCTCCCCTGCTGCAAATGTTACACAAGTCTATTTCCCGCCCCCCCAACCTTTCAAATAGGCTTTCAAATTATTTATATATCTATAAATAATTTTTATAGATAAAAAATTATTTTTTTATCAGTGTGGTGTTTTTTTACCAGTGTGGCATGGGGGCCAGTGTGGCGCTCAGGAGATGTGGGTTCTAGTCCCTGCTCCGCCATGAAACTCACTGGGTGACTTTGGGCCAGTCACTCACTCTCAGCCTAACCTACCTCACAGGGTTGTTGTGAGGATAAAATGGAGAGGAGGAGGAGGATTATGTAAGCCGCCTTGAGTTCCTTGCAGGAAAAAAGGCGGGGTATAAATATAATAAATAAATAAATAAAATAAAAATAAAAAATAAATAAAAGATTACTATTAAATGGTACAGATCTGCAAATGCAAGAGATTAACTGTGAATAGCAATTGCAAAGTCATCCAATGGTTCTGGAATACTGTTCTGCGTGGGGGGGGGCATCTCACAATTCGAACTGTAAAGGATTGAGCTTTTGTTCACATCTGCACAGTGTGCGGGGGAGGGGAACTTTCAGCCTTTTGTTAGTGCTTCAGGCAAGTGCGTGCAACAGGCGTGAAGGCTCTTCATGTGCAAAAAGGTGCAAAGTGTAAAAGGGTATCCTGTGCATGTTTTGGGTGTGGGTTCCTAACCTTAAGGGGCACCAGTGGGTGATGGGTTTTGCAGTGCTCCCTGAATGATGCTTTTCCTTGTTAGGACCTCTAGATAAGCCAACTGGTAGGCAGACCTTGGTGACTTGATTGCATTAGGGTGGGTAGAAGGGGGGTGCACATTCCAGAGACCCCAGACCTGCTCCATAGAGGATGGGAGCCACTCCCACTGCCTGTGTTAATGGAAGACGGCCAACGTGCACTCGCTGCTTTCCTGACCTAGTGATTAAGCCTCTGACTAGTTTATCACTTCCCAGGTCACACTGAGATTTTGCAGCTAAGGTGCTAGGGAAATACTCACACAAGGCGTACCCTCTCGGTGACAGATCTTAGGTCAGGCAGCGGCACAGTCATGCAGAACCTCAGGCCTGGGGCGGCCAAATCCAGCCTTCTGGGGTTTCCCCAGGTGACCACATCCCCTCCCCCTGGCACCATCCGCTTTCCACCAACCACACGTTGTTTGGAGGTTTCCCAGCTTTTGAGCAGTTTTTTCTCCATTCTAGAAAGTTGAAATGCCTCTCTGAAGGCTTAGTTAAAGCTTTACGGTAAAATAGGCTGGTGTTTTTTGGTATTTTAGCCCCACCCCCTTTGCCTTTGGCCATGTCCACCATGACATCTCCAAAAATGGAATTCAGTCCCGAGGCTGAAAGTGGTTCTGCACCCTTGCAGGAGTGGGTCCCAACCCACCAGTTGAAGAGCAGTGACGTACGGTACAGCGCACTGCTGTGCATTTCTACTCAGAAATTCAATGAGGCTTATCCACAGGTAAGACTGCAGCCTTAGGTGACTTTTTTGCAATCACTCTGTTGAACCCCGCTTTATGAACTCTTGCTCTGTCACCCATGCTTTTGGCATGAACAATCACTGAAGCTTCTCCAAAGCATGAGCAGCCGGGTGCTGATCCCATGTCATAAAAGTTTCACTGGGACCCCACCACAGGATGACTTCCAAACACATATAATACATTTAAAAAATTGTAGATAATAAAATGCTGGCATAAATAACATCTCAGATTGCCAGAAGGCAAGGCAAAGGCATTTTATATGAAACGCAGGATGATTGACAGAAAAGCAGGTTAAGGCTGAATAAACACAGTGGGCTGTAATGCAGGGAATCTCAGGGGCCACCTTCTATTACTGCAGTACCCAAGAAAACATTTGCACAGAAACACTCATGTAAGTACTACATTCAAGCATCTGCAGTTCCTCTAACACACATTTATGTGATAAACAACTGTATGAATGTGTGAAAGGCCCCTGTTATAGAGGGAAAAGCTGAATATTCCAAATTGAGATTCCCTGCCTGGAGACCATCTAGCTGTGAGTCCTGCAAGACCTGGTCCCTGCTTCCCTGGCTCATTACACCTGGCCTGGGGAGAGTGGTGCCTGACTAACTCCAGTCACAAAAGCTGCTGCTGCTCCTGCCTTTTTTTGTTTGTTTGTTGTTATCTGTAATTATTCTGTTGTATTTTTTGAATATTTAGTGTTTTTTTAATATATTTTTAACTTGTATTGCTGTTCTTATATTCTGTAGATTATTATTATTATTATTTTGAATATTATATTCATTGTTCCTTGATGTTTTGTGTTCATGTCTTTTAGATTGTGAGCCTGAGGGCAGGGACTGTTTTATTAATTTGTGTAAGCCGCTCTGAGAGCCTTTTCTGGCTGAAGAGCAGGGTATAAATGAAATAAATAAAATTAATTAATTAATTAATCCAGGATTCATTTATTTCTTAAGGGCACTTTCCATCCAAGATCTCACCTGAACTGCTGCATCAACAGAAGCAGCTCAAGGATTCTAGACCTGGTTTATTTATTATTTTATTTACATATCTATTCATTGCCTTTCTCTCTCTCTCTCTCTCTGTGTGTAGTACACACCTACACACACTGTCACTCAGACAATATTTTAAGAAATAAAAGTGTTGAGCTTGTGGAGAGGTGGAATAAAAATCTTTTAAATAAACAAACAATAAAAAACAATACCAGCAGCAAAAGGCATGTAAAAGCAACAGCAGATTGTATTTCCTCTGCTCCCAATCAGAGCAATTTTATGGGAAAGCTTTTGAAAAAATAAAAAAAAAGTTTGAACTCGGCATTAGGAGATGAGCAAAGATGGCGTCTGGCCAGACTCCCTAGGAAGGGAATTCCAGAATCAGGTCACCTCACCACCATTACTTGGATGGAATTCCTCAACCTGTGATCTCCTAGTCCTTGCCTCTGATTATGTCAAAACATAAAACAGTCCCACCCCCCAATCTTTATGGATGGTTAGGTACATGTAGGAAAAGGTGTTCTTTTTAAATACACTGTGCCCAAGCCATTTAAGGGTATAAAGGTTTCACTCAATTAGATAATTTGCATACATCTCAAACTGCTTTCCCAGTCAATCAACAGCCTACTTCACACATAACGACAACCCAGTTGTTGTTGTTTTAAAGCCTGGATTGTTGTGAATGAGCCAGCATGCTAGTTCATGCGGCTCGATCCCTTCCACTGCCAGCACGAGCAGCTAAACAATCCAGGGATGCTCCATCCTTGGGTTGTTTAATGTGACATCCAAACCCAGGTTACAACTCTGACTTGTTCTGGGTTCTTTAGCCACTCCCACCGGCAGGAGGAGACAAGCAGGGGCAAATGAATAGTGTGAACTAGCACACTGGCTCATTCACCCCGGGCTGTAATTCACCCTGGGTTGTCATTGTATGTGAACCGGGCCTCTGTCTTGCCATGATTCAGATTCAGTTTCAGCCAGCTAGCCCTCCTCCCTTCCTCTGTTCCCCACCATGTACAAATCTGCTGAGAAAATCCAGTATCTTCAAGAAAGCTGGGAACAGATTGAAGCTTAGTATCAGAATGTGTATGATAGCTCAAACCACGTCCCTTAATGAATTCATCCAGCTAAGAGCACTGTAAATTAAAATACAGATTGATACATTTCAAAGGGTAAGGGCCAGCTCATACAAGAAATTACCTTCTCCTCACAATCCTTCCCAGTTGTTCCTGGATTCGTGTGGATAACTGAACTATGAGCAAATCTATATACACAGCTATAGCAGGTTTGTTTATTATTTATTTATTTATTTATTTATTTAATACATTTTTATACTGCCCAATAGCCGAAGCTCTCTGGGTGGTTTACAACAGTAAAAATCATAAAATACAATATCATATAAATATAAGATTTAAAACCACAGATTAAAAAACAAACAGCAAAGCTAGCAGCAGCAGCAGTTCAAAATTACAATAACAGTTAAAAACAACTACAAGATTAAAATAATTTAAATGATTAAAATGCCTGGGAGAATAAAAAGGTCCTCACCTGGTGCCGAAAAGAGTACAATGTAGGTGCCAGGCGAGCCTCTTTAGGGAGCTCATTCCACAACTGGGATGCCACAGCAGAAAAGGCCCTCCTCCTGGTAGCCACCTGCCTCACTTCCTTTGGCAGGGGCTCTCGGAGAAGGACCGCTGAAGAAGATCTTAGTGTCCGGGCAGGTACATATGGGAGGAGACAATCCTTCAGATACCCTGGCCCCAAGCCATTTAGGGCTTTGAATGTTAGTACCAGCACTTTTAATTGGGCCTGGAAACAGACTGGTAGCCAGTGCAGATGAGAAAGCACTGGCATAATATGTTCACGTCAGCCAGTCCCTGTTAATAATCTCGCTGCCCTATTTTGGACCAGCTGAAGTTTCTGGACTGTTTTCAAAGGCAGCCCCACATGTATAACGCATTGCAGTAATCCAAACAAGAGGTTACCAGAGCATGGATAACTGTAGTCAGGCTATCTCTGTCCAGATAAGGACGTAGTTGGTATATCAGCCTAAGGTTGTGGTGGATGGCAATGAAACCAATGTTTTCTGTGTACAGGCCACGCTTATATTTCCACATGTAATTGCAGGCATCCAGACTCACTGGAATAGGCCAGACTCATTGTGTGGAGAAAGTATTAACTTTTGACCTCATAAGGTAAGCCGATCCGAATCTATGTTAAATAATATCTCTTTGGAGTACCAACTATACCAAGGGTGTTTAACCACTTTCAGCCTGAGGGCCGAATTCCATTTTAGAGAAGCTCTCAGGGGCTGCATTCCAGTGGTGGGTGGGGCCAAAGGCACAGTGGGTGTGGCCAAAAATACAAAAGTATTCCAGAGTATTTCAGCTGAAAGTCTTTACTGCCAGTAACTAAGTCTTAGGAGAGGCATTTCAACCTTTTAGAATGGGGGGGGGGGATTCACAAAAGCCAGGAAACCACCAAATGATTGGTAGTTGAGGAAAAGGGTCTGTGGCTATCTAGGGAAACCCAGAGGGCTGGGTTTGACCCCCAGGACTGAGGCTCCCCATCCCTGAACTATGCTATATGGAACTGTGCAGGACCCAGCAGCTGAAATGCCATGAGACTGAGCAGAAATCCCTCAATACTACTTTCTGAAACTAACCCTGACCAAGCTGGTCCAGCTCCAGCAAGATGCCATGGGTTGATGGTACCAAAGGATGCTGAGAGATCAAGGAGAATCAAGAGGGTTGTGCTTGTGCTCCCCGGGCTCTCTCCCAACAAAGGTCATCCATCAGGGCAACCGAGCCTGTTTCAGTGCCAAACCCAGTCTAGACCCAGACTGAAATACATCCAATGTCCAATGTCTTCATGAATGGATAGTGCACCAGTGGAATCCTGTGCCGCAGTTCCATGGCAGATGCAGAGGGGTTCCTCCACAGACAGACAAATCAGTATGTAAAGGGCTCCCTGGGAGTACGAAGGTTGACCTAGACTGGCAACATTTGTCCTAATAAAGCCTTAATGAGTTCATGGTGCTATGGTTACTGAGAAAAGCTCCACACACTACAGTAGCTTCAAGGAATGGTATCTTCTTCAGAAAACATGTAATGCCTTCGTATCCATCAACATGCTTTCCAGATGCATGTACACTGAAGTTTTAAAATGCATGCGCACTCATGTGCACTGTCCATATGTATTATGAATTTCCTTTGGGAAAGTCTGTCGCAAAATTGGTATTTCCTTCAGCAATCATAATGTGTGAAGCTGCCCTCAGGATAAAACACCTGACCCTAGGAATCCAGCAGCCTCCTGGGGTGTATAAGCCAGCCCGCTGCGGGCTGTCCCCGAAGGGGGCTACACTAAAGGGGGCGTGTCCCTTTGGGTTGCCCTTCAAGGTGCCACGAGGGTGGGAGCACACCTCTTTTCTCTCTTTTCACCTCTCCCTCTTTGTTTCGAATGCCTGTGTGCCTGTTTGTGTTGCTGCCTGATTATTTTTATATTTATTTTGTTATTGTGCTGAGTTGATTGTGTATGAGTGGATGATGAATAGTGTATGTGTGGTTTTGAGTGGCTGTGGATTTGTGTTGTGAATGAGTACTGAGAGTGTGTGATAAGTGTTGGTGTGGTGGGGTGTGCAGGGAGGACCCTGATGCAGGGACCCATGGAGATGGTGCTGCCATCCCAGTGATTTGTGGCAGAAGGCAGGAGGAGGGGATTGGTACATCAGAGTGGAATGGGCTACAGATGGTTACACACTGTTTCCCTTTTACCCCCCCCTCCTCTGGATGGAGTTGCACTCCCTTTGAAAGATCAGGTTCGTTGTCTGGGGGTACTCCTAGATCCATCATTGTCGCTGGAGTCCCAAGTGACTGCGGCGGCTCAGAGTGCTTTTTACCATCTTTGATTGGTTCACCAGCTACGGCCTCTGGACAGGGATAGCTTGGCCACAGTGATTCAGCTTCTAGTAACCTCAAGACTGGATTACTGCAATGCACTCTATGTGGGGCTGCCCTTGAGGCTGCTCCGGAAGCTGAAGCTAGTGCAGAATGCAGCAGCTCGGCTATTGTCGGGAGCTGCCCCTTTTCAGCATGCAACTCCTTTGCTGAAGGAACTGCACTGGCTACCTATTCACTACCGGGTCAGGTTTAAGGTTCTGGTACTTGTGTACAAAGCCCGAAACAACTTGGGACCAGGTTACCTGAGAGAGCGCCTCCTTCAATACCAACCTGCCCGGTCGCTGAGCAGGACCAGTGCTACCATTAGGCCAACTGCCTTGCACCAGCCCTGTCGCTGAGGTCATCAGATGGCCTGCTCCTGGTGGTTCCTCATGGACCTTTGGCCTGATTGGAGTCCACCAGGAGAAGGGCCTTCAGTGTGGCAGCTCCATTTCTGTGGAACTCCCTGCCTCTGGAGGTCAGGCAAGCTCCGACATTGTGCTGCTTTCGGTGCCTGCTGAAGACCTCCTTGTTCCGGGAAGCCTTCTCTGTTGTCCAACCACCATTGTAATTTTAGTTTGTTTTCAACATATTGTTTTTGTTTCTTTTATCTGTTTTTGTCTTTTTATTGTTCACCGCTCTGGGATCTGCTTGATGTGGAGCGGTATACAAATACTGTAAATAAAATAATAATAATAATAATAATAATGAAGATTATTATTACTGTTAGAACCTGGAATTTTGTCTCTCCTCCTGGAATCCACTAAAACACTTTACTCGCATCAATCACTTTCTTGGCAGCTGTTCTAACAACATTCACTAACAGCCCTTAAGGTGGGTCCATCTCTGACTTTTGCCTTTAGGTAGGGAGTTCATTCTCCTTGTCCACAAGAACTGGCTGCCATGATTATTTCTTTAAAACCATGTATGATTCAAACGTGTCCTCAATAAATCAATGTTTACTTGAAAAACAAGACAATATCGCAATGAAATCAAAGAGAAAGGCTCAAAAGCAGAGCTTCATCTAGGATTCCCTGGTGACACTGAATCGGTACAAACACATGATGTGAAAGAAGAAGAAAAAACATCACACCAAAAAAAATGACACTCAAATTTCAAGAGTTCTACATCTTTCTCGGGCTGTCACAGTCCTTGTCTGACCCTCAGCATTACAATGTCTCAAAGTTCCCAGGTGTCAGTGAGCTCTGCCTCTTGAAGTTGGATGGATATCTGTCAATTATACTCTTCAGAATACTTTGATGTGGCCAGGTGTGACCTAGCTCATTACCATACCAGGCATGAAAGCATCCTTTGTATTAACATTTTGATAATAAGGTTTATTCTTATCACATGCACTCTTCCTTTCGCTGGGCCCCCTGTATGCTCCATGCTTAATTTAATTCAGTATTGCATTGCCTACATTTTATTTCAAATTCTGTGCAGCTGCTGTTGGCAATTATCCTTTCCGTACACCTCAGAGAGCATTAAGTTCATTTTTTTGTAGCTTTTCTCAGCCCCCAGCATAAATTACCTTCTGTATTCTCTGATCCCTTCCCAAAATTGAGGCTGTCTAGCCCATGCTGAAGATGCTTTCAAATAAGTCTTTCACTAACTCAACTTAAGAGTGTGACCACATTTTGTCAGTATTACCTGCCCCCAAAAATACATATCAAGGGACCATATTTCAATATTCTCACAAGTGGCCATGGTACTCAGTTCCATTAAATGTAGCTTAATAGTGACCAATTAAGTGATTATTCACAAAGACCAAAACAAAAAAATAAGGTTCAGAAGTCAACATAAATGTTTATTTGCTCAATTTTAAATGAATGCAACATGCTTTACTGTACTATTCAGGCACCAAGTCCTTACGGGCACAAGATGAAAGGCAATTTCAAGAAGCACTGTAAGCATGTCTTATTTGGGCTGCATTTTCTTCAGAGCAGCTTGTTGTAAATGTAATAGCCCGCTCCTAGCTTCCTACCGAGAGTCTGGCATCTGTTACCACCTGTCTAAAAAACAGCAATACTGTCCATGAAGAAAAGTGTAAGATTTGTTTTTGTTTTTATACATATGCTCAGTATCCAAGCATCTGTACTAATCACCACCATATCCTTGAACTTTGATACCATTTGGGAGCCAGTACAGACAGAGTGTTGGGCCTGGACCTCCACCACCTGGTTTCAAATCCCAGCTCAACAACAGGCTCAGTCAGTTGCAAGTCCTCATTTCCTCAATGGTAATAATAATAATAATAATAATAATAATAATAATAATAATAATAATAATAATCTGAATAAATTTTGTTGTGAGAGAAATGAAAATGATATAAGAATGATAAAACATTCTGCACGTCGCTAAAAGCGCTATCTAAATAATAAAATGATCGTAGTTTTATGCACGGTTTGTAGGACATAAAATATGAACATTTCTAATGAATTATGTCTGTGGCTCTTTCTTTTCACAGTTACACACACACACACACACACACACACACACCTCAAGAATTCATCTAAAAAGGATGCTGAAATTATCCTAATCTATAGAAACGAATATCTGTTCTACCTTTCATTGTGAATGGGTCTTGCAAATCTGTTTTGTCCATCGTAAAAAAGCAAGAATACAAGGAGTAGCTGGAGTCATTCCGATCCATGGCAAATAGTTACCAGACTTTTATTGGATAACCAGATGGTTGGGTTTATTATTTACAGCATAAGTGAAGCCCACTGTCGTTAATACCACATAATCCAAAAGGGCTTGTTTCAGGGCAGTTGCTGCAGATGTTCAAGCATTAGAATGTGGACCTCTTTTAGCACTGGCAACTGCTGACTGAGCAACACACACTAACGGATCCAGTGAGCATGGACCTGAAAGAATCATAACCACAGAACCACAAGGTGATTGTCTCACATTTGCTGATATTCGATTCCTCCTGCCTAGGATCATGTCACACCACAAAATGCCATATGGAGCCCAGACTGCTGGACATTCTGGATGTGTCCCAAGGATGCAGGGTAAGAGAATATTCTTAAGGGAGATGGAAGGTTTGGGTGGATCCTGTTTAAGGTGTGCCTAGGCGCAGGGTCACCAATCAGGGAGGACAGAGGGATATCTTGCCTCCTCATACACATTTTATGGCCAGCTGTGGTTATTCCTTAAGGGCGCATAAATTTACATATGTTATGTATAGATGCAAATAATTACTATAATTTTAGATGCATATATAGATGCAAATAATTACTATAATTTTAATAGAAAAGCAATCCATTTCACCATAGTGAGGCTAGTACTTGTCACCAAGTTACCGGTGTGCCTGCTCAGTCCTCTGTGCTAACTGTTGATGGGCAACTTCAAGGTCTGCCCTGCTCTCCATTCTATGGTCCCTTGATCACTAAATGGGACTTGGACCAGACAGCCCTCCAAATAGAGGACTGTTCTCTGTAAAGTAGGACATATGGCCACTCTATGCTACCAACTCAATGGCTAGAGACCCTTCTCTTCTACCATTGGGCCAGTTCATATGTAACAAGAAGCCACTGTGGGTGAATTTCCCCACGGGGCTTCTTGCTGTGGCGTGGCCGCCATTTTGAATTTTCAGTCCGCAGCAGGGGCATGCCACAGCTTGTCATTACATGTGAACCCTGCGAGGGCAGGTTGCTGGGGTGGTTAACAACCCACCCACAAGGCTAAAACAGGCCGTGAGTTCTGGGTGGCTTGTTAACCACCCAAAGAACCCACCTTCACTGGGTTCACACGTAACGACAAGCTGTGGCAAGCCACTGCCGAGGCTTCAATTTTTAAAAATGCAAAACGGCAAGCCCCATGGGGAAATTTACCCACGGTGCCTTCCTCTTACATGCAAACCAGGTCATTGTGTTTTGCACATTCTCATCCACCTGAGATTTTTCCATCTGATTGAAACATGTTTGCATTCTGGCGCCCTTCACTGGCAGGTTGATGAGCCTTTAACAGTGCTAGCTCCAGGTTTGAGGGGGCCCTGGGCAAAGTGCCATATGGTGGGCCCCCTCTTAGGCTGATGGGACCCCTCAGGCATACCTGGCAGTGGTGGCAGAAGCAGCACCACTGTGAGTGGGAGGTGTCACCTTAATGTCTCACGGTGCTCTGGAAGACCCAACATAGTGCCACTCCAGGGCATTCTAAGTAATTTAAATGGTGGCATGCAGACCCAGCCACCTGGCACGGAGGGCCTACAGCGAGTGTCAGTACCAGTGGCCCTGTTAGTTGCCCTAGGATAGCAGAGGCTGAGGCCAGGCCTGACCTTTAGTATCTCACTGGGACTATTTTGTGGAGTTTTACGCAGATAAAAATGGCTCACATCTGCTCCAACCTTGACGGCACCCCCATTTCTTCCACAGTCAACAGCAGAGGCATTCAGGGGGCCCCTCACGTCAGATTTTATTGGATGAATCCTCAGCCTTATACTAATTGTAGCAACGAACGTGTGGTTTGGGCCTAAACTAAATCTCCTTGAGTGAAAATCATTTTTAGCTAGTGTGTTGAAATGAGTTGAAAACCAAAGGCATCAACTTTAAAATAATTTGCAACATAAAATCACTAGACTAATAGAGTTGTGTGCATGCCAAACTGTGACACATTGTTTGGCAGGAAATAGCTGGCTATTCTCCATACATTAACTCAGAATATCCTAGACTCCAGAAAATGCATTGTTTTAGTGTGGCTGGTGAGATATGTCTCAATTACAAAGATGCTTTCAGCTAGCACCGAGCAAAGCAGAACTCCTGATGTCAAGGACAGGCATAATAACGTTTACTTTCTGCAGCTTTGGGGGCTGAAGGATTGCAGCTACTGCTGCTTGGTAAGGTATACTAAAGGCACAAAACCATTATTCCTGACACTGACCCACCAGCCTGGGTGTTTCACAGCAGGACCATACATGCCAAGAAGGGGTACAAACATTACTTGATTAATCAGTCTGATTAATCAACTGAATTACAGATTCTGCTACCACTCCTCCAATTAATCAGTGAAGCAAAAGTGGGATCTCAGCACTCTTGCACAGTCATTCACTAAACCTGTCACAAAGACATACCAGCTTCTTCCTCCAAATCCGACGAACACACTCTTAAACTTGAAGATGACTCTCCTTCCCATTTGCATCGAAGGCCAGAAGATAATTCACCTTCATAGGTAACGCGACTGAGATTCGACCCAGCATCAGGATTGGGAGGGTCAGGCTTTTGCCAAGGGCCCAAGCTGTCCAGAGGACACACTGGCCCACTGAGCCGTCTCGCCTTCCCTCCCCTACAGACAGGCGAACACCAGTAACAGCAAGTACTGGTGTTCTTGTGCACAAGTGCTGCCGCCATGTCAACCATATTAATTCCTCCACAGTGTCTGGAGAGTGATGCTCCAGAGTGACTCCAGGTGCACTGCAGGGGCCCAGATGCACTTTGGGGAAATTAAAATGGTGGGTGCAGCTGGACCAGCTTTTTTGCTATTGCTCGTTAGGGGAGGGAAAGGAAGGTGCTTGGAGTTGCCACTGGCCTTGCTTTCGCTGTGCAGGGACACTCGACTCCTGCTCTTGCTATGCTGCTTGGAGATGGGGCTTCACCACTAATACCAGAGGGGCTTTGCCACTTAGTAGCTTTGCCACTACCAAGGGGCTCACCGGGGGTGGGGCTGGCTGCCAAGGACCCTGTTAAACCTGGCACCAGTCCCAGTTGAGATTTCCCAGTTGAATAAAGCTGAAAATACTCTCTTGAAATAAATCTCAATATGTCTTTTAAATCCATGTAGGTTTTTTGTTGTTTTTTGCAAATATATATTCATTTCTCAATCATCATCATCATCATCATCATCATCATCATCATCATCATCTATTATTATTATTATTATTAGTAGTAGTACTAGGTGATCACTCGTGACCGAGTAAGATTGTCTTCCAGGATAAAATTACAAAAAGAAAATTATATAAAGAGGAAATTGTATAAAACTGTGTAGACTCTAGCGATGGGTCCGTAAGTGACTGTGGAGGCCAATTCTAGATCCACACAGCTTCCCACAGTGAGGACACAGGTTACCAGATGGAAGATGGTCCTGTAAAGGATTCGTTTGACGTGCTTTTCGCTTAGCACGTTTCTCCCTTTCACCTTGCACTCGGGCTTCTTCAAAGTCCATAAAACCTTTGTGAAAGGCCAACCTCCAGTTAAAGTGTTCATGGGCCAGAGCTTCCCAGTTCTTGATGTTTATATTGCATTTTTTTTAGATTAGTCTTAAGAACATCTTTAAACCTCTTATACTGACCACCGATATTCCGCTTTCCATCCTTGAGTTGGGAATAAAGTAACTGCTTTGGGAGACAGCAGTCAGACATTCGAACAACATGACCGGTCCATTGAAGTTGGCTTTGAAGGATCATTTTTTCAATGCTAGTAGTCTTTGCTTCTTCCAGTACACTGACATTTGTTCGCCTATCTTCCCAAGTAATTCGCAGGATCTTCCGGAGGCAATGTTGATGAAATCTTTCAAGGAGGTGGAAATGACGTTTATAGATAGTCCGTGTTTCGCAGGCATACAATAAAGTTGGTAATACACCAACATTTATACACCAGCATTTTGGTCTCCCTACAGATATCCCGATCCTTGAACACTCTACGTTTCATTCGAGAAAATGCGGCACTTGCGGAGCTCAAACGATGCTGGATTTCAGTGTCAATGTTAGCTGTAACAGAAAGATAGCTGCCAAGATAGAGAAAATGATCAACATTTTCCTGTATTGCCCCGCCAAGCTGGATAGATGGCATCACCAAAGGGTTAACTTGCACTTGCTGATGAAGCACTTGCTGATAAAGCACTTTGGTTTTTTTTATATTAAGTGAGAGACCAAGTTTTTCATATGCTTCTGTAAAAGCATTTAGGATAGTTTGGAGGTCATCCTCTGAGTGTGTGAAGACTACATTATCATCGGCATACTGAAGTTCCACAATGGAAGTTGTGATTGTTAGGTTTTGCATAAGCAGAACGAGATTACCACCTGACATCGGGATTATCACCTGACCTGGTGAGTGTTACTTGAGTTCAAGTACAGAAGGTCTTTGGTCAGGAGACATAGTCTCGAGGTGACATGACTCAGCAGCCTTGAACAGATTTGGGGTAAACATGTTGATGAATAAGTTATACTACTGGGTGAGTAATATCCTATTCATAGATGCAGGGTCTGGGGTATATAAGCTAGCACACTTGCTTGCTTCCGTCATTCCTCCTCATCTCTCTCTGCTGCTTGCTCGTCTCGACACGACATGTCTCTTGTACTTCACTTCATCTAGCCTTACCACTGGGGTAGTGGGTTTGAGTCTGCAATGATGTAGTGAGTAGAAATGCATTGATTGCCTTAATCCCATGTAATTGGGTCTTACAAATAAACTCTTTAATCTTTATTAACTGCTGTTATCTCCTCCTTCCGCTTGCGTGACTGGGACTGAGGGTCATTAGCTAGGGGAGCTTTTGAACCCGGGTCAGTCCAACTCTCACATCGGTTATGGGCCCAGATAAGGATCAGATTACGATCTGATGGTTATCTCAGATGGGCAGATAAGCCACAGAGACGCAGTTTGGAAAAATTCAGCAGTTATAGAGTTAAAGGAATTTGTTTACTATTTGTAAGAACGGTTTGTAAACAAACCGGAAAGGCGAAGGTTGTTGCTAAAGCTGGGAGCTGATAACAGCGGCTTGGAATGCAGCACAACTGAAGAATGCGAGAGAGACGGAGGATTTTTCGTTTTGGAAGCAGTTGGAACGGAGGTGCCAGGCTTGGCAAAATCCGAGGCTACAGACTGTGAAGCTGGTTCGGGCAGCTACTAGGCTGAAAAGTGAACAACGCTGGACACAAGGATTTCGTATTCCACAGCTTGCTGGAGTGATTGTCAAGGAGCTGTATCGGGCAAGGAAATAATCTTCAGGAGGCTCTGTGTGTCTACTCAAGGCTACAGCAGCAGGAGGATCATATTTCTTTTACAGTTTTCTTCTTCACACAGCAGCGGATCAGCTATCTTTTGCATTGTATCAACAAGTGGCTTGGATTATAAAAATGCGTGGATTACGTCTGACGTGGGTAAAGCGTCTGGAGCGTCATGTCGCAGCAAAGCAAGGTCACGTGTGTATCTTGGGAAACTTGATACTACACGGGAGGCTGTATCAAAACAGCAGGGGAACAGCGCGGCAGTTTTGAACAGAGAAAGCTGTGCTTAAAATGTGAAGCTGTTCTTCATTTTCTTCATGTGGGATCACAGAAGAAGGAGCTTTAAATCAGCAGGGGTGCTGCTGAAGGGAAAACCTTTATGTTTTAACCCAGGACATAACAAAATGGACATTATTTTGTTGTGGACCAGAAGCAGTGGATTGTTTAAACGAAGCTTTCTGTGTTGGACATGAATAAGCAGGAAGAGAACTATGCAAATGGTCAGGGGTTTAACAGTCATGTTTTTTGAAAATGTATTTCTTGAAAGTTGGATAACTTGGAATCAAGAAAGTGTAATATATGCTCTGAAATGTCAGGAAATGTACTGAATGTATATATGACATGAGTATATTGTGGATTTTTCTGTAGCAAAATGTAAAATACTGAATAAGTAGGTATGTTTATATGGCAAAGCTAAGAGATGGATTATTTCTTTCATACTGTAATGGTGTAAATAAAGAAATGGAAAGTTATACTGATGCAACTATAAAAGGTTAAATGCTTATATGTATGACATGTACATGCATGCATATCACATGATTGTTTGATCATTTAGATTCACAGGCTTGTGAAAGAAAATGCAAACTCTGGTGGGGAAAGCATTTGGGAAATTGTAATTTTCACATGAAAGGTAATTTTGTGCACATAAACAAGGGATGCTAGCTTCAACAGGTAAACTGGAAGGCAAGCTGAAAAAACAGTTCATTTCATTTAATTTGTTCTTGGTGATCTTGTGGGTACTCTGATGGTTTTTAGAGGAAAGGCACGTTATTTCATGATGTTAATTGATCAATACACGAGGTACAGGTTGTGTACATGTTAGATAGAAAACTGGAGTATTGAACAAAGTCAAGGTGTTTTGTGCTTGGATGGGAAACAAGCATATTACCCATGTTACCTATTTCTTTTCAGATTTGGGGAAGTTCAATTCAGTGCATGTTTTGATGCATTTCTAACAGGATGTGATATTGAACACATGGATTGTGTGGAAGAGTAAACAAACACTCAGAAGAGGTGATACTAATTTGGATAATGAGGTTTGGGTAGAAGCTCTTAAATGTTTTGATTATGTACATGATAGAAGTTTTAGTTCTGTGTATTGAACTGTACACCTTATAGAAAGTAGTGTAGAAGGAAGAATCTTCTGGAGAAACATTTCAGGATCTTGGATCTGATATGTAGGTACATACACCTCAAAGTTAGAAGAAATCTGTAAGGGAGCTTACATGAGATTTTTCTAGAAATGAGAATATTGTGTTTTACATGAACAACACTTGGATAGTGAGATTATCCAGAAGTGTTAAGTATAATGCTGAATGAAAAAGGTGAGATCATTTTTCAAAATTAATTCTGTTAATGCAGGAAGCATCAAGTTCAGAGTCAGAATAGAAAAGCATTTGCTGAAAGACAGTCAGGTAAATTTGACAAACTTTGATACACATTTGGTTTAGTGGAGACTAGACAAATGATTGTTCATCATTGGTGCAAATTTATTGGAACAGGAACCTGATAACTGATGAGGTAAGGAACAGGTGAGTCAAACAACCTGTGAGATATCAGGATGAATTTGCAGGAAAAACCATTTGAAACTTCAAAATTTCAAAGAGGTGAAAAATTGTCTGTTAAGGAAGCTAAACCATAGCTTCAGGCTATGCAAGCTGAGTTGAATTCTTTGGATAAAGAACAAAACATGGAAGCTGGTGAAACAAACAGCAGTCCATGGAACTCATTGTTACCAGATAGATTTTTTAAGTTAAAACTAACCAGATTGGAAAAAGGTTATATGACAAAATAGCAAGATTGGTTGCTTGTGATTTTTGCTCAGTAAAAGGAGCAGGATAATCATGAGTGAGTGCAACAACAATTTGCTTTGGAAACAGTTAGACTGATGTTTAAGAATGTAAAGATGTATGGATATTTCACAAGGAAATATTGGAACATAAGCATTTTAAATGAGAGGAAGTCTTTGGAAAACTGTCTGTGAAATTTTCTGTAGAAAAGCTAGAATCAGCTGGAGGCTGGAATTCTGTTTGAACTCAAACATTGCTGAATTGTGATTTGCACAGAGAGGCAGATCAATGTTTGTTTGTTAAGCAGAAGGAACAGGGACATAGACTGTATGTACTTTGTTTAGATGGGTGATCTATTGTTTTTTCTGGACAGATAAAAGCAATATGATATAATTGATCCAGGGTTTGGAATTTCATTGAATTGAAACTGCTTGGTGGTGGATCAACTGTTTATTTGTAAATAGAAGTTGAAGGAGAACCAAGAGGGCAGTATCTTACTGCAACAATCAGAGAAATATCATGGATGTGATTGAGAATTTTGGAGATAGTTAACTCAGTGAGAGACTCCAAATAATTGAGGATTTTCAAGCACATGCTGATGGAAAAGCAGTTTGAATGCTACACAGAAGCATTGGGCTGTTGAGCTTTACTGTACAAGCAACAAGGCCAGATATTGCTGTCAGTGTGGTAGGCAGACTGTTAGACCAACAGAACAAGCTTGGAGAGCTCTGAAAAGGAGTTGAGTGTTATCTGGAAAGGAACATCACACTTCAGACTAAGATTTACAAGTCAGAGCACAGGTGGCTTACAGATTCACAGAAATGCCAGTTGTGGTTGTGATAGTAAGAACAACAAGAACACACCTGAAGTTTGTTATTTTTATAATCATACTTTGTTTGATTGATTTTGTAGAAACAATCATTTAGAAGTTAGAGTTCAACTGAAGCTGAACTGATTGCATTTGTTTAAATAGTTTAAATTGTTAAAAATGTTTAAATGATGCTGAGATTGATGTGAAAAACCTATTACAGTTTTTTCAGGAAACCAAGGCAGGATTGCTATGCTGCAGGCAGATAGCAATACACAACGTTTTGGGTTTGCAGATAAAACTGTGTCATAAGGAGGGATACATCAGAAGTGATTTGATGGTGGTTCAAATTTCTGACAGGTAAAGTCATTCCTGCAAAAGTTTTTTTATCAAAGTCCATAGATGAAGGAACAGCATCAGATGTCAACAACGCTGTTGCTGTTGTATGAGGTAAATAACCACGTTCTACGCAAATGCAAAAGCAGGGGGATGTTAGGTTTTGCATAAGCAGAACGAGATTACCACCTGACATCGGGATTATCACCTGACCTGGTGAGTGTTACTTGAGTTCAAGTACAGAAGGTCTTTGGTCAGGAGACATAGTCTCGAGGTGACATGACTCAGCAGCCTTGAACAGATTTGGGGTAAACATGTTGATGAATAAGTTATACTACTGGGTGAGTAATATCCTATTCATAGATGCAGGGTCTGGGGTATATAAGCTAGCACACTTGCTTGCTTCCGTCATTCCTCCTCATCTCTCTCTGCTGCTTGCTCGTCTCGACACGACATGTCTCTTGTACTTCACTTCATCTAGCCTTACCACTGGGGTAGTGGGTTTGAGTCTGCAATGATGTAGTGAGTAGAAATGCATTGATTGCCTTAATCCCATGTAATTGGGTCTTACAAATAAACTCTTTAATCTTTATTAACTGCTGTTATCTCCTCCTTCCGCTTGCGTGACTGGGACTGAGGGTCATTAGCTAGGGGAGCTTTTGAACCCGGGTCAGTCCAACTCTCACAGTGATTACCTTACTTTTTGCTTTCAGCCTACTGAGATTAAAAAGCTTTCCATCTGTTCGATATATAATTCCCACACCAGTGGGAAGTTTCCCCTCAACAAGATGTAGAATCATAGTGATGAAAATAGCAAATACTGTTCGGGCGATAACACATCCCTGTTTAACACCTGATCCCACTTTAAATGGAGCACCATGAGAGCCGTTGTTGTCCAAAACCGTTGCCGTCATGTTGTCATGGAGAAGTTGCAAGACATTCACAAATTTATTGGGGCATCCAATTTTCATATGGATGGTCCAGAAAGCCGTTTGGTCTACAGTATCAAAGGCCTTAGCCAAATCAATAAATGCCATACAAGGGGCTTGATTTTGCTCTGGCATTTTTCTTCGAGCTGATGTGCAGTAAAAATCATGTCCACTGTGTTGTGATATGAATCACATTGACCAGCTGTAGCACAGTGTTTACACATGGAGAGGAACAGAATGGCGGTAAACAAGTGTGTTGTGTCTTTCTACTTTCCCGTGTTCTTTCTCATGGGAAAGCTAGACCCTGGGATCATTATGAGCTAGTCACATGGTTTGTATATTCTGATGACGTGCTAACTTGTTTTTCTGTCTGAAGCCATTTTAGAGAAGAGTAGGACTGCTTTCTCTATTCTGGCTATTGCTTGCTGGACTTTGCAACAATGTAATGTCTTTGCTGAAGTGGAGTGAAGCTCAACCTACTCCACTGGAATTAATGCTTGCTATGCATTGTACTCTGCACATGGACTGTAACTAGGAAATGTATACTCTGTAGAATTTTACTTGCTAAGTGAATAAACAGGTAGAAATAGACCTGTGGTGTTACAGAGTGTTTCCTTGCTACTTGGATTAGTCAGCAACAAACCGGGGAAGCTAGAAGCTGGAGTTGGATTACAGGCAAGCTGGCTGGCAGCTTCAAACCAACACGCTGCACGCTGCGCAGAGGGGGGATGAGATCTGGAAGATCTGTGTGTAGAATAATGGGCCTCTATGCACAGACAGGATTTTAAATCTCCCATCCAGCACACGTGGGGCTCTGCTGTCACTCACGCGCCTTCAAGGTTATGGGCCCAGGAATCGGGACCAGAACCGAACGGAACCAGTTCGGTACCAGGCTGAAAGTCAACGCCAGCACCAGCAGCAGGACCTGTTTTCCAACAGCTATGTCAACAACTTCGAATCCGGGATTGTGATGATTAGTGGCAGAGAAGAAAGACATCAAAGAAGAAGAAAAATCTCCAAAGCCTTCAGCCGGTAAGGAGGGGGAAGAGTGGGAGGTGTTCGCTGAACGCTTGCAGGCTCTGTTCAAGGCTGAAAGCTCAGAAAGCGAAGCCGAAGTTTCTGGAGGGGAGAAGGCAGAAAATCCCCCGGTCACAGAAATGGCGGCGGCACCATCTCTGAACCCACAGATAGTAGAAAAACTGTCTGGCTCGAACTATGTGTTGTGGAATTTCCAAATGCAGCATTATTTGACCCATGTGGGACTCTGGAATGTAGTAACACAGGATGCAGTTGCAGTGGGGGATCAAGCTTATAATGAATGGAAGGAACGAGACGATAAAGCCAAGGCAATTTTGTGTTTATCTGTTGAAAGTTCACAAGTTCCATTTATTCAGTTTGAAAACACTGCAAAACAGATCTGGGATACCTTGAGAGACATGTATCAGATGCAAACGGCGGGAAGTAGAATTCTGCTTGCACGTAAGCTGTACAAATTGAGCTTGCAACCAGGTGGGTCTATGCCAGAGCATTTGAGTACTGTCCGGGACTTGTTTAACAGATTGAGAGCACAAGGGATGACAATTGATCCCTTACATCAAGTTTCCATTCTGTTATCTAGTCTGGACTCACCATATGATACAATTGTTACATTGATGGAAGGGCAACCAGATCAGAACCTGACAATGGAATATGTGTCAGACAAACTTCTCTCTGAGTGGGAGAAGTGGCAAGGGAAGAAAAACAATGCTGGACGTAAATCAGCAGACAGCTCGGCTGACGCGGGGCACAGCCAAGCTGGGAACAGCCCCAAGCTGGGAGTTACCCAAGCTACAGCTTTAAAAGTGAAAAAATGTTTTTCTTGTGGATCTACAAATCATCTGAAAAAAGACTGTAAGGTCAAACAGAAAAAGAAATGAAACAAACAGGAAACTACAAATGCACCTGAGGAGGCAATTAAAATGGGCAAAAGTTTGATTGCTAGGGTGGGAATTTCTAATAATAATGTTTGGGTTCTTGATTCTGGGGCCTCACAACACATGACTAACTCCAGAGACATATTTCAATCTCTGGAAGAAGATGGATGTACAAATCAGCATGTGGAATTAGCTGACGGGAAACGGATACAAGTTTCAGCAACAGGAACAATTGACTTTGCTACTTTGGGCCAGCAGAGGGCACTGCTTGTTCAAGAATTGGACACAAACCTGATAAGTATTTCTCAATTAGCTCAAAATGGTTTCGAAATGTGTTTTTCAGACAGCAAATGTGTAATTTCACATGAAGGGGTGATCTGTGCAAAAGGTGATTTGCAGAATTCTCTGTATGTTATAAATCCATTTGTAACACATGACGAGAGTGCAAAGTATGCAAATTGTAAACCCCATGATAATTGTTTACATATTTTCCACAAACATTTTGGACATGCCAACTACAGGAGCATCGAGAAGATGCCGGGTCTGTGTGAGGGTATGAAAATGAAACCTTGTTCTAATTATGTGGAATGTGAAGTATGTAGTAAGGCAAAGTCACACAGAACTAACATTCAGAAATACAGTGATAGAGTGAGCACAAGAATATTTGAGCTGGTACACTCTGATGTTGCTGGGCCATTTGAGGAAAGCTATGGGGAAAATAGGTACTACATGACTCTTGTGGATGATTATTCTAGATTTGGATTTATTTATCTTTTGCAAAATAAGTCTCAGGTTCAAGAGAGATTTGAATCATTTGTGAAATGGGCTGGTAACAGATACAAACAATACCCAATAGGTGAATTGCTCACAGATGGTGGGGCCCGTGGGGGAGAGTACATGAGTACAAAATTCAAGAAATTCTTGGAAAGTGAGGGCATTGGGCACAAAGTCATGGCCCAAAACTCAACTGGTGTAGCTGAAAGTCATAACAGAACACTCCAGGAAATGATGAGGGCTCAATTAGCTGACTCACAGGTGGGAAACCGTTTCTGGGGGGATGCACTGTCAAATGCCAATTATCTGCTGAACAGATTACCCAACACCACAACTGTGAAAACTCCATATGAAATGTTTCATGGGAGGAGGCCAAAGATAGCACACGTGCGAATTTTTGGGTGTAAATATTTTGTTCATATACAGGCTCAAAACAGAACAAAGCTGTCTCCAAGAAGCTTTGAATGTTTTCTGCTGGGATATGATGCACAAACAAAAGGTTACAGGTTGTGGTCACCACAACACAACAAGGTAATTCTGAGCAGGGATGTGATTTTTCATGAGCAAACACATGAACAGAAACAGCTGGTGGAATTGCCAATGCATGCAATGACTGAAACACAGCAGGAAGTTTCTGAAGAACAGGCCACTGGGCAGATATCTGGGGAACAGGAGGGAGGTGAACCATCTCTAAGGTGTTCAACCCTAGAACGTAAAACACTTGTTAGATATCAGGATGAATTCCAAAGTGGGAAAACTGTTGTACATAAAGCTCTTAAAATAGCTTTAGAACCTCAAAATTTTGAAGAAATCCAAAGCATGGAACCAGAAGTGAGGAATGATTGGTTTGAAGCCATGCAGGATGAAATCAATGCCATGCATGATAACAAAACATGGAGTCTGGTATCTTTGCCTGTAGGGCGCAAGGCCATCACCTGTAAATGGGTGTACAAGGTGAAAACAAATCACCAGGGGCAGGTGGAAAGGTACAGGGCAAGACTCGTGGCAAGAGGGTTTGCACAAAAACATGGGGTAGATTTTGATTCTGTGTTTGCACCAACAACAAGGTATGCAACTGTCAGATTGTTGTTGAAATTGGCAGCACAAAGAAAAATGATGGCATTTCATTTTGATGAAAAAACTGCTTTCCTATATGGTGATTTACAAGAGGAAATCTACATGGTGCAACCAAAAGGTTTTGTAGAAAATCCCAGTCTTGTATGTCGTCTGAACAAGTCCATATATGGGTTAAAACAAGCAGCTCGATGCTGGAACCAAAAACTGGACAGGGTTTTGATTAGTTTGGGATTCAAACAAAGCAAGGCTGATCACTGTCTGTACACAAATCACACAGAACTGGGACATTGGGTGGATTTGTTAATTATTTATTTATTTATTTATTATATTTATTAATCGCCCATCTGGCCGGTCAATCTTTGTTGATGATATATTGTTGATAACAGAATCAGTAAGTCAGAAAGACAAAATTGCAAGAACACTTTGAACTGAAAGATCTAGGTTTGGTACAACACTATCTTGGAATGCAATTATCCCAGGATGAGGAAGGTTCTTTCTTGGTTGAACAAAGTGGAAAAATTCAAAAATTGCTGGAAATTCATGGATTGGAGAATTGTAACCCAGTTACCACTCCAATGACTCTTGAATATCAGAAACACACAGATAACACTGAATTTGAGGATATTGGAAAATATCAAAGTGTTATTGGAAGCCTGCTATATTTGGCAAATGTGAGTAGGCCAGACATAAGCAATGCTGTAAACATACTTAGCAGGAAAATGCAAAATCCTTCTATGTATGATTGGCTAGCTGTGAAACGTGTGTTAAGGTATTTAAAAGGTTCCATGAATTGCAAACTGAAATTGTCATCACACACAGAGGGAGCTTTTTGTGTGTACACTGATGCTGATTGGGGGTCTGCAACAGATAGAAAGTCCACAAGTGGGACTGTGATAATGTATGACAACAGTCTAATTGACTGGTACACACATAAACAATCTTGTGTGGCTGTATCTAGCGCAGAATCTGAATTCATCAGTTTATCTCAAGCATGCAATGAGATTGAATGGTTCAAGCAATTGTTTACTGATCTGCAATTACCAGTAGGCAAGGCTGTTACAATTTTTGAGGACAACCAAGCTTGCATAAGCATGGCACAAAATGAAAAATGTAAGCCAAGAACCAAGCACATTGATGTTCGTTACTCTCATGTAAAGGACTGTGTGCAGAAAGGATGGGTAATACTCAAATACTGTGCAACAGGGGAAATGGTGGCAGATCTTTTCACAAAACCATTGCCTGTAGTAAGACACAGGAAACTAATGACGGCACTAGGCCTCATTGAGTAAGTATAAACAAGATGTACTACAGCTTGTGGGGGGATGTTGTTATATGAATCACATTGACCAGCTGTAGCACAGTGTTTACACATGGAGAGGAACAGAATGGCAGTAAACAAGTGTGTTGTGTCTTTCTACTTTCCCGTGTTCTTTCTCATGGGAAAGCTAGACCCTGGGATCATTATGAGCTAGTCACATGGTTTGTATGTTCTGATGACGTGCTAACTTGTTTTTCTGTCTGAAGCCATTTTAGAGAAGAGCAGGACTGCTTTCTCTATTCTTTCTCTCTTCTGGCTATTGCTTGCTGGACTTTGCAACAATGTAACGTCTTTGCTGAAGTGCAGTGAAGCTCAACCTACTCCACTGGAATTAATGCTTGCTATGCATTGTACTCTGCACATGGACTGTAACTAGGAAATGTATACTCTGTAGAACTTTACTTGCTAAGTGAATAAACAGGTAGAAATAGACCTGTGGTGTTACAGAGTGTTTCCTTGCTACTTGGATTAGTCAGCAACAAACCGGGGAAGCTAGAAGCTGGAGTCGGATTACAGGCAAGCTGGCTGGCAGCTTCAAACCGACACGCTGCATGCTGCGCAGAGGGGGGTGAGATCTGGAAGATCTGTGTGTAGAATAATGGGCCTCTATGCACAGACAGGATTTTAAATCTCCCATCCAGCACACGCAGGGCTCTGCTGTCACTCACGCGCCTTCGCACTGTCCCTCTAGAGGGGCAGAAACCATATTGAGATTCAGGGAGGATCTCTTCTGAAATAGATCGAAGACGGTTTGCAAGAATCCTAGCAAATATTTTACCTGCGGTAGCTAAGAGAGAAATGCCTGTTCTATCACCCTTCTTAGAGGGTGATAGATATTACTATCATCATCATCAATATTATTATTATTATTATTATTATTATTATTATTATTATTATTATTATTTTCAACTGATATCAGATATCATAATATTAACAGATTTTTTTTCCCAATACCTGTGCAGATGATCAGTTGGTGTACTTCTTGTGTGTGGGTGTGAAGAAATTAATATAAGGTGTTAGTACATATTCTGTGCATTTAAAAAATTCAGCTCAAGCTTTCAGTGTGTTTGGGGAAAACAGCACACCCCTTTATTTTACCAGTATTTACAGGTTTCTAACAAGATAATCTTATTCATGTCTACTCAGAGGTAAGCCCCACTGAGGGTAGTGTTTTATTTATTTATAATACTTTTATACTGCTTAATATATTAAAATTATCTAAGCAGTTCACATTACAATACATCCCTGGCCTCTTGAAAATACACTTGTTCACACAGGCTTTCCCTGACTTGTGAGGGAATCTGTTACTACCCTGTTTTAATGTTATGGTGTTGTAATGTTTTAAATTATGTATTATTCGATCTTGTCAGGGAAAGCGTGTGTGAACAAGTGTGTGAACAAGAGGCCAGGGATGTTGCTAGACAGGACCCAGGCTCAGGCTCATAGGACACAAATCTGCATAAAATCTGCATAAGCTAATGTATATCTATATATGCAAATTTAGAAATCATTACTAGGATTTATTTACGTACATTTCACATGAAAAGCATGCCAATTTATCCAAATCATCTCAAATACAATTACTTTTTCAGGATTCAAAAGGGTGGGTGCCACCACTGAGAAGGCTTGCTTACATACCACCACCTGGCGACATTCCATTGGCCACGGAATGACCAGTAAAACCTCCTCAGATCTCAGGGGTTGACTGGTATATATAGGGGAAGATGGTCAGCTGAGTGACTACTGTAGTAGGGATGGATGGATCAGCCTATTTCAGGTCTGTGTCACTTTGGCAAGTCACTCATAAGTCCATTTCATTCAACTTCTGTATTAATCTGATTTTTAAAAAATTGCATGGAAGTTCACATTTAAACATGCATTTTGAACTTATTTTCCCTCAAAATATGGATTTCTAGACATAGGGTGCTTCCAGATGGAGGGGTTCCAGAGTGAAGGCATTGTGCAGCTATTCCATCTTTTCTTTGTTAACAGATTTTCCGTATACTGTAATGGGCTAAGGGATTGGGTAGTACAGGCACAGATAGTAATGTTGTAGAAAGATCAATAACATTCTGTCTGCTGAACAGAGTTGTCATCCTTAGAATATTCAAAACAGTCCAACTTTGTGAGTTGAGGCTGAAAAGCTCTGCCTTGATATAGCAGCTCTGCAATGTCCAAGAAAGCACTGTATAATTCAGCTCAGTCTCTTTGCAAGCTAATTGAGCCCTGTTACATACACAAAATATAACAGAGGTAAAGCTGCAAAAGAAGTTGCCTTACCATTTTATGGGGGGGGGCACCATTTTTGCTCTGTTTTTATCTGCGGATTTAGTAGATCATTCTGGTGAAGAGTTTTGGGGCTTTCTCTTTTTGCTTTTAAACACGCAAGGCATGATTCTATCACCTTTCTGAAAAGGTTAAAAATGTTTCAATTATATTTGACTGATTTTGTTTTCCATCTGCATGGATTCTTCTGAAGAAAATTCTGCTATCACTGCAGAACATCGCAAGGGTAACTTCCCCCCACGCAAGGATAGTGGGAACATCTTCCAGAGCGAGACCTTTACTGCTTCACCTCCCAGGTTATGCTGGCTCACTAACATTTAAATTTTTTAAACAGCTTAGCATGCACTTCCAACTTCCCATTCCCAGCCAAACTCTTGGTTCACCTTTCAGCCCTGGACTCTGCTGTGATCATCAGACTAATATAAATATTGCCACTCGCTGCCATTCAAATCAGCAGAGACCTCTCCCATGCAGCCTGTCCCCCCTCCTATTATTTAAAAAAAGGGCAAACTGTTTTATATCGACAGCCATCTGTGAGGCTGTCTTTCAGGCCATCAAAGCCTTCCATCCATTACGGAGAGCCTTCCTCACCTCCGCTGCATGACAGCACAATAAAGATGACATACTAATTCAATGACTTGTAATTTCAGCTAAACAAAGACAAGTGCTGTAGCTTCTCCTTTTGTATTTCTGTGCCATATCAGTGAAGCCAGCTATGCAAACACAGCACTGGGAGGGTTTTATGACAACCATTGAATTGTGTGGGGGGGAAGTAGCTTGGTCTTGATTTTTTATTTATTTATTTTTTAACGGTTCTTGGCTCTGTCATTTTTGGCTCTGTGCTGCTGGCCACTACCATTGTGTCTGGATTCTATGTCAGCAGCAGCTAATTGTTCCAAATAATGTTTATCATAGGGATCCACCAGGGAGCTGTATATGTGGAGATAAGCTACAGGGCAATGATACCCGCTATCTTACTGATCTCTATACAGAGTGTTTTTGCATCATGCCAAAAAGCTCTTCAGGTTTCCAGGCTTTAAAAAAAAAACACTAAAAAAAACACAAAACAGCTTAATCATTGTGCCAACAATAGTGTCTAAGGGGATGTAATCAGTTTCTTCCGATAATCTTAGCAACACTTGAGACATGCGCAAAAAAAAACGGTAATTGAAGCAGTTGGTTCATTCTACCACCTGCTGTCGAAGTCACAGGTTAATCTAAATGAGGTCTCCCTTCCTATGAAGCAAGGTGCCGAGTACTTTGCAAACTGTAAATGCATATTATACAAGCTTTACAAAATAATAAAGAAACAGTTCATTAAATGCGGGGGGGGGGCAGTATCTTGGGCTTACTCGGCATTTCTTGCTGCTGCTATATATCCAGGGTTCCACTAGTGGAAGCAGAAGCTCATCATACTTCAGTTCATACAGACAGGTTACAAAGAAGGGAAGGTTCTTAGACAGGCAACTACTCTGAACAGTTTTGAACTGAAAAACAAAAACAAAACCCTGATAAAAATATTTTGATGGCTTCCTCCCTGCCATCTCTGTGAGGATAACAACATGTAACCTGATGATCCTATTCATGTTTACTATGCCCCTCTTATTTCAGTGGAATTTACTTCCAAGTATGTGGGCACAGGCTTACAGCCTCAAGAAGGAAAACATACTGCACATTTCTTTGTCCAGCAATATTCTATGGAGGTTTCGAGATTCTTCCTTGCCCCTTACAGGAGAGTATGCTTTAGATTCAGAACTTTCCAGAATAATACCAATAAACAACTGGCCATCTTGTCTAAAAGGAAAGTGTAAAAGGAAAGCAGAACATTCACCTCCATTGGTATGCATTATACTATTTCCTGATGTTGGAATAAATAATAGTTTAAGTGTTATAGACTGGATTGCTTAGTATCTATTCCTGTTGCCACACTGATGACTTTTCTCAGGAGTACAGACTTGGGGGGGGGGGGAGGAATCTTCAAAAATTTCCTTAGAAGTGCCCAGCTGAATCAGAACAAAGGTCCCTGTGGGTGGGAATCCTACTCCTCAAGCTGATGATTCCTGATATTTCAGAGAAAGCAGGGTTGATTCTCATACCTTGCAGTAATCTTCCAGAAATAAGAGATGGTGAATGGAAAATAAGAATGCATCTTTTTACTGACTTGACTTCAATATCTATGTCTACCTCTGTGGAAAAATCTTTAGCCTGTTTTTTAGAAAGCTTTATGGTGTTAGTATGTAGATATTTTCACAGCAATTAATTCCACAAATTAATTGTACACTCTGAAATATACTTTGGTTTGCTCTAATCTTGCTCCTCTGCATCTATTTTGAGTTCTTTGCCATAAATGCATTGATTATCTGTGATAGGACTAGAGATTCTCACCTCAGTGTTTCCCATCTATAATCTTTTTTCTTTCCTTCTAGTATGCCTTCTACATACTTAATTCTTTAATAATGGTCAGATACAGGGCTTGCCCTACCATTAGGCAGAGTGAGGCAACCAGCTCAGGCTGCAGATACTGTGGGGTAGCAGTGGCAACCCCCTGGCCATTCCACCTGAACCCTCCAGCTATTCTCCTCTTTTGGAGGACAGAGCTGTATGTACCACATGGCCTGTCTTACACCTTCTAAGCTAGCCTGCTGCCCTTGGGTGTGGTGGAGTCGTGGAGACGCTATCCCATTGCCACTGTCAAAGTAAGATTCAACTGCAAGTCCAGTTGGCTTCTGTACATGGAATGGAGTAGGACACCGTCTTGTCCTATGCCTCAGGCAGCAAAATGTCTCAGGCCATCCCTGATCAGATATTGTGCCACTTATGGCTTTCCAGCAGCTCCCTGGAGTGACTGACCTGACCAAAAGTGAGCACACATGTGGTGGAAGTGATATGGTGTCATGCCACCAATGTATAGATTATTACACACCACTGTAGTGCAATCAGGCTATGTACCAGTTCCCCTAGGGCTGAGCAAATGGAGGAAGCAGAGGAGGAGGAAGACAGACCCCTGGAGAAACAAGCAGCAGAAGCAGAAGGAAACTCAAAACAATCCCTCTGACTAGCTCAAAGGGACCACAGTGGAGACAAGAACAGGCAGCTGGCAACTGAGCAAGTATTGTGAGGAGGTTAGGTCCTGGTGATGTGCTGCAGTTAGGACTAGGAACCCAAGTGCCCAAAGAGTAGCCGCGGAGCCAGGATTGTCTCCTCTGGGGTGGTGTGTGTTGTGGGAGAAAGGGGCTTCCCTAGGCCCTCACTCATCATAACTATATCCTGCGTGTTATCCATGTGACTTGATATCTGGGGTGTTTCCAGTCAGAGGGGCCCAAATGCTAACAGTCAAAAGTCATTGTGATGCTGTTCCATCTTTTCTTCCTTAACAGATTTTCCATGGTAAGAAAAAGTGGGGGAAACATGGGAGGGTTATGAGTGGAAGACAAGGATGTCTAGATGAGGAATGGGGGAGAAATTTGTTCAGTTTGCCTTTTAATTTTTCACTTTCAAACCAACACGCAAAGTGAAACTCAGTTATCCACTGAAATACGCATTTCTCCAAATTTTGTAATGGAGTTCTCCAATCAAAAAATGTGTATGAAAATGCAACCATTCAGAAGCTGATGCAGAATGTGATAGTCTGCTTCCTGGAAGCAGGGGAGGGATAACAAGAGAGACCCTATCCATCTGAGTCATTACCTAACCACTGCACCACAATGCCTGATGAAAGGGACTCAAACGCTTGCAACCAATGTCCTCCAATAAAATATTTTTTCAACCTGCTTTCTATTTGATATCATACCTCTCCTTACCAGTCTGTTACTGCTATACAAAGATGAATCGCACACTTTCCTAAGGAAGTCACAGCATTAAAAATAAGTAAATATCCAAACTCACTAAAACAACACAACCCATTCTATCATTTTTAAAACTTTTGTCATCTTGTACAGTTTGCCATAATGCGGCATTTAAATGCTAGCAAACTTTTAAATGCTGATACAGATATTGTTTATTAAATAAACTGAGAGTACACACTTATCTCTGGACAAAATGAATGAAATACATGCTTGATTTAGAGTAAATGAGAAAAAGTCATGTGTAACCACTGTGCAAATGATTTCTGATAGAAAAGGGGAAACATAACAGACAGTCATGGGCTTCTGCATTAGCTCCTGAAGCTGCTGCTTTCGTGAGAAACAAATGACAGGGTTTAAGCAGTAAATCCTTTTTCCAACAGCTGAATGAATACATTTTAAGGACTTTAAATAGTGAACCATTAGCATCAACAAGAAACAAAAGGCAACTTCTGTACCTTTTACATTTGGAGATTGGCAGCAATAGGCTGGATTGGGATGTAAGCGTTGCCTAATTTAGGCTGGCGGAAGTGGACTTCCCTGCCCCCCTCCTCCCCACAGCAGCCCCTCCAGTCACCTGAAAACTCTACATAGCATTTGGGGGGGCTTAGGGGGAAGGGGGATCCCCAAAGGTGCCTCTCTCTGATCTTGGGGGGGTTCCCCCTTTCCCATCAGCCTGCCCCACATCACAGCCTACCCCATTCAATAGGATCCCCTGACCCTCTGTGTAGCAACTGGGGAGGCAGATGGGGGGGGGCTACCATGGGGAGGAGGACGGTGGGAAGTCCATTTCCTACAGTTCCACTGCACATGCCTAAATCTGGAAATAACCCATTGATGTATGGGAAAACAATTTTAGGGGGAAAAGAATCTGCCCCTTGTTAATTTCTTCACTGCTTTTGCTCATTTGGGAGCTACATCCCTTTTAAGTTCACTTCGCACACTGTTGTGGCTACATAAAATGTTAAATAATAGCCTATTTATCTTTAACAGTGCATCAGAATACTTAGCATTTCTCCTGTGCTTTATTTCAGGGTTTCACATATATTATTTCATCAAGCCTTATAACAACAACCACCCTGTAATGCAGGTCCATATTATCACCCCAGGATGCAGGTGATGGGACTGATCCTAGGGCCAAACTAGAAGAGAGCAATCCAGATTAGGACCACAGTTATGATGGAGAGGACGTTTAATACTATATACTATTTTCCCAGTGAAATTTGCACTGCCCAACAGAGCTGCTGTTTGCCCCATTAGGGAAAACTTAGGGTTGGAAATAGGAAGGGACCTTCCATGAGAGGAAGGGCTTCACTCAAACAAGGTTCCTTCGCCAGATTTTTGGGGATTCCCCCCTTCCTCCCCCACACCCAATTCAGCAGGGGCTCCTGATTCTCTGTGTAGTGTTTTCTGGGGGCTTGGGGGGGTGCCATGGGAAGGAAGAGGCAGGAAAGTCCACTTCTGTCAGCATGGTTGATCCAGCATAAATCTGAATCCAATTCCAAGAAGTATACGAGCCTTTTAATATGCAATTGTATATATCCTGACTTTCAAACCTCAAAAGGGCCACCAAGGCTGCTTACAAATATAAAATACAAACAGAATCAGTAATTTAAAAAAGTGAAAATATTTAAAATGGAACAAATTTAAAACATAATCAACAGCAGCAAGAGTGACACTACACTGAACACCTGGCAAAATAAAACACTTTTCTCAGTTCACTGAAAGGATGAAGTGAGGTGGGGCAACCTAACCTCTCTAGGGAGGGAACTCCACAATCTGGGTGCCATGACTAACAAGGCCTTGTCCTAAGTCCCAGCCAACCATGCTTTCGATGGTACTGTGGCTTGGAACAAGCCCGCCCCCCCAATCTTTGACCTCTATGAGGTCATCCGGGGCTGCTTTTGAGACCTTGGAACGCAAGCCTCACGGTTCTTTCTAGATCAGATCTTTAAGTTCCCCTCCCAAAGTCATAGCAGGGTCTATGGCTTCAGGAGGGGGAATCCAAAAAAATCCTATGGTCCCTGGGATGCCCTACAGAAGTGTTCTCCAACCTTGGGTCCCCAGATGTTTTTGGCCTACAACTGGCTGGGGCATGCTGGGAGTTGTAGGCCACAAACATCTGGGGACCCAAGGTTGGAGAACACTGCCTTAGAGGTTCTGATTGATGAGTGTTTCCAAGAAAAAATATACCAGATCCCTAAGTAGAATCAAAGAATCATAGAAAAGTAGAGTGGGAAGGGGCCTACAAGGCCATCGAGTCCAACCCCCTGCTCAATGCAGGAATCCAGGTCAAAGCATCCCTGACAGATGGCTGTCCAGCTGCACCTTGAATGCCTCCAGAGTGGGAGAGCCCACAACCTCCCTAGGTAGTTGGTTCCATTGTCTTATTGCTCTGACAGTCAGGAATTTTTTTCTGAAGTTTAGGTGGAATCTGGGTTCCTGTAACTTGAGCCCATTATTCCGTGTCCTGCAAACTGGGATGATCGAGAAGAGATCCTGACCCTCCTCTGTGTGACAACCCTTCAAGTACTGGAAGAGTGCTATCATATCTCCCCTCAGTCTCCTCTTCTGAAGGCTAAACATGCCCAGTTCTTTCAGTCTCTCCTCATAGGGCCTTGTTTCCAGTCCCTTTATCATCCTTGTTGCCCTCCTCTGAACCCTCTCCAGTTTGTCTACGTCCTTCTTAAAGTGTGGTGCCCAGAACTGGACGCAGTACTCAAGATGAGGCCTAACCAGTGCTGAGTAAAGGGGAATTATCACTTCCCGCGATTTGGAAGCTATATTTCTATTAATGCAGCCCAAAATAGCATTTGCCTTCTTTGCAGCCACATCGCATTGCTGGCTCATATTCATATAAGTAGATAATTCCGTTTCTGAACTGTACTTATTATACTTGCTCCAAAATTGAATGTAGATTGAGACTTCCGGTGGAGTTTAAAATGTCGGCTTGACGCTTTCACGGATCGTGGGAGACCAACGCGACGTGAAATCCAGTCAAGAGGTTATCCTGGCTGGTTATTCTCCTCGGAATAAGAGGATGACCTAAGAGTGATTCCCAGCATATCTCTAAATGATCTCTCTGTGAGTTATTTTGCAGTGGCTTGGGCATCTGCAGTTTCTCTCGGGGAGGGGTAGAGAGTGGGAATATCCATCATCGCTCACCGTCGTGTTTGGAGTTCTTTTTTTAAGAACCTGAAGATCGACAACTCCATTTCTTAAAGATTTATTGCCAATTAGTAACAAAGATAAATTTTATCCACAATCAGGACTAAATACCATTTTCTCTGGAATATTAAAAAGAAAATATGTTTTAAAAACTTCATAATGGGAAGATCAACAAATGTGCTTTGAAACGAGAAAGAAAGAGGTATTGTAACTCCTTTTACTTTGGATTCTGGAAAAGTTTAAAGCAGTAGTAGTGGTCTGTTAAATTTATACTGCGTCACAGATAAGATGGCTACTTATGATTTGTGGCTGGAGTTAGCCGAAGAGCTGATGGTGATGTTTCAAGTATTCAAAAAAAAAACAAAACTGCTGGGGAGGTTAGTGAAATCAGAAGTGCGGAAAGTACAAATAAATCAAAAATTCCAGGATAATACAGAGGGTGACCGATTGTGAAGTTTGAACAGAACAGGGAGGACAAGAAGAAGATTGATATGCTATGAGAGATAACAATTGAATTTTCAAAGAGAGGCAGCAAAAAGGAGGGGATTGTCATTGAATCGGACAGTGAAGATGTTTTCGAGAAGCCATTCACAGAGAACTGGAAAGGTGATTGCTGCCGGGCTATTTGGAGGAAGCCAGCTACGGGGGCTCACAAGGGGGGGGGAGTCTTTTCTGGAACATGAGCCTGAAAAAGATGTATATTGTGAACACTGTGTTTGATTGGGGGAAATGGTTTGCTGATTATTAGATGGGATAAATAGTTTGACCCATGTTATGATAAAAATGGTTTGCTGATTACTGGATGGAACAAATGGTTTGACTCATATTATGATAATTGCTGACTATTGTTGGTGGAAGGGGGAGGTTCTTATGAAAGAAGTAAGAGGGTTTAGTTTCCCAAATGGATTGGTGGGAGGAATCCAAATGGGAGAAATCTAAATGGATCTCTGACAGTGATCCAAAGAGAACATTCATAGATCTGAACCTAAAGGGGTTGGTGAGAGGAACCCCTTTGAGAGAAAGGAGAACTTCTCCAGTCTGAGGTGGTTTTTCTTTGTATTTTTCATTAATGTGGTGGCTTTGATCTTGAAGGGGGCATACTTGGGAAGGATGGGATTAGAAAAAAGATTAGTTGCTGAGTAAATAAAGATAAGGTTTAATATTGTATTAGAATCTGAATAGTAATTGGTTATTGGTAAAAAATGTATTGAGTCTGGATGAAACTTAGCATTGAGAATGACTAATGGAAAGGAACCAACTAAATGTGGAATAAAATTTGGGATGTGAAGTAATGTGGAAATGTGAAACTATTTAAAAAAATAAAATAATAAAAGCTAGACTGTTTTTATAAATAGAGGGAAAGAAGATAGAGATTTTCATTAAATATAAGTAGAAATATTAAATATTGTTCAACTAGAAGGATTATTATCTATGTTTAGGAGTAAAGTACTGTAAGGTTTCGAGGCTTTGTGAATTTGATGAATAAGAGAGGGGGGATTTTTTTTTGCTTAAGAGAAAAAAGAAAGCAATTTCTTTATAATTATTATATAGAATATCTGATGTTACTTATACTTGGTTGTGGAAAAATTGGAAGTCCTTTTTAGTTTAATGTTGTTTTGTCTCTGTAGTGTATGTTTGTTTGGCTTTTGTTTTTTTGTTTTTTTGTTGTTTTTTTTGTATTTTGTTTTTATGAATTTTAAAATTCAAATAATTTTAATTTAATCTTACTGCTTCTTGTCCTATCCCAGTGATGGCGAACCTATGGCATGGGTGCCACAGCTGGCACGCAGGGACCTCTCTGTGGGCACTCAAGCCATTGGTCATCAGATCACGAAAAGACCGTCCCCTTCTGCAAAACACTAATGATCTTTTTCTTTCTCACAGTGTGGAACACAATGATTTTATTCTAGAATTCCTGTTACAGAATTCTGTTCTACATTGTTATCACATTTAAAAGATTTTGAAGAATGATGCACAGAGCATGGCTTGGATGTAAAGCCCGAACAGTAGACCTGAGTGCTGCATGTGTTGCTCTCAAACTAACGGAGTATGAGCCAAGGTTTGAGAAATTATCAGCATGCATGCAATAGCAAAAATCACATTAATTGTGCAAAAGCATGCCCAATGCAAACTTTTACCTAATGTAGTGTTTGCAGTCCAAGACATAAAGTGTTTAAAATGTGTTAAGCATGTTTAGTTTTCTTGTTTATCTTGCTCAACCTAGTACAGGTTGACTTTTACTTTTACTAATCCGACACCTGTAGAAGCAGGGAAAGGACCCGGAGTAAAGCTTGCCCCATACAATTTCAGTCTGGCATATAATCATATTACAAGTTGAGAATCCCTTATCCAGGGCCAGTGCTACCATTAGGCCAACTAGGCAGCTGCCTAGGGTGCAGGGCTAAAGAGGGCGCCAGAAACGCCTTGAAAAAAAATACAGCGCTATCAAGTGGGAAGGGGGGGCGCTAAATATATGATCTTGCTTAGGGCACCAAACTGCCTTGCACCGTTCCTGCCCTTATCCAAAAATACATGTGCCTAATTATTTTAAAAGTTTGTATAAATTCCCTTCAGGCTATGTGTACAATGTAGTACTATAATAATTTTTTGAGTTGATTTTTTTTTCAACAAAAAACTGTTTGTATCATTGAAAGCTCTGTTATTGTGTTTTTCTTTAAAGACAAAAGATGTTAATTAGTTCGGACAACGGTATGAGTTGTTTTTCTAAAACTAAAACCTCGGTATTCAGGTTTAATTGCAGTGTTGGCACTTTGAAATAAATAAGTTGGTTTTGTGTTGCAGTTTGGGCACTCGGGCTCAAAAAGGTTCGCCATCACTGTCCTATCCTAACTGAAGTATATACAGTGATCCAACTCTGGTGGCTACAATTCTCTCTCATATTCTTAAAATTATTTTAAATATTAAAACAGTTGCCAATTTCATCACTTCATACTTGAAGGCTGCAATCCTGTGCCCACTGTTACCCAGGAGCAAGCCCCACTGAACTCAGTGGGGTTTACTTCTGAGTAGGCATATATAGGATTCCACTGTAATTCTTATTTTCTGTATTCTAAACCTAACTGCTCTGGTTCTTCTAGAGGGTGTGGGGTTATCTAGAAGGTTTTATCAGTGAGGGGGCTGAAAGCTACTAGTCCTGATGGCTCTATGCTACCTCCAGTATCAGAGGCAGGATGCCTGTGTACACCAGTTGCTGGGAAGCATGGGTAGGAGGATGCTGTTGCACTCATGCCCTGCATGTCGGATCCCGTGGGCAGTTGGCTGGCCACTGTGTGAACAGAATGCTGGGCTAGATGGACCCTTGGTCTGATCCGGCATGGCTCTTCTTATGTCCTTAAAAGCCCATATAAATAACACCCTCCTGCTTGCGTACTTCCTAATAACTGGTATTAAGACGCATACTGCGTCTGATACAGGAGATAATATATAGCCATCATAGCTAGTTGCCATTGATAGCCTCCATGAATTTCTGTAATCCCCTTTTAAAGCCATCCAAATTGGTGCCTTATAGGTGCCTTATTACATCTTATAGGAGCAAATTGTATAATTTAACTATGTGCTATTTTATCTGTCCTGAATCTCCCACCATTTCGCTTCATTGGATGACCCCAGGTTCTAATATTATGAGAGATGGAGAAGTTACTCCTTCTGTAAATGTAAGGGCACCTTCAGATTCAGCCCATTGTATTAATTATGCACGGTGTGGAGAAAGTGCTTGTGCCACATTTTTCTCCCTCTCCACTTTCTCCCTCTCCACAATAGGCTGGATCTAAAGGTGCCTTTCTGTTTTGAGGAGGTCCTTCTTTGAACTCAAGGGGGTTTGATCCAACAAGGGCCCCCATTAACAGCAGGGAAGGCATTTTTCTTCTTCTCCCTCCCACCCTACAGCCCTCACAGTACCCCATTATGAAGCAGATTGGGGGGGTGCATTAAGGAATGGACCAATTTAATAATAATAATAATAATAATAATAATAATAATAATAATAATAATAATACATGTCATGCTAATGATGCTGCAAATAAAAAAATCAGGATACATTTCCTATTTTTTCACATCCCAGTTGTGTCTGTTTAAAATATATTGAAACAAAATAAAAAGCCACAATCCTGGAAAGAGATGTAACATTGTGTAGAAGCAATTTCCATTCTGATCATACTTTAATAATACAGTCTGTGAGATAAAAGAAAACGAAGAATAGAAAATCAAGGCATTGGCTAGATGTGTATGAAGAGGCCAGAATTTCATATTTTGCATTGCATCCAAAGGAAGGGAGTCTTTAACTCACAAACAGGTTATTGGCCCCCTGTGAAATGTTCTTGCCTTTGAGCAGGATTTGCACACACACACACACACACACACACACACAGAACAGATGAGATCAAGTCACAATTCATATACTTTTCAGTGTATTATGGAACAGTATGAATAAAACAGTTAGGAATAAAAAAAGCACTGCTGTTCCTAAAAACCAGTACTTAACTAACTTCTTCAACTACTGTAACTTAGACTGGATCCAAACCTATAATTTAGACTGGATCCAACAACAACATCATCATCATCATCATCATCATCATCATCATCATCATCATCATTTATATACCGCCCAACAGCAGAAGCTCTCTGGGCGGTTTACAACAATCAATAAAAAACAACAATAACTATGTGTACTCAACTTAAAAAAAATAAAAATCCATCTGGAATAATTTCTCATCTTTTTGCTAACTATCAAGTTATTACCACCTTCTGCAGAGGTCAGTTTTATTACAGATGGGCTATTGACTTAGTATTAGTGACAGCGGACAAATTGCTTTACAGACTAACATTATTTTCAAAGCAGATTAACCTGGATATAACTGTAAACTGAATATTCTGTATTATTTTTATTTATCTGGATAACATAGGTGTTGTACTATTCTTATTTCTCTTAACTGAGTATTTTGCACAAAATGCATAAATGAATCCTGCCCCCTTTCTACCTTCAGTTGTCCCACAGAAGAGCACTGCAGTGCTCTTTCAGGGAACAGTTCAAGCAGGGTCAGATCTGGGGCTCAGTCCATAAGACAATAAAACTGCACAAATCTACATAGGTTAATTTACATATCCAAATATATGTGCATAATTAGAAATAATTACTTTAATTTAAATTTTATAGGAGGCCAGCTAAATAATCTCTTGCTTGCTTTCAAGACAGAACTGTGCATTGTCCCAAATTGTGCTTACTTAAAACATACCCTCCATCCACCCACACTTTTCCTTGGTCTTTCAGGCCCAAATCCAGATGGAAGGATCAAGGATGGAGTGTTCCGGGACCAGCAAAGAGCCATATGGCACCTTAAACATTTCATTTACCAATTAATTTAAATCTGAACATGGCACATTGGGAAGGGAGAATGTGGCGATGTATTGTAGACATTAATAACCCATGCTCTTAGGCTGCAAACTTACACAATTACTACGGTAATCCCCATACAACATAGTTGGATTTACTTCTGAGTAAATCCTTATTCACTCTTCCCCCCCACCCCCATAACCAACAAGCACGACAGCAATGGATGGAGACCTCAGGACTGGAGGACTTTGCTTTGTTGCTCCTGGTCCCTGGACCAGGTGACGAGACAGAGAGAGCCACCCACCACCAAAGGTGGCTCCTCATTTATTTCAAATACTTTGTTTTGGTAGTTTCTGGGATTCCAGAACACTTTTTTTTCACAGTTCTTAGGTTCTAATTTCTTGAAATCCTAAAATTTACACGAAATGTTGCAATATTAAGTTTCTAGCAACCTCACCATCATACAACTCTTAAAGTACTAAAATGCATAGTTGGATATTTTTATTATAGTTGGATACCTTATTAGAACAAACCAAAATTCCTAATAAAGGTATTGCCCAGCTGTGGATTTTGGGTTTTTATTCCTCATGGACCACCATGGCTACCTTTGTTTTTGGCTGGCTGTTTTTTTAAATTACCAAAGTTATAATCCCCCGGTTTCTCTCTAGATTCAGATATTGGAACTATCTTCAGGCTGGCATGTTGCAGCTCTGAGCACATTTACTAAGGAGTAAGACTCCAATCCTACATACACTCACCTGGGAGTAAATCCCATTGAACTCAGTATGACTTACCTCTTAGTAAACATGTTTAGGATCACACAATAAGTTTGATGTAAATCCTGAACATTTTTCCCCATCCACAGATCTCTCCATTCCCCTAGCTGTTTCCCTATCCTACATAATTTGCTGTACCATCTCAGCCTTTTTTTCCCATCCCACAGGTCTCTATAGCCATGTCCCTGGACATTTTGCTCCCTGAGCCAGAGCACCCCACAATTCAGTTCCCTAGTGTATGTCTGCATTAGTATGTTTAGAGTGTTTAGAATGTTGAACTGAGTGGGTGTGGTTTGTGATGTCTTAGAAAGGGTGGGGGGAGGAGTATATAAGGAGTGTTTGAGTGATGTCTGAGTCAGTAGTTAGGTTTTGTGTCAGTGAGTTAGGTCGAGTTAAGGCAGTGGAGTTAGTGTGTTATGGGAGAGTGCTTGTAGTGTGTGGGGAGAGTTGGGAGTTTGGGCATTAGGTTAGTTATAAAGTGTTTGGTGTAGGCAGGTTTATTTTCAGTAACTAAGATTTCGATAATTAAAATAAACTTATTTTTATTTTGTTAACTACCAAAATCCTACGTGTCATCTTGGTGTTATTACCTGCTTTACTTTTAAATTTACACCTACACCTTTGTACCCACAGCATCTTCAATTTAAAAATAGATCCTTAAAAACCAGCATTAATCTTTTCCCTCATTAGTAGGGGAAAGGTTTCATTTGACCCTCCACTCAGATTTTCAAGTGCTGATGCTTGGCCTGAGAAGGGTTTATGCGCATGGTCCCTAAAGTGAAAAGGGCCGTGTCGTCGCACTTACCTCTTAGTAAACATGTTTAGGATCACACAATAAGTTTGATGTAATCCTGAACATTTTTCCCCATCCACAGATCTCTCCATTCCCCTAGCTGTTTCCCTATCCTACATAATTTGCTGTACCATCTCAGCCTTTTTTTCCCATCCCACAGGTCTCTATAGCCATGTCCCTGGACATTTTTCTCCCTGAGCCAGAGCACCAAATGATGCCTTACCCCACAACCCCAATCAAGGTGCATAGTAGTACTCAAAGCTAGTCAAGTTGTTTTGGCCCCTGAGGCAGAAAATCCGACAAGCACCTCTCCCCCTTCCCTGGCAGTGAAAACACAATAATAGTTAATAAAGTAAATAAAGAATTATTTGAAGCTTTTACATGACATTTCAAATCAGCTGTCTGAGGCAGTTGCCTCAGGCTCTAAAATGTGTGTGCGCGTCTTTAAAGGACTCTGTCTCCTAAGGACACCCCTATTTGTACAAATGGGATGTATGGACAAGGGAGAGGAGGGCATTTGATTTCAGAAGAAAAAACCCTCACTTCAAGGAGGTAGCAAGGGGGGAAGCATATGTGGGAAAAAGGCCAGCTAGATTAGGAGTATCAGATGCAACAGGGTTTCTGTACCTTTATTTCAGCAAGTGTCATTTTTCTCCAGTTACATGAAAAGCAACATCTCTCAAAATAACTTTCTGTACAGTGGACTCCAGTCCATGAAAGCTTATTATGCCACAGTAAATTTGTGAGTCTTTAAGGTGCAGCAAGGGATTGTGGCTTTTGGACACAAAAGAGCAAGAAGCCCCTATCCTCCTCTCACCTCTGTTCACCTTCCTCTAGCCTAGTGCAAGCCCCTAATGCCAAAGATGACCATGCAGCCACCAGAATCTGGCCACATGGATCCTGCAAAAAGCAGGTGCACTCCAGAAAGATGAGTGCAGAACCGAGGAGCTCCAGACACCCTCAAGCAAGCCAGCAAGCCAGGGCAAGCTATACACTCATACATTACCTGCCCCAAATTCCAACATTGCTGCTAATTCAAACCTTTTTGCAAGCAAACCGACTTCTGTTTTCCACCAAGGTAAGGGGCCTGGGCCAGCTTGGAAGAAGCAACAGATGAGGAAGGCCTCTGGCATTCCATTTGATATTTGAGCAGCCAGTGTGCCTGCTTTTCCTCTTGTCAGTGCTTCGCTGCCTACAATGGCCCAAGGCACAAGTGCAATTGTCCAGTAGCAATTGGCTAGGTAGGTCTCTGCAGAGTCAGGCATACTCCAAGAAAGCCAGGTGACAGTGGTGCTGTTAGGCAATTTTGGACTCTGGACTTAATGAAAAAAATGAGCAGACTGTGGAAGAAAAGGTGGCAGTCTCCCTGCTAGTTTAAAAGACTGGTGCCTTCATGCTACACTCATTATTAGTCTGCTATGGAAGTGAGTCCTAAGGTCTCCTAGTAACTGCAAGGCTACTGAGCTCAGAGGGAAGAAGCAGGATTCTATTATGGTAGATTATGGCAATTGGGGCAACTCTACAGATCCAGGGCACAGTCCAGAAGATCTGGGGCCCATGCCCAGGTGGCTCACCACTAACACCGCCCATGAGTGCAAATATTCATAACCTCCACTTCCAGCCCTTGACCTCCTCTCAGAAGCACTTAAGGCAGTTATTGTTCCTGTGCAGAAGGTGTGGTCAGTTCATAACATGAGCACATAGGAGTCACTGTCTCATTATATCAGTTTATAAGCTCATGCAGTTTATATTTATTACAGTACTTATTCAAATGTGTATAGCTCATCTTTACTTCCCAAAATGGGACCCTAGAGGCAACTAGCAACCATCAATAAAACAACATAATCAATAAAATGAACCAATTTTTTTTAGCAGCACTAATAATATGAAAAACAGATATCAAATTCTCCAAGAACAACCTACTGAACTGCTCATCTACACAATGTTGTTTTAAACTGATACCTAAAAGCACAAAGAGGCAGCCAGCCAAATCTCCAGAGGCAAATATTCAATAGTCTGGGTGTCACCACCAAGAAGATCCTATTTTTGTGGGCCGGCCGGCCAGCCAGCCACACCTCAGATGGCAGTGGAAGTTGGAACATGGACCAGGTTCTCCTCTGATGTCTGAACTGTGGAGAATAGTTTATATGGGTAGAGGTAGATCTTTTGGTCTCAGGGTACCAAGCAATTTTGGTCCTTATGGCTGCACACTTACCTAGGAATAAGCCTACATCAAACTTAGTGGGGCTAACTTCTGAGTAGACATGTATCAGATTGCACAATAAAGATAATCACTAGTACTTTGAGCATGGAAACAAAGTAGAAGCCAATGAAGTCGGTAAAGTATTAGTGGTATTTGATTAGAGACTCTGGCTCCCTCCAGCTACCAGTGTAGCTCATGCAGTTTGAACCAGCTGAAGTTGCCATATACTTTTCAAAGGCAGACCTATGTAGAGCATGTTATAGTAGTCTAATCTGTGATGTTAATTATCTGTGAATGTGAACTCCCAGTAATGCATAGATAGTTATCTCATACTTTTCACTTTCACCTCATCCCCACTTATGTTTATTCATCCTGTAGTAAATGGGGTAAATGTTAGCAGTGCAATCCCAACACAAAACCTATTAACACAGTAAGTAATAAGAGTAATAAATATAATCATGGCCATGAAATAATCATATTCTTCTTCTCAGCCTTCATGTGATACAAATTAGCACTTAGTAAAGTACTATGGTTTTCAGGCAAAAATGTTGCAGTCTAGAGTAGTCCCACTAAAGGCAATGTATCTTCTTAAATTAAGTGATCCAGAGAGGGAAGGAAGACTTTCAAATAGAAGGAACCACAGAGTGATGAAATAGAATGTTTTTCACATACAATAAAATTAAAAGTAGCTTCAGGGTGTTGTGTATTTCATTGTCTGTTAATCCAAACACCCTTCAGTTAATGACCCTACAACTCCAGAACTGTCCCTTTGCTTATAATTAAAACATGGATTTGGGACATGCACACAGGGCTGGTGAGGACAGGGAAGTTTGTTTTACTAATTTTATTTTCCTCCGTACAGGAAAAACAGTTGAATTATGTGGAAAATTAAAGTCTAAAGAGCTTTCCCTTTTACACCTTACCATGAAAGTATCTTTGTGTCTGCAGTCAGCCACTGACTGGGGCCAAGCCAGGATTCATGTAGAGAAACAATCGACTTGGCATCATGTTGACACGTATAATCAACAGTCCGCCGAGACAGGCCTCACATTAGTGGCAGAATATTTTTGGCAAAAAAGGAGCTCCCTCCTGGGCAGCATGGCAATAACAGCCAGCAGTATTCATTCATGCCTTTACTGTAAGCACACAATAGTAATTAAAAGATTATAACAATGACATACATCCCACAAGTGTTTATATATATATATATATATATATATATATCCATGCAGTAGATTGCATTTTTTAATGAATGGAAATATGATTCTGGTAATGTAACCATTCAAGTGATTTTAATTTTGAGTTTATTGTAAGTAATCATATGCACCTGGCCACCCCATGTAGAGCACATTACAGTAGTCTGTCTGTCTTTCTGTGGCGGTAGCTGTAGCTGGATATTTCATATGAACAGTACTACTGTCAGCAGCAGCCAGCACAATGAGTTGAGGGAGGGAGTCCCAACCCTACTGCCTGTACTGCTGGGTGCTGTGAAATGGAGGCAGAGGCGGGGGAGACTGGATCAGTACCATGCTAGCATCAGCTCTTGACTAGCCAGCAGTGCCCAGCAGAGGGCACTGATGTCATCGGCCTGTGCCCATGCTGGGTGCTGACGGAGCATACAAATTGTACTAGAACTCTGTGTGACCTCATGAAACTGATTGGTGGGGGATTTGGGACAGACAAAAGGAATTACGCCTCCACACAGTGACTGGGTTCACACGACACACTAAGCCACCTGGGCTTATAAGCACCAGGGGGCTTAGCATGTTGTTCGAACCTGGGCACGCTTCCCATGGGGTGGCTTATAAGTCCATGGCTTGTTGTAGGGTTTATAAGCCACCCCTGGGCTTGCCGTGTCATCCGAACCTGGATGACACAAGAAGCCCAAGGATAGCCCAAATCGCTGCAGAACAGCTTGGCAAGAGCAGCAAAAAGGCCCAACATTCTTACCAAGCAGCTCTGGGCAAGCACCAATGACAGCCGCTCCAAAGTGCCCAAGTGGCACTTGGGGACAGCTATCAGAGGCTCCCGCCACCCTGCTCCATGCCATCGCTGTTGTGATATGTATCACATTCACAAGCTGGAGCACATTGTTTACACATGGAAGGGACAGAACGGCGGGTAAACAGGTTTATTATGTCTCTCTAGAATCTCGTGTTTTCGCAGGGGTTACTAAAGTGAGAGAACAATATGAGCTGGTCACATGGTTTGTATGTTCTGGTGACATATTAACTTGTTGTCTGTCTGGAGCCATTTTTAGAGAGGAGCAGGACTGTTCTCTCTCTTCACTCTTTTCTTCTGACTATTGCTTGCTGGACTTATGCAACAATGTAACGTCTTTGCTGAAATGGGGTAAAGCTCAACTTGCTCCACTGGAATAAATGCTTGCTATGCATTGTACTCTGCACATGGACTGTAACTAGGAAATGTATACTCTGTAGAACATTACTTTGCTAAGTAAATAAACAGGTAGAATAGACCTGTGGAGTTACAGAATTTTTTTCCTTGCTATCTGCAAACAGGGGAGCTGGCTGCTGGAGTCGGGTTACATGCTGGAAAGCTGGCTGGCTGATTGCATCCGAAACGCTGCACGCTGCGCAGAGAGAGGGGGAGAAAGATCTGGATTTCTGTGTGTGGAGTTATGGGCCTCCACACACGAACAGGATTTTTAATCTCCCATCTCGCACACACGGGGCTCTGCTGTCATCATCATCATCATCGCGCCATCATCGCTGCCGCCAGCCAAAAGGGCTGGCGGCCGCGGTAGTGCAGGGTGATCCATGCTCTGCTTGGCCTCCTCCAGAGGAGGCTGAGCAGATAGCAGCTCACCCCCACTCTGCCCAGTGGCTATTGGAAAAGACCATTCCAGGCAGGGGAGTCTGCAATCTGCTCGGCCTCCTCCAGAGCAGGCCAAGCAGATCGTGGTGTGCCTCATGAGCAAGCCACCTCTGATGAGATCGGCAGCAGCGCCAACAGCCCTCACCACAGCTCATGAGGTTTCCTCACGAGTGAGGGTGAGGGCTGTCAGCGATCCCTGCTCCCCCTCCCCTTCCCCCCCCCCCCCGCTGACAAGCAGAGGCATGGGAAACCTCAGTGCCCTGCATGGTGTCCCATACGATGCTTGCGGGAAGGCCAAGGGGGGGAGGAGGGGCAGGCATGGTGAACCCTACCCCAGAGGCACCCAATCATCTGTGTCAGGCGCATAGGGGACAGGGTGGTTTATAAGCCAGATTGCAGCAGTCTGGCTAATAAACCACCATGCGCGTCGTCCGAACCCACCCAGTGTGTAACTAATTTCTGGAACTCCCTGCCACAAGATGTGCTAGCAGCCACTAACTTGGATGATTTTAAAAGGCAATAAACAAATTCATGGAGGATTAATCTATTAATGGCTAACTGATGCAATGGGTACATGTGATCCTGCCCCAGTTTCATAGGAAGTATATACCAGCTGCTGGGGAGCAACAACGGGAAGACGGCTATTACCTTCATGTTCTGCATTTGGGCTTCCCAGAGGCATCAGGACAGCCATGGCATGACACAGTTTTAGGACTTCTTTAGGGCTTTGTTGGTTGTTTCCATTCAAATGCTATGTTATGAAGCTATTGGAAAAGACTATACCAATAACTGACCCAACAGGGCTTCCTGTGATCTTAATTTTCATCAGTATGCTGACTAATAGAGATGGTCTGAATATTCTAGTTTCAAATTTGGAGTCCAAAACAGCAATTCTGGGGCGGTGGGGGGGGGAGAGAACTATTTCCTGAAAAATACTTCAGACAAGTGTTTACCTTTTGGGAGGCTGATTTGTGCAATTGTTATTGCTAGATGATGATACTGCAGCATTATTATTTTTTTACCTGATTGCAATTTCTTCTTCCCTGGATTAATCACATAGGTAATCGCAGCCAATAAGGGTTCATGCACTGAATTGGATTATATCATATCACTATGCAACATAGCCAGTTAGATTTGTCTGTGTAATGACATCATTGAGGCCAAATGCTTTATTGAGCTTCCCAATCACATGGAGGCTTCTGCTCTTGCTCAATGAGCATGAATAGAAGCTCTCTTAGACCTCTGTGGGAAGGTCAGGTACTGACGGAATGGGACATTGGGGGCAGGAATTGTGTGTGCATCCATGTCCCCTTCTGACTCTAAGCCTTCACATGAGTAGGCACAACCCCTGCATAGGGCTTCAATCTCTCAACATTCCATGTTATTCAGTTCTTATGGGACTGCTTCAGGGTCCTCCCTCCACTTAGGGTTTTTTCCTTAAGATTTTTTGTACCCCCGTGAACCTCAGGGTTCCTCCAAGTATGATGGTGCCTCCCTCTTGTGCATGGGCTCTGCCATTTTGGCTACATAATGACAGGCACTCTCCCCTGAAGTTTGGAGATAAAGATAAGGATTGCAATGCTGGGATTGGGCTGTATAAACAAAAATTTAGTTTTTGTGCAGTAAAGAAACACTTGCCCGAAAATGTGAACACGCCAGAAGGAGGGTGGGGAATCAGACAGATAGTGGCCTTTGACTAACCAGACATAATTTAAAAGGTGTTGTATCATAAGGAATGCTTTGCAAAGATTTCCTAACAACAAAAGAAACAAAAAATATTTTTAAAAACTGAGTTAAAATAGTTATTGTCTCAGCTCAAGACAAGCCAAAAACTACATGCACACACACACACACACACACACATCTTCTCTTTACTTTTTAAAGATAATATGAACAGGCTTTTTTGTTACTGGATTTCCAGTTTATTCTCTGACTGCCTGGTCTCAGAGGAAAACACAAGAAAAAGGCTTGAAATGCCTCTTCAGGGCTCAGAGATACAACAAGAAAGCAGCTTCAAAAGTTGCAGCATATGAAAATTATTACCGGTACTCACTGTTTGTCAGAACTTTATTTATTGAACATTAATAAGCCCCTTTCTTTTTCTTACTGTCATTTTGGTATTTTAAGCTTTCCAGGTGTTTGCATACTAACAAAAATATTTGCGCTGCAACTGAGAGAACAATTTGTAAAACACCTTATGTTAAAGCGGTCAATGACTTAAAGAAGTCATATATCATATGAAAATATATATAATATAAAAACACACACAGAGAGAGATTAGATGTCAGCTAGCATTTCTGCAAATCTCCCTTCCTGCCCAACCATTGGCTGAGCTGCTGTGATACCATGGAATGTTCATAAACATTCCTCCCCCCCCCTTTTTAAGTTTTTGTTATTAACAATTTATTATATATTTTTTTCATTTTTCAATACAAACAGTACACATTTTGCTCATCTTGCTCCCCTTGTCCCCATACCCTCCCCTTAAGGTTCCCCCTTCCCTTGCTCACATAATTCTGTATTTAAAATAAGTAAAATCACTAAGCAAAAATTGGATAAATATTACATAGAAAAAAATAAAAGGGTTTAGTTTTGCAGGCCTGCACTGGTTTTGCAGTGGATCACATTGCTATGCATATAATTCAAGAACATTTCCCTGTATTAATTAGAATTTATTTTCTTTTAGTAATTTGGTATATTATACCTTTTCATAGCCAGCTAAAGTCAATAGAACTTGAATCCAATTGCTGTATTTTGTGGGTTTTATTTGCTTTCCAGTGGGGTTGTAAGCAATAAAGGAGCAGCTCCCGTACTGCTGAGGTAACAATAGGCACTACATTGTATCTAAAATTTGCTTCCACAATTTGCTTCAGAGTAGAGTTCTGCTCAGAATACTCCAACCAGTGGAAGAGGGGGAAAGGCCATTTTCTTCAATTTCCCCCTCTCCTGCAGCCCCTAGAACTAACCCCACACTGTTCCAGAGGGTTCCCCAATCATCCAGAGTTTATTTGGGGGGGTATATATGGAGGAGGGGGAAATCAACAGAATTGCCTCCTCCCCCTTTCCACCAGTAGGAGGCCTCCACTGGATCAGAAGCACTCCACAGACAGAAAGAGCTCTTCCATTCACAAGAAGCAATATTGTGATGCAACCCCCTGAGTTTGCATGGGACATGAATGTTTGGTGACCTGCACTGGCAGGTACGGGGAGGGGGTGTCATGCCATCACAGTGGATCAGGACCAAACATAGGGAAGTATGCAGATGTGCTTTGAACAGATTGACCCACACAGTGCTGTCAGGTATGGACATATGTGTAAGACAAGACACAGTTGTGAAATGAAGAGATACCGTAGATGTTCCAGAGTTTGGAATTACGGAAAAGGGTTTTCAAAGAGAAAGAAATGTATATATACTAGGAAATGTATACTCTGTAGAACATTACTTTGCTAAGTAAATAAACAGGTAGAATAGACCTGTGGAGTTACAGAATTTTTTTCCTTGCTATCTGCAAACAGGGGAGCTGGCTGCTGGAGTCGGGTTACATGCTGGAAAGCTGGCTGGCTGATTGCATCCGAAACGCTGCACGCTGCGCAGAGAGAAGGGGAGAAAGATCTGGATTTTGTGACTACCATGTAGATCTGACTACAGGCACCTCTTATTTAAAAAATAATCAATGAAATACACTTAGAATATATTCAATATGATAATAATTGTATATTTAAGGGGTTGACTAGATTTGTCTGGCCTTCGGTTTCTTGGTGTGTGTTTTTAACTCTTTGCATCAACACTTCCTCAAGGATATCCAATGAGGACACGTAAGCAATGCAAATTGTAATTAAGCCAGTGTGGCGTAGTGGTGAGAGTGTTGGACTGAGACTCAGGAGATCCGGGTTCTAGTCCCTGCCATGAAACTCACTGGGTGACTTTGGGCCAGTCACTGACTCTCAGCCTAACCTACCTCACAGGGTTATTGTGAGGATAAAATGGAGAGGAGAAGGAGGATTATGTAAGCCACCTTGGGTTCCTTGCAGGAAAAAAGGCGGGAGATATATATATATATATATATATATATATATATTAAACAAACCAATTTAGGGCAAAATCCTATGCATATTTCAACAGAAACAAGTCCTACAATTCACAGCATTCCCCAGCCAGCCATGCTTATGGGGGAATGCTGGGAGTTGTATGACTTTCTTCTATCTAGACATGCATAGGACTGCATCCTTATTTTTTTTTCTGTTCTTCATCCTTTCCATTAATAGTACATATGTAAAGCTGCTGATTCCCACTCTGCCTGTGCATTAGTAGACTAAAAGAAATAATCACCCACTATAAAAATGGCTAGTGCTCACTTCAGCTAAATGAAAACAATTTGGTTATCAAGATTCAGAGTCCCAGATATATTTTTGTGGGTTTGTGCTTTACTATGCCTAATGCTGAATGCATACACAGCACTCTGAAGTATTTTATGATACAGTTTCTCACTCTGTTAATTTATAGCTGCATTTACAAAAATGTAAACTTGTTACATGAAAAATTACTTCTGCCAGTAATTATAAAAAAAAAGGCAACAACATTTTAAATACCCAAATCACACTTTTACTACTGCATGCTCTTTTTGCCCTTTAAAGGCATTTTAGTATGGCTTTATTTGCCCTTTAATATCCTGAAGTGTTCAACATTTGTAGTTGTAATGAGTTCCAGCAGCTCTGACTCTTTCTTTCCACCAGCACTCTGGTCTCCCCTCCTCCCTTTCTTTCTTTCTTTTTCTGATTTTCTGCCTCTCTGCCGCTGGATTGTATCTTCCAAGGGAGCAACCCTATCAGGTTGCTGTCCCTTAGAAGGAAGCCTCTGACGCTTCTGAGTATGCAGTGGTGATTTTCACCTTTCCATCCTCCTTTCTGTCAGTTTTCAGGATGGGCCCCCTGATCCCATCTAGAGATGTGTGCTGCAGGGACTGGAGAGGCCGTAGGATTTTTTGCATCCTGGCCTCGCCTCTCCCCTCCCACCCAGACCCCCCCCCAATCTTTGACCTCTATGAGGTCATCCGAGGCTGCTTTTGAGACCTTGGAACGCAAGCCCCATGGTTCTTTCCAGACCAGATCTTCAAGTTCCCCTCCCAAAGTCATAGCAGGGTCTATGGCTTCAGGAGGGGGAATAATAATAATAATAAAATCCTATGGTCCCCTGGGATGCTCTACAACAGTGTTCTCCAGCCTTGGGTCCCCAGATGTTTTTGGCCTACAACTGGCTGGGGCATGCTGGGAGTTGTAGGCCAAAAACATCTGGGGACCCAAGGCTGGAGAACACTGCCTTAGAGGTTCTGATTGATGAGTGTTTCCAAGAAAAAATACACCAGATCCCTAAGTAGATAATTCAGTTTCTGAACTGTACTTATTATACTTGCTTCAAAATTGAATGTAGATTGACCTTCCTGTAATTTAATCTTACTGCTTCTTGTCCTATCCTCACTACAGTATATACAGTGATCCAACTCTTGTGGCTACAATTCTCTCATATTCTTAAAATTATTTTAAATATCAAAACAGTTGCCAATTTCATCACTTCATACTTGAAGGCTGCAATCCTGTGCCCACTGTTACCCAGGAGCAAGCCCCACTGAACTCAATGGGGATTACTTCTGAATAGGCATATATAGGATTCCACTGTAATTCTTATTTTCTGTATGCTAAACCTAACTGCTCTGGTTCTTCTGGAGGGTGTGGTGTTATCTAGAAGATTTTATCAGTGAGGGGGCTGAAAGCTACTAGTCCTGATGGCTCTGCTCTACAGGGACCGCAGGATTGCTCTCTAAAGTTATTTATTTCTCTCCCCAACATCAACCAATCAGGGAGGTGATTTCTTGTTCATTTCTGCCAACTATATTTATGTTTCCTGAGTTAAAGCTACCCCCCTCTTCCTTTGACCTCCTGTTGAACTTTATACTCTTCTGCTTCCTGAGCTAAACTTCCTGACTTATATATCCTAAGTACATTTTTAACCTCTAAAGCAGGGCTCTCCAACCTTGGGTCCCCAGATGTTGCTGGACTACAGCTCCCAGAATCCCTTGCCATTAGCCATGCTCTAAAGTATAAACCTTGCTGCTGAAACTGAGTAACACACACACACACACACACACACACAGGTTTAATCCCATAATATCATAAAACCAAACTCAATGCCAAAAATAGAGGGCAGTTTTGTTCCTTCACAAGGTCCAACACATTCACTGGGTTCGCATGACACAACAACCCATCGTGGGTGACAAGCCATGGTGGGCTGTCATGTTGTGCACACCTGGACTGATTCACACAGGGTGGCTTGTTCATGGGCAATAGGCCACCCCAACAACCTATGGCTTGTTGCTGGGGGTGTTGGACCCACAATGGGTTGTGGTGTCAGCTGAACCTGGGCAATCAACCCCATCTGGGTTGTGGGAAATCGGTAGCAAGGCAATCAGCCACTCTTGCCATGGTAGCCTGGGCCACCACCAGTGCCAGCTGCCCCACCAATGCCCAAGCGGCATGGTGGAGCAATCAGCACTGGCTTGGTGCCCCCTGCCACAATCCAGAGCACTTTTGCACTCACCACAGCTTCCCCTCCCCTTTTATCCTTTTTGTTTTTTGGAGCTCGCTTTTATCTGATCAAAGTTCCAGAGCTAGTGCCAAAGGTAAGGCACCAAGGCTGGCCACCCCTCTTTGAAAGCAAAGATAAGTCGCGCCTTTGGTTTCTCTTGACAGCTCACCTTTTGACAGCTGTCAAGAGAAACCAAAGCAAAAAATAAAGCTCTTAGCAGCTTCTCTTGGTAAATGCCTATGAGGGATGCTTGCTGCACTTTCACAGCAGGTACCCCTCAGGACATTGCCCAGGCAAGGCATGCCATTTCGGACCCATGGAAGTGTGCATGTGTGCACTTGCACAAGTCTGATTAGGAAAAAATAAATTTTAAATGGAATGTAGGTCCTTGCTCAATGTTCTGTCCACTCACTGCATTTGTTGTAAAGAATTATCATTATATTGCTCAAATATTGCTGCTGTTTTTTCCAGCCCATTTTCCAACTCTCAGTCTGATGTCACTTTGCTAATGATGATGTCAGGTTTATTAAAATGGTCATAGTGACTGGTTGACAAATGCCAGTGATTAATTTGGAAATCTTATTTAGGTATTCCACCTTTAACTAACCAATGCAGTTGCATAAATTTTGAGGCCTAAGGAGGGTGAAGAGTATTATATTTGGTGTCTGTTGTGCATTCTTGCCAAAACAGTACAATATTTCAAAACATACTAGCTGCTGGTACCTGTTGATAAACAGCAGCCCCATCCTAAGGGGTATTTTAGATGAAGCACAACTGAGATACAAAGTGCATCCTTAGCATGGCAATGTGGTATAGGGACGTGCTGCAGCAGTGCTCTAACTGCCATGGAAAAGACACAATAAAGGTCTAATAAGTTCTGGAAAAGCACAGGTTCTGTCCACTGAAAAGATTTGGAATTGCTTCTTTTTTATTTTTCTCCTTTACTGCTTAGATCTTAAGCTTCGGAAACATTAACTGTAAATACATACAGTGCGTGCATGCACGCACACATTTCCCCCCTTTTTCTATTCATTTTGAACAACTGTAATCAAAAAGTAAAAGGAATAGTTTCTGAAAGCCTGAAAAGCTATGGAGTAATGCCTCTGGCTGTTTTCCAGATAAAACAATCCATTTGTTTTGCTCTATATTTTCTGTATGAATTTGCATCATGTCACATATGGGCAGGTTTATGAGAAGTCAGGTGAAAACAATAAAGTTCTGTTAGGCAGAACTAAAACCACAATTTTAAAGACCACTCATTCTCTTACTTAGTGTGTTACTTGGGTTCCAGATAAAATTAATGAGCAGCAGCTAAAAGCAAACATATTTTATGCAGTATATTTCAATATCTCTATTTCAATGTTTCACTGTACTTCTCAAATGGATGGCACTATTAAAACTGCTATGCTAGCAAGGTTGGAAAACACAAGCCCAAGATTTCTTCCTGTTAATTTCTATAAAGTAATTGATGCAAATGAAGGGGTTTTTTTTTCCAAAGGGATAATAGATTGATATATCTATACAGTATAATGAACTCCTAGTTCCTCTGCAATGGCAGTTGAAGGTACTTAACCATGATCACAGACGTTTGCTTGTCAAAGTCAATGAAAGCACAGACTGATTTGCAATGGAAAAGAGCTTTTGCCAAAATTGTCACAAGAACTCCAAAAAATGAACTAAATATAGTGATGTAGTTCTGCCTGTTTCTACTTATTAATATTAACACAAGAAAGTAATATAAATAACCTCAGTCATTAAACAAACTATTAAAATATCCAATACTATTCAACAGTGCCACTGTATTACACAGCATTATTCAGTAGGCTACTGGAAGCGGATTCTTAAAGCCAACAGAAAAATCTGAAGTCTGGCAAAAGCCTCACATCACATCTTCCCACACACAAAATGACTAAACCAGGACAGAAGTGTCAAAAGCCAAAGCTCTGTACTTGTCAGGGTCACTGGAATGTAAATGGTGCAGGCAGTGAGAGGAAGAGGTTGCATTCCTTGTCATCAGCTCTTACCACATGTTTTTGTCTACGTGTGTAGAAGTGTAGGCACATGTGCCTCAGCGACACATATTGGGATATTTAATCTTGAGTCGGAGAGTGCTATGGCAGTAGTTGGGACACCCAAGTGGGGGTAAAGCAAAGAGACAACAAGCCAGAGTATAGAAGAATAGATTATGCAGAGTATAGAAGAATAGAATATGCAGAGTATAGAAGAATAGAATATGCAACTTATTACAAACATATAGAGAATAAGTACATGAAGAGTACTCAGCTGAGACCAGAAGTTACTTGGCTAAGTCTATAGCTAAACTTGGAAATCAGGTGGGAAAGGACTGAGAGAAAGACCTCACAACAACAACATGAAAGTGTTTCGAAGGGACAGAAGAATTGTGGGGGAGATTCTGAATTAGAAGCCAACTCTCAAGTATCCAGTGTGTGGTTACCACAGCTGCTTTATTTATTTATTTATTATATTTATACCCCACCTTTTTTCCTGCAAGGAACCCAAGGCGGCTTACATAATCCTCCTCCTCCTCTCCATTTTATCCTCACAACAACCCTGTGAGGTAGGTTAGGCTGAGTGAGAGTCAGTGACTGGCCTAAAGTCACCCAGTGAGTTTCATGGCCGAGTGGGGACTTGAACCTGGATCTCCCGAGTCCCAGTCCAACACTCTCACCACTATGCCACACTGGAATATTACCTATTACCTATTCCAAAGCAAAGGAGGAAGAAGGGGACTTCCTTGGGGCTTCTTTGCTGTAATCTGGGAGGTCATCCATGGCCGGATTAACATAGGGGCTGTGGGAGCGGCCGCTCCAGGCCCTTTAACAGACAATCGGCCCGCAATTATAGGGACACGAGGCGATTTTTCCCCCTTCGGAGTTAGCTCTGATCGTTATCATTCAGCATAATTAATGATTTTTTCAAGATTAGAAAGGTGTTCTAAGCACATCTGCATTACAGGCTTGAGGCAAGACCTAGCAAGAACTGTTGTTCTCAAATTAGCATTTCAGTATCTTTGCATTTCAATCACTGTTACTACATTTCTTTGTGAGAACGTCTAGCACATGGGGGGCTTGCTAGGGTCTGTAATATTCAGATTTAGAAGGGACCTCTCTCTCCAGCCTCGAGCAAAAGATCTTTCTGATTCGCAGCTCAATTGTTCAAATGCTAGTTTAACAACAACACAAAAAAAAAAGCAACAAGAACAACACAATTATTCTTGGTCAAGCAAAGCTTCCTGGCTTTTTGTTGTGGCTTTTTTTTTTTTTTAAATAAATAATTTGGGGGAAATTCTGCAAGTTCTCCTTCTCCTTCTTTTCTGTAAAAGGGCTTTCCCTCTTTTGTGAGCCAAACTGAACGTAAGGGCTGTGTGTTTGTGGGTGTGGGTGTCTGCCTTTTGGGGGTGTTGATCCTCCTGCCGCCTGCAAAATGTCACCTGCTTGGCTAATACTGTGTGTGTGTGTGTGTGTGTGTGTGTGTGCACGTGCGCTTTCATGGGGAATTGTGTGGCATTTTAAGTTTTATTTTGAAAAACCCCAGAGAACAGAGTTCACCAAATATCCCTCTTGGATATTTTGGACTACAGTTCTCATTTGCCTCAGGCAGCATGGCCAGTGGCTGGGGAAGATGGTTTATGTTTATTTAAAAATGGTTGTTGTGAATGTTCTATTTATGTGAATGTGTCTGCCTTTTGGGGGTGTTGATCCTCCTGCCGCCTGCAAAATGTCACCTGCTTGGCTAATACTGTGTGTGTGTGTGTGTGTGTGTGTGTGTGTGTGCACGTGCGCTTTCATGGGGAATTGTGTGGCATTTTAAGTTTTATTTTGAAAAACCCCAGAGAACAGAGTTCTCTGTGTGTGTGTGTGTGTGTGTGTGCACGTGTGTGTGTGTGTGCTTGGCTAATACTGTGTGTGTGTGTGTGTGTGTGTGTGTGTGTGTGCACGTGCGCTTTCATGGGGAATTGTGTGGCATTTTAAGTTTTATTTTGAAAAACCCCAGAGAACAGAGTTCTGTGTGTGTGTGTGTGTGCACGTGTGTGTGTGTGTGCTTGGCTAATACTGTGTGTGTGTGTGTGTGTGTGTGTGTGTGTGCACGTGCGCTTTCATGGGGAATTGTGTGGCATTTTAAGTTTTATTTTGAAAAACCCCAGAGAACAGAGTTCACCAAATATCCCTCTTGGATATTTTGGACTACGGTTCTCATTTGCCTCAGGCAGCATGGCCAGTGGCTGGGGAAGATGGGAGCTGGGCCCCAAAACATTTGGAAGGGCCCCGGTTGGGGAAGACTGCCCTAGAGGTTAAAAAACATGGAGGTACTTATCATCAACGATATGTGATGAACGGTTTTATTGAGTTAACAAGCTTATTGTTTACAAAAAAAGAAATATTTTCAATATGTTTCTGTTTTGGCACTTTAATGGTAATTAAAATATTTAATTTGTTTTAATATAAAATTGCGTCTTCATTTTATTTATTTCCATAAAAAGGCCCACCAAAATCCTCAGCACCAGGCCCATAATGCTCTTAATCCGGCCCTGAGGTCATCCTTTGGACCAGAGCACCTGTGTTCCATGTGGTGTTCCTTATGAATTATGGTTGGCTGAAATAACCCAGTTCTTAGACAACAAGGTGCGCCCTGTTATCCACAAACAACCAGGACAAAGGCTATGATGAGGGACTGAATGTAGAGTGTGCCCTTGTAGATTCCCTTGAGCCCCATATGACACGGAATGTAAAACAAATAAAAAACCTGAGTTCTCCTTGAACCCTTCGATCTGGTGCAAAAATAGAATATAGTGAGGGGAAAGGGAAGAGGTGAAAGTCTTCTCTTCCTGAGCAACTCACTTAGAGGTGACTGACAAACTGTAGGTCAGTGATGGCGAAGCTTTTTGAGCCCGAGTGCCCAAACTGCAACACAAAACCAACTTATTTATTTCAAAGTGCCAACACTGCAATTAAACATGAATACCGAGGTTTTAGAATTAAAAACAACTCATACAGTTGTCCAAACTAATTAACATATTTTGTCTTTAAAGAAAAACACAATAACAGGGCTTTCAATGATACAAACAGTTTTTTGTTGGAAAAAAAATCAACTCAAAAAATTATTATAGTACTACATTGTACACATAGCCTGAAGGGAATTTATATAAACTTTTTAAATAATTAGGCACATGTATTTTTGGATAAGGGATTCTCAACTTGTAATATGATTATATGCCAGACTGAAATTGTATGGGTCCTTTCCCTGCTTCTACAGGTGTCAGATTAGTAAAAGTAAAAGTCAACCTGTACTATGCCAGCTGCATCCCTTCCTAGAGTTGGAGGACCTAAAGGCGGTAGTGCACGTGCTGGTAACTTCAAGGCTCGACTTCTGCAATGCGCTGTACATAGGGCTACCTTTATATCTAGTCCGGAAACTTCAACTAGTGCAAAATATGGCAGCCAGATTCGTTACTGGTACACCTAGGGGTGCCCACATCACACCAGTTTTAAAAGCACTCCACTGGCTGCCAGACAGTTTCCAGGTGAAGTATAAAGTGTTGGTTATTACCTTTAAAGCCCTACATGGTTTGGGTCCAGGTTACCTACGGGATCGCCTTCTCCTGTACAATCCGCCCCGCACACTCAGGTCCTCTGGGAAGAATTTACTTCAGCCAGCAAAACTAGGCTGGCGGGTATTACCCAGAGGACCTTTTCTTCTGCTGCTCCCAAATTATGGAATGGCCTGCCGGAGGAGATTCGTCAACTTAGCAGTATCTTAGAATTTAAAAAAGCCATTAAGACTGATCTCTTCCGGCAGGCCTATCCGGCGGAATTTTAGGTTGCTTTTAAGATGCTTTTAAGATGCTTCTAAGATTTTTAATAATGTTTTAAAGTAGTTTTAAGATGTTTTAATAGTATGGTGTGTTGATTAGTTTATGTATTTTGTATTTTTGTTGTTCCCCGCCTCGATCTAGACGGAGAGGCGGGTAAGAAATAAATTTATTATTATTATTATTATTATTATTATTATTATTATTACTAGGATGAGCAAGATAAACAAGAAAACTAAACGTGCTTAACACATTTTAAACACTTTATGTCTTGGACTGCAAACACTGCATTAGGTAAAAGTTTGCATTGGGCATGCTTTTGCACAATTAATGTGGTTTTTGCTATTGCATGCATGCTGATAATTTGTCAAACCTTGGCTCATACTCCGTTAGTTTGAGAGCAACACATGCAGCACTCAGGTCAACTGTTAGGGCTTTACATCCAAGCCATGCTCTGTGCATCATTCTTCAAAATCTTTTAAATGTGGTAACAATGTAGAAAAGAATTCTGTAACAGGAATTCTAGAATAAAATCATTCTGTTCCACACTGTGAGAAAGAACAAGATCATTAGTCTTTTGCAGAAGGGGACGGTCTTTTCGCAATCTGGTGACCAATGGCTCGAATGCCCACAGAGAGGTCCCTGCGTGCCAGCTGTGGCACCCGTGCCATAGGTTCGCCATCACTGCTGTAGGTGATGAGCTGGAAGAACCCCCTTCTAACTACAAAGAATTCCTTTCTAAAACTCTGAATTTGAAGAGGGGTTTTCCTCAACATCAAATAGGGGTGATGATAGGACCTAGATGAGGAGCACAGGTTTCGGTTTTCCCCTCATGAGTATCCAGTGCAAAAGGAGGGTTGTGTGTACCACCAATGATTTCTCAGTCTATTGTGCTTTTGGCATCAAGCATTAATATAATTAAAAGAATACAATAAAAACAAACATTCAGAAGGAAACTGTTCACGAGACACTCCTGGTCTGTGGGGCGGTGCTGCTGGGGAAGAGGGTAATCACCCCAAAATGGATGCAGGCACCATCTTGTGAACAGGACTGTGGGACAGGGTGTGGCAGTGAGAGGAAGGGGTGGGAAAATCCTCTTCAACTAATCTAATTCCATGAGCAGTTCTTAGGGTGCAGCCCATTGGTTTGTGTTATTTATTTAAAAAATCTTTTTGTGAACTGGTTTTAATCAATATTAAATAAATATTGAGAGCTAAGGTCATATGATTTCCTCACATCAGCATTACCTTGAGGAAAGGCATCTCAGTCCTAATGTGGCAGAAAGCCTCCCTAATTATTGTATGATAAAACATAGTCTGGATAAGCCCACAACTCTCACGTTCCCCACCCATCCCTACTCCTCTTCTCAAGGACAGCATTGATCCACAGAAAGAAAAACGTCTCCGTACTACACATAATTAAAAGATACTAAAGAACAACTCCATTCACTGAATTTGATCCACATCATTTCTCCAGCTCTACGCTTACAATATGTCCCAGTATAAATATTCACAAAATAAGAGTTACCGATGTAAGATGTCAGTGCAGGGTGGGAGGGTAACAAACCAGGGCAGCCAGTGGCCAGCCTTTACGCCTTACCTCTGCCACCAGAGCTCTGGGACTTTGATCAGACAGCCAGACCAGGGTCCATATGGAAAAGGCATCCTCTAGGCTGCAGCACTAGCCTTAGTTCTGTCAGCTGACCCCACCACTTGATGGTAGTCAGCTGATTCTGCCGCTCAGTGGAAAAACGCCAGCTCCCAGAAAACTCTTACTCCTGGGCCTGGCAGTCTGAATTACAACACAGACTCTCTCTTGCCTCGCCCCAACCCTGCCACATCTCCTCATCTGTCCATTCCAGCACTTGACCTCCAACCTGACCTGTCTATGAATATGTCTTTGCCTCTGGTCCTCAATTTCCGTTTGGCTCACTGGCACTGAGCCCTCATCCCATTCACGACCATGCCTCCTGCCTCCGGCTGACATGCCCAGTGCCCAGTGCCAAATCCAGGCCTAATGACAGCATGGTGCAAGCTAGACCCAGGCCTGACAACGGCAGAATGGAATATTCCAAAATCAGCCACTGATGTACTGATCAGATTTACTGATCTATATTTCTATTCTACTTTTCTACCATACAACCATAGTCAAAGCAGTTAACAAAGGATCCTTTAAAAATAAAATAAACTACATAAATAATAAAAAAATAGGCTAATTATAAATATCAAAAACAATTTTAAAAGACTAATGATAGGCTTCCTAGCAGTGAAAAGATAAAAACAATAACAATACAGAGCAATATATCAGTAATCATGATGTTTGAATTTGAAAGCTGCAGTATATCTCTTTGAATATGAAGAATAATTAGTCTTGGTTTACAAGCTTCAGTTCATGTTACTTACTTTACAATCCCCACTAGACAGGGGCCAGGTTATTTGCAGGTGCATATTTTTTTAAATCCAAATATATACAAAATGTTTTTTTAAAAAGGTTTAATGGGTGGTCAGAAGCCAAGTAAAAATTTAAGACCTGTGACGTTTATATCATTATCAAAGTGTGAAGTTTCTCATAACACAATTAGAAAAATCTGTTCCAAAAATGAAGAGAAGTACAGTACGTGCCTCTGAATGCAGGAATTGAGGCTAACCCCTTTCCTTCTCTACATGAACCTATTCTTCTAGTATTCAGATGGAACGCATCCCTGCTTTTTTCTTATACATTTTACAACACACATTCAAATCCACCAAGTAACCAGTCATTTTCAAATAACAGTACAGAAGGGCAAACTAAGGGAAGAATGAAAGAAGGTAGATATCATTTGAATAAATGAAAATGTGTCATGTAAATACAATAATTTCTATGTAAATACAAAATGTTATGTCAGTCAAAGTAAATAATCATATTAAATATTTGAAACAACATAACACAGCTTTCAAAATTTCATTGTTTTTAAATCATACATTCACACCAATAAATTTATTTTAATAAGGCCACTATTTGCTGAAATACACGTAGCATGATTGAACTTGGGGAAAAATGATAGTTTTCAAAATAAAAATTCTAGTCAAATGATAATAAATGACTCTAGTTTAATCCTTGATGTAGCTACTAGAAACATCTTTCAGTTAGTGATAAGTGCAACTAAAAATCTAAAATAGCATCAATTTAAATGAAATTGCATTTGTGACTCAATTGTGATGGCTACTTTAAGAACGATGTTATAACAGTTCCATTTCTACAATTTAATTTTTAAGTAAAGCCTCATTTTCTGCAGAGATTCAGTTGCAAACCACTTTCCATTTAAACACAGTGGGCTGTTTCACATGATCCAGCAGCCCACTGTAGCTTATTTAAGCCACAATGGGCTGCGGCACAGGTGGCCATTTTGAATATTCAAGCCACGACTACAGCTTGTCATGACGTCTGAACCCGATAAGGGTGGGTTGTTGATGTGGTTAACAAACCACCCAGAACACATGAGCTGTTTTAGGGTTGTGGGTGGTTTGTTAACCACACCAACAACCCACCCTCGCCAAGTTCAGATGTCACGACAAGCATGTGGTTGCAGATTGAATATTTAACCGTTGCCCAGCACATGCCAGCATGTGGTAATCATGAGAACCAGGTCAGTGTTTATTTTTTTAACTCCAAAATCTATGTTCCTTATTTAAAATGTTGGGCACACTCCAGTTCAAGTTAAGTACAGTTATATCCCATTGATTTCAATAGGAGAAATTTAAACATGTGCTTAATTTTCTCATTAAAGTCACTGTCACTTAAAGGTGCCCTAACTTTGGCTGAATTATGCCCATTGGTTGTTATCTAGTCTAAAGTTCTGCATACCAATTCTACTTACTTCAATGGACCTTCAGCATGAATTATTATGACCTGGACCAATCCATGTATGGAAATAGGCTCAAGTGATGACCTTGTTGAATATAATCGATGTGTGCAAAAGGTAAGGTGACCATATGTACTGGTTTTACCAGTACAGTACTGGTTTTGGGGACATTGTCCTGGTTAGTCGTGAGATGTAACCAGTACAGTTTACTTAATGGTAGTTCAGCACTAAATTTTGAAGTGCAGGTGCTCATCATTACAGCCCCAATGACCATACCCCAAGGACAACCCAAAATGCAGGCGGCTCTGTTGATCCATTATAGATAGATACCCCCAAAGAAAATCAGTCCATAGCATACTAGCTAATTTATTAGGATTAGCTGAAAAAAGTGCCAGAGCTCTGGGACCCAGTGTTCCCACTCCACTACACCATGGCTTCTTTATCAGAGGGGAGGGGGTCATTGCTCAATGGCAGAGCACCCATCTTGTGTGCAAAAGGTCCTGGGTTTCATCCCTGGTATCTCCAGGTGAGACTGGGAAAGACTCCTGTGTAAACCCCTGGAGAGCCACTGCCAGTCAGTGTGTAGGCAACAATGAGCTAGATCAAGCAGTGGGGAGCCTATGACCCTCCAGATCTTGTTGGACTACTGTGAAGGATTGAGGCCTACCCAAGCTTGAGTTAGGTTGAAGCCTGAAGGCCCAAATATCTCATGATGGGAGGGGGCATTTGTGACTTCGGGGGTGCCACAAGGGCAAGGGCCACCCCCCTAACACTGCTATTTGTTGCTCGGTGCCATTGGTGGTAGGGATTGTTTTTCCCTGTCTAGGGTCTGAACATGTGCCTTGGAGGGGAGTCATGTGGCCAAGTGGGGGATTCTGTGGTGGCCCCAATTAGTGTAGTGACGGGTAGAGGGAGATATGGCATTGGGAGGAGGACTAGCCAGGTAAGGGGAACACAGCCCAGACACTTAATGGCTGTGCCTTGTTCCAGTCCTCCTCGCACCTGCAGTTTGGTGGTTGCCCTATCAGCCTGCCCTCAGGTCTCCGGATACTGCTTCTAAATGCCAGATTGGTGCAAAATAAAACCTCCCTCATACATGATTTAATAGTGGATGAGGCGGCCGATCTGGCATGCATTACCGAGACCTGGGTGGGAGAACAGGGAGGAGTTAGTCTCTCCCAGCTTTGCCCACTGGGGTACTTGGTGCAGCATCAGGGTAGACCTGAGGGCCGGGGGGGGGGGGTTGCCGTAGTCTATCGGAATTCTATCTCTCTCTCCAGGCTCCCTGTCCGTCTGACTACTGGTCTGGAGTGTTTGCACCTTGTGTTGGGCCAGCGGGACAGATTAGGGATTCTGTTGGTGTACCGCCCACCCCGCTGCTCAACAGACTCCCTGGCTGAGCTGACTGAGGTGGTTTCGCTGGCGATGCTGAGGTCCCCCAGGCTTCTGGTCCTGGGGGATGTTAACATCTATGCTGAGGGCACCTTGTCTGGTGTGGCTCAGGAATTCATGGACTCCATGACAACCATGGGTACTATCCCAACATGTCATCAGCCCAACACATGTAGCAGGGCACACTCTAGACCTGGTTTTTTCAGCCGGACATGGAGATGGTGATCTGAAGGTGGGGGACTTTGAATCGGTCCCCTTGTCATGGTCAGATCACTACCTGCTGAGATTTAGGCTAACGGCAGTTTTTCCCCTCTGCAAGGGTGGGGGACCTATTAAGATGGTCCGCCCCAGAGGCTGATGGATCCGGATGGTTTCCAGAGGGCCCTTGGGGGGGGGGGTTTCTGGCTGATATGGCTGGCGGTCCTGTCGAATCCCTGGTTGATCTCTGGAATAGAGAGATGACCCGGGCGGTTGACACGATCGCTCCTGAGCTCCCACTCTGTAGTAGAGCTCGTACGACTCTGTGGTATACCCCAGAGCTGAGAGTGATGAAGCAAAACAGGAGACGGCTTGAGTGCAGGTGGAAGAAAACTCATAGTGGATGCAATCGAGCCCTGGTACATGCCTATAGCCAGGTATACCTAGAGGCAGTGAGGGTGGCAAAGAGACAACATCTCACTGCCTCTATCCAATCATCTCTTTGCCGCCCAGCGGAGCTCTTTAGGGTTGTCTGGGGCCTGTTATACGCGGGCCCCAGGGAAATCATTGACCCATCTGATACCCACTGCAATATATTCGCTAGGCACTTCCAGGAAAAAATATCTTGCATCCGCAGGGACTTAGACTCCAATGTTATAGCAGTAGAATCAGGAGAGGTACCCAGAGCACAGCCTGGTCTAGTTATTTTGGATGAGTTTCAGTTGGTACAGCTCGAGGATGTTGACAAGGTGCTTGGACAGGTTCATGCAACCACGTCTGTTCTGGATCTTTGCCCCTTTTGGCTTATAAAAACTAGCAGGGAGGGAACGGCCGGCTGGGCCAAAGAGGTGATCTAATGCCTCCTTGCAAGAGGGAGTGGTCCCATGCCACCTGAAACAGGCGGTGGTGAGACCACTCCTGAAGAAACCCTCTCTGGACCCAGAAGATCTTAACAACTTTAGGCCGGTGGCGAATGTTCCTTTCCTGGGCAAGGTCCTTGAGCGGGTGGTGGCCAACCAGCTCCAGGTGCTCTTGGATGAGACTGATTATCTGGATTCATTTCAGTCAGATTTCAGGCCTGGTTTTGGCACAGAAACAGCTTTGGTCACCCTGTATGATGACATATGTTGGGAGAGAGACAGGGGGAGTGCGACCCTCCTGTTGATACTCCTGGATCTCTCGACGGCTTTCGATACCATCGACCATGGTATCCTTCTGGAGCGGCTGTCTGAGTTGGGGGTGGGGGGCACTGCATTGCAGTGGTTCCGCTCCTACTTGGATGGCCGGCTCCAGAGGGTGGTGCTTCAGGAATGTTGCTCGGCCCCATGGACTCTCCAATACGGGGTTCCTCAGGGGTCGGTCTTATCCCCCATGCTATTTAACATCTACATGAAACCACTGAGTGTGGTCATCCAGAGTTTTGGAGTGCGTTGCCATCAGTATTCAGTACGCTGATGACACACAAGCTCTATTTCTCCTTTTCATCTTCAGCAGCTGAGGCTGTGGATGTGCTGAACCGGTGCCTGGCTGTGACAATGGACTGGATGAGGGCTAACAAACTGAGGCTCAATCCAGACAAGACTGAGATGCTGTTAGTGGGTGGTTCCTCTGACCGGATGGAGGGTGTTCAACCTGTTCCGGATGGGGTTGCACTCCCCTTGAAGGAGGAGGTTCGTAGCTTGGGGGTTCTCCTGGAGCCATCTTTGTCACTTGAGGCTCAAGTGGCCTCAGTGGCAAGGAGTGCCTTCTACCAGCTTTGGCTGGTGGCCCAGCTATGCCACTATCTCGACAGGGATAGTCTGGTCTCAGTAATCTATGCTCTGGTGATCTCTAAACTAGACTACAGCGATGCACTCTACGTGGGGCTGCCTTTTAAAACTGTTCGGAAGCTGCAGCTTGTGCAAAATGCGGCAGCCAGGCTTATTACGGGGACCGGAAGGTCCGAGCACATTACATCGGTTCTGGCCCAGTTGCACTGGCTGCCAATATGCTTCTGAGCCGAATTCAAGGTGCTGGTTCTAACCTATAAAGCCCTACACGGCTTAGGACCACAATACCTGACAGGAACGTCTCGTCTCTCCCAAACACAATCTACCCGGATACTACACTCAACATCTGGGGCCCTCCTCCAACTGCCACCTCCAAGAGAGGCTCGGTTGGTAGCAACAAGGAGGAGGGCCTTCTCAGTGGTAGCCCCCCAATTATGGAATAAGCTCCCCACTGAGACCCGCCTGGCACCAACCTTACTATCTTTTCAGCACCAGGTTAAGACTTCCCTCTATGCCAAGGCATTCAATAGTTAAGAGCTCAAAATAGCACGGGGGGGGGGGATTGCTCACCTGTACACTTAGTTTTATGAACTTTTGGATTGTATTTTAAACTGTGCTTTTTAATTTGGTTTTTAATCTTTTTTTTGGATGTTTTTCTTGTTGTTTTTATGTACATACTGTTGTGAACCGCCCAGAGAGCTTCGGCTGTGGGCCACTATAGAAATCAAATAAATAAATAAATGTCCTGGTTTTAAATTTGAAAAAAATGGTCACCTTAGCAAAAGGAAGCTGTATGAAGAGGGATGGAGAATCTGCATTGAGTACCCACATGCACTATGCTTTGCAGGAAAAATTTTAAGCATGTACCTGTGAACAAATGGTCTTTGCTGTCAGCTGTAACAGCACCACTCATCTCTTTGAGGATAGTGGAGGCCCAAGTGGCATCTGTGGCATGAAGCACCTTTCATCAACCTGGGGCTTGTGCACCACGTACAGTTCCTCCTAGGCACAAATATCCATGTTCTGGTAACATACAGACTACTGCTGTGTGTTGTACATAGGGCTGCCCTTGAGGACTGCTCCAGTTATTTCAAAATACGGCAGCTCAATTATTGACTGGAACTGGACAAATGGAACATATCTCACCAGGTTTTTCTCATCCAAGACCTAAATGGCTTAAGACCACATACATTAATAATCTCTTTGCCCCACATGAATCAACTTGAGTACTGAGAAGATCTTTAGAAGATCTTGTCTGCGTCTTTCTCCCCCAGAGGTGAGGAGAGTATGGACAAAGATTAGATGTGTGTGTGTGTGTGTGTGTGTGTGTGTGTGGCTTTGGAATCTTCTTCCCTGAGAGGCTTGCCTGGTGCCAAGTAAAACCTTTTTATGTGCCCAGGCTTTTGAGAAATTTGGTTAGATCTTATAGCCTAGCGATCTTCCATATTAATCTTGTTTTAATGCCATCACATAGCTGCTTTGCTGTTTGATAAATCATGTTTTTATTGGCTTTTGCGTTTTATTATTTTTAAAGGTTGTAAGTCTCTCTGGGAGTTCTTTTGGACCCAAGAGCTGCGTAGAAATAAATGAACAAACACGTAAATAAATTGGCATTAATAATATAATGGAGCATTATGCACTACAAAAAAATGTGTATACCGAACCAGGTAATTATGGATTTCCACAACCTTGCTAATTATGTAGGTGCACAACTTACCTAGAAAGTCAAAATGGGGTAGCCACAGAGACTGTTTTTGTTCTTTTGAGAATCTAAATTGAGAATTTTCACTGGGCAGTATCCAACTGTAATTCTGCTAGGTTCTGTACTATGTGCAAGAGGAGAATCCAGCTAAAGTTACAGTTGCACAAATGTGGTTGCACAACTGGTTGTGCATCACTCTTGCACAACCAGTTGTGTATGATGTTTGCACAAGCATTATACACAATCACTTGTGCAACAGAAAGGTTCATCAGAGCTCCGCTAGTGCTATTTCAGTTTGCAGAATGACATCATTGGATACTGCCCACTATCAATATTTGGATATCATCTTCTGGATGTTTAGTTGCTTCAAAAATAATTAACTGTGTTAATAGCAAGTGACTTCCTAGCTGTTTTCTCATTGTTCTTTTGCACTGAGAACCTCACAAAGCTTTTAAACTTCTCCAGTTTTTATTAAACATACCAAAGGAGGAGATCCTAATTTCTGTAAACAAACCTCACCTCCTTCCTTTTTCTTTGTTCCATATACTGCTGTTACTTTTATCTGTAAGGCACACAACCTTATCCTCTTTTGATCCAAGTTGTCACCACATTTAGGGATCCTTCCACCAATTTGTTTCTGGGCACAATACAATGACTGGGTTTGCATGACACGGCAACCCATTGTGGGCTGCTAACCATGATGGGTTGTTGTGTTGTGTGAACCCAGACCAATTTCCCAAGGGTGGCTTGCATGTGGGCAAAAAGCTACCCCAACAACCCATGGGTTATTGTAGGGGTTGTTCTACTCACCATGAGTTGTTGTGTCATCCAAACCCGGACGACCGACCCCATTGTGGGTATGGGGAATAGGCTAGCAAGCCCCATGGCAAGAGTGGCAAAAACACTCTTGCTGCTCTCGCCATGAGGCTACTAGGTGAGCACCAGTGCCAGCTGCCCCCAAAGTACTCAAGTGGCACTTGGGGACAGCTGGCATGGGCTTCCCCCTCTCCCCATGGCTTCCCCCCCTTGAAACTTTTTTTTTGGGGGGGGAGATCACAAAAGCCAGCTTTGCAATACCTGTATTGACAGCTACATGCAGTCCCTTCAAAATGCCCCAGTGGCATTGGAGGGGCTGTCCGTGGTTGCCAAACATTTATTTTTTAAAAAATTGTGCAAAAAAATGTTCGCCAAAAAATCATTTTTAAATTATTTTGTATTTTTTTTAACTGCAGTTGTGCTACTGTGAGGATTTGAAGCCTCGGCTGGGACAATATCCAGGGGAGTGCCTGCTGCCAAGGGGCAGCAGGTACCAACCTTAGACATTGCCCAGAGGATACTCCAAATACATTCCCCCCTTTGCTTTTTCTTGACAGCTGTCAGAAGGTTAGCTGTTAAGAAATCCAAAGGCGCGAGTGATCTTTAGATACAAACATGTTTTTGGAGGGGTTTACGCCCCCTTCGCAGCAAGATCATGCCATCGTTCCCCCCCTTTAGTCCCACCAGGGTGCACATTTTACGCTTTGTCCTGAGCCTCTAGGTGCTCAGGAAAGTGCAAATGTGCATCCCCCCCCATTTTTCAAGGGAAAGGAGTTTTGACAGCTTTGACAGCTAGCTGTCAAAACTCTGGCTCCCTTTAAAAAGGGGGTTTTGATTGGGAAATGGGGGTTTTGGACTGGGACATACACATGCACACACATGCACACACACGCACACACACATAAAAGGGAAAAGGGGGGAAAGTTGCAGCGAGCCCAAAAAGGTTTAGTGGTGGCAGGAAAGGGAGTAAGACTCATTCCTCCCATGGTGTACCTTGGGATACCCACAGGATGACCAAGGGGGAGGAGGAGACCAACAACTCACAGTGAGCCCACTCATCTGTCGACACTCAGCATGGGTTGTTCATATGACAACCAACCCACTGTGGCTTATTGCCAGGGTGGGTTGTCGTGATGTGCGAATGCATCCAAAGTGTGGGTGATTACCTCTAATGCCCTAAATGGGTTAGGCTCAGGATACCTCAGGGAGAATCTCCTTCCATATTATCCTGCCCACATCCTAAAATCAGAAGGGGAAGCCCTTTTCTGTGTCCTATTTAGGGTACAAGCACATTTGAGTGGGATGAGAGGGCCTTCTCATTGGCTGCACCCAGAGTATTGATCACTTTGTCCCACAAAGTGCAGTTGGTCCCTTCTGGGGGCTGAAGACCTTTTTAATCTGTCAGGCTTTTGTTCTTTGTGGCAGATCATGTTTTTATTAGTTTTGGTTTTAACTGCTGACCCTGTCTCCTTGGCTGACTGTTTTATATTGCTGTTTTTACAATGTTGTGATTTTTAAATGTCATAAGCTGCCCTGATTGGTGTTTTTGCGACATGAATGAAATGATTTAATGCATAATACATAAAACATTGTTGCCTAACAGTTTGGAAGATTCTACTGCTGCTATGTATCACATGGTTGAAAGGGCTCCTTATTTATGTATTCATTGATCGATCGATTGAATTTCACCCCGCCTCCCCACCAAGAAAATTGAGCTCAAGGCATCTAACAATCATCTGTGGAATCCTTCTGATCCAGCAGAACATTTCATCTTGCAGAATGGGGGAGAAGGTGACCTTTGACAATCTCCCCCTCTCCTGCAGTCTCCTATGCCCCCCAAAATCTGTTCCAGTGGGTTGGGGGACCATTCAGAACAGTACGGGAAGTGTCTCTGGGGGATGAAAGGGGAGGGGGAATTGGCAGGTATCACCTCCACATGTCCAGCCAGCCAGAGTGTCCTGAGTAGGACTCCACTCAGGGAGCCTTCCTGCTGGTGGGGTAAAAAGCATGGAACCAACCCATCATGTTTATTCTCCAGTTTATGTCTCCAGTAACAACATTCCTGATGTTATGTACAATACAAAATATGTAAAACCCCAACAACCCCAATTTCTAAAGTAATGCTTCATTTTATTAGAAAGCCTATGGAATCTATAGGCATTTCAGTTCACTTTGGCCCAGTTGTGGACTTGCTTGCTTCCTGAATTGGTAATATAGCCCAATAAATGTTTTACCACTTAATTCTGTTTACCACTTTACAACTCAGTTCTGTTCCTCAGTATGTTTTTTCCTGACAATCCTAGATGCAAACCAGCAGGCAGTGTCATCATCAAACCTTTTAAAAAGTCAATGGTGGCATGCAAGTAGTTGAAAGAGAAATTTTACATAGCCAGAGACACCGAATACGATTGTACCAATGCCCAAGAAAACGGTACATAGTCTGAGGATTTAGTGTACTAGGTAAAAGATTCATGTTGAAGTTCTAATCTTGCTCTGGAAGGTGTTTATTTTATTGTAGAAGTCTGGCTGACAAAGTCAGAGCAATTGGACCTTTCGAACAAACAAACCAGGAATGATGTGAAAAGCATCTTCTTCTTTTCTTACCGCAAGGCTACATCTTTGTCACAAAACCTCTAATACTGCAGCTCATTCTCACTGTTCAACAAAGATTGTTTTAGTATTGACTTCTGTTTATGAAAGAATAGCACCAGATTCTATGCATTTTTTTCACTGAAGTCCGCAAAGAGAAGCTGCAGCAGATGAGAAAAATGATGTCTTCAACAGCACACTTTCCAGCAAAACAAGCTATCTGTTGGTGTTTAAAAAAAAAAAAAAGCCTTTGCAGTTCTCAGAAGCAGTGACTCATACATTTGATCAAGTACATTAAAGGTCATCCCTAAGTAACTCCAATAAAGAGCTACCTGGCATTTTTCCATATGGTGATTCTTACTCCATTCATACAGCCTGGCAACTATTTTAAGAATTCTTACCTACAACAAACAATCCAATAGTCAGTCAAGCTTATGCTAGGAGAAATTGGGAGAATCAATCATTTGTGCTGGAATAAACTCAGAACTCGAAGTGTGGATGATTGTCTGGAAGTTGGTTGAGGGTTCAATGAGATTAACAGTCTGTTTCGTCAAGTTGGACTAGTGTACATGGGTCCTAAATGGCTTAGGACTTGGCTACCTAAAAGAGAGGTTCCCCCTGTGTCATCCTGCCTGTGACTTGAAATCTGCTGGGGTGGCCCTTTTTTGTTATACCATTACCAAACAAAGTTCAGACTTCCGGAACTCATAATAGGGCCTTCACAGTGGTGGCACTGCAGCTGTGGAATACCCTTCATCTGTTCTGGCCCTAACATTGGTTAGTTTTTGGCACCAGCTGAAAACAATTCTTTTCCACTGGGCATTTTGATTAAAGATAAAGAACCATCAGAAGAGAGAACAGGTAAGAACCTTGAAGTTGCCCATCAGCAGTTAGCACCTGGACAGCAATCTGAGCAGGCACCCAGGTCACATGGTTCAGTCTTCCCTACTATGGTGTGATGTATTGCATTTCTATTTAAATTATAGTAATTATTTCCATATATATATATATATATATATATATATGTATATGTATATGTATAAATTAACACACACACACACACACACACACTTTATTCAAATCTGTGTTCTCTTTTATCCTCCTTTTTGGTGATGCATAACTGGGCTCCCTAAATATGCTGTTGTCTTGAGGAAACACTTGTTTTAGGTTTTGGATTTTGTGACTCATGTTCTAAGTATGGAAACTTCCACTTTGGCAGGTCAGTAGGACAGGGACAAGTGAAAATACAAAATACAATGTGATATTCTCCATTGGAAGACACTCTTCACTAATATTTGACTAAAAGAAGTAATTGTTGTGCTATAGTCACCATCCTATTAATAGGCTTTGATATAGTGTTTAGTAATCACATGTTAGGGGTTTGGGGACTGAATCCAGCTGGTCTATAGATGAGCCCCCATACAGCTTCTCCACTCCCCCAAATATGTGATCAGCATTGATAAAGCTCATTGGGTAGCTACTTGGCACACAGCTGCAATTGCACAGTGAATTACTGAATGCACATATCTTTGGATCAGAGCCACTGACTCTCATAATTAAAAAGTGTTTGTTTGCTTATATGACATAAACAACATCTTGCTATATGTTTTTCCCCTTGAGGATTTATTTATTTAATTCCATCTACTATTCAAACATTTCAGCTGCACCTGCTTGGTAAGGTTGAATAGAAGACAGTGAAGAAAGGTATGGTGCATAAATAATTTGCCTTGCTTTTTCTGATTGAAAATATCAATGCAGTTAACACTTTTCACTTCTCCTTGTCCACTCTAATCTTATTTATTGTGCCTGTGACACCTTCCATTACCCTTCCACTATGCTCCTTATTTTAGTTGAAATGATTCTAGTGTTTTCGTGGGTTTTACTTTGAAAATGATAATGTTCCTGGGACACAAAGTAGAAATTTCATGTGCTTTTATATGCATGCATTAAAGAATGGATTATCATTAATTATGCACTACAAATTTTCAGGGCAGCCACCTGAAAGTGACAAAACATTTGCTTTTGTCATAGTTCTGTTAAGTGAGCCCAAGTTGAGCCACTCGATGTATGACAATGCACTGCATTTTAATTTCTTAGAGAAGGTCAGGAGCATGACAGCGATTTTATTTTATTTTACACATTATTTTCTGTTATCAGTATAAGCTGCTAATGAAATTGTTTGAACTAAACTGTTTTTATCCTCCCAACAGCCTATATGTATTGCATATTAAGGGGAAATTCCTTCTTAATGTTACCTCACCTGCTAATGGTTCATTTTAACCTTCCCCCTCCCCAACAGTGCAAGGAGACATCAACACACTTCAACAGCATCATCATTATTGTTCTGTTGTGTTTGGTGTTGTTATTTTTTTAAAGATCATTCAAACAAATATATGAAATCAGTTCTTCCTACAAAGTAGGGTTGCCATTTTTCCTTGTAACACACCTCAGCCATTAACAGGTGCACAAGATGCAGAAATTCTACAGGTGATGCACTCTGCTGATTCCCTCAGATGGATGATGTACACAGTGGAGGCTGGTGACTCCTATTTCGATGGGGGTCCTAATCCATTGCAGGTTTTATTTGGAGATTTATAGAAGCTATCCATGGTGCTCCATGGTGGCAAACCCATTTTAGGGATGGAGTTCAGCACCATGGACAGCTCTTATAAAGCTCCCAATAAAGCCTGCAATGGATTAGGAGCCCCACCAAAATAGGAGTCATCAGCTTCCCTTGGATATACAATGGTGTTTTGACTGGGGTTGTTGATAGGTGTCTCCTGGCATCTTTGCCCCATGTGCTGAAGGAAATGTGAAGCATGTTAGTGACAACTTGAGTGAAAGATTCATACTGAATCTTACCAAGCATACCATAGAGCCCACATTCCAATTTTGTTTGATCTGGGCTAGTTGCCTATTCATTGCTGACCTGTGTTGGTCATCACACCTCAAAACAGCTGTTGTAGAGGTGGAAATGGTGTAGAAAAGGGCAACCAACAGAATTAAGGGTTTGAAACAACTCCTGCATTACAAAATTTGGAGCTTCTTGGCTTAGAAAAAAGGTGGGTAAGGGAGCATGTCATAGAGATGTATAAAATGATAGAGAAGTATAAAATCATGCATGGTGTTGGTGTAGAGAAAGTGGACAGGAAGACGTTTTTCTCCCTCTGCTCATAATATTCAAGCCAGGAGTTGCCCAAAGAAGCAGAATGGTAGGAGATTCAGCACGGATCAGAGCAAGTCCTTCTTCACATAGTGCACAGTTAAATTATGGAATTCACTTCCACAGGACGTAGAGATGGTCACCAACTTAGATGGCTTTAAAAGGAGATTAGACAAATTCAGAGAGTCTGAGGCTATCAGTGGTTACTATTCATGATGGTTATGTATTACTTCCAGTGGCAGAGGCAACGTGCCTCTGTACATCCGTTGCTGGGGAACATGAGTGGGAGGGTGCCCTTGTGCTTATGTACTTGTGGGCTTCCCACTGTCAGAACAGAATACTGGACTAAATAGCCCTTTGTTCTGATCCAATAAATGTAACAAATACATAAAAATAGATTACTCCCTTATGTTCTTATTTCCAGGCCCATTTCAAGTTGCTGGTTCTAATGCCCTAAAGGCATTGGGACCTGAATGCTTGAAAGACTGCCCTTTCCCCATATGTAACCTTTCATGCAGTCCTTAGAACATCAGAGGCCTTGTTCTACATGTCCCTCAACAGCAAAGTCTACTAGGAGCAGGGACTTTTCAGTTGTAGCACTACCCTTCCACCATGTGGATTGTCCTTCCCAGGGAGGCCCATCAGGTGAAAAGTTGAAACCTGCCTCTTTAGAACGGCATTTGGCCCTGACTACTGGTGTCGGAGAAATCCACAATGGATTAAAAAAAACTCAGATTTCTGTGAATCTGACCTTTGGATTCCGTAGCAGACTGGCTTTTTTCAAGTCGCATGGATTCTGCGGACTTCCGGACAATTATTATTTTTTTAACTTTTGGGAGGGATTTGCACAAATGCACATTAGCGCTCATGTGCATTTGCAAACATGAACGAAATACTCATACATCACCCCCACAAAAATAAAATAAAATCTGATTCCATCAATGATCAGATGACAGAACGAAAGACACCTGACAATCCATGAAATGCAGATGGAATGGGTTTAGCAAAATCTGGACGTTCCTAGCCCTGACTGGTGTGTGTGTGTGTGTGCTTACTTTCCTGTGTAAACCAGAATTCTGTGTAACCAGAATTTTGGTTCGGTTTTTTAAATAGTTTGTTCAGTTTTTGCTAAATTTGCAATTTGTAATTTGACTCGCAATTTGATTTATGTAGGACAGATTACCTATGCCTGAACGGATGTTTTCAGGAAGAAATTCTGAGGAACTGAGGCAAATAGTGGTGACAAAAGATGGACACTTACTCACAAACTGAAAGCAAATGAATCACCAGGCCCAAATGGAATCCATCTTAGAGTTCTTAAGAACTCAAATGTGCAATTGCTGATCTTCGAACAAACAAAGGGAATAACTGGTAAATTCTCCCAATGGAGGAATGTAAACAGTGGGGTCCCACAGGGATCTATATTGAGACCAATGCCTTTCAACTTATTCATAAATGATCTGGAATTAGGAGCGAGCATTGAGGTGACCAGGTTTGCTGATGACACCAAATTGTTTAGGGTGGTTGGGGAAAAAAGGATTGCAAAGAACTCCAAAAAGATCTCTCCAACCTGGGAAAATAGAAATTGAAATGGCAAATGCAGTTCAATGTAAGCAAGTGATGTACATTGAGGCAATAAATAAATAAATCCCAACTTCACATATACCCTGATGGGATCTGAGCTAGCAGTGACTGACCAAGAAAGAGATCTTGGGGATTCTGGTGGAGAACTCGATGAAAATGTTGACCTAGTGTACTGCTGTGAGAAAGACAAATTCCATGTTAGGCATAATTAGGAAAGGAACCGAGAACTGCCAATAGCCTACTGTCCTTATACAAATCTATTGTGCAACCACACTTGGACTACTGTGTACAGTTCAGGTCACTGCACCTAAATAAGGATATATTGTAGAGCTGGGAAAAGTTCAGAAAAATGATCAAGGGGCTAAAGCAACTCTCCTATAAAGAAAGGTTACAATGTCTGGAACTGTTTAGTTTGGGGGGGGGGGGAAACATGTACAAAAATCATGCACGGTGTGGAGAAAGTGAATAGAGAGACATGTTTCTCCCCCTCTCATAATAACAGGACCCTGGGTCACCCCATGAAGCTGACTGGTGGGAGATTTAGGATAGATAAAAAGAAATACTTCTTCACACAGTGAATAGTTAAACTATGGAATTCACTACCACAGGATGTAGGGATGCCTCCCAACACGGATGGCTTTAAAAGGGGATTAGACAAATTCATGGTGGCTAAGGCTATCAATGACTACTAGTCCTGATGGCTATATGATGCCTACAGTATCAAAGGCAGTATGCCTATGTACACCAGTTGCTGGGGTACACGGGCAGGAAGGTGCTGTTGCACTCATATCCTGCTTGTGGGCTTCCCACAAGCAGCTGGTTGGCCACTGTGTGTAGATGGAACTTGGTCTGATCTAGCATGGCTCTTCTTTATTTCTTATGTTCTTATTAGGTTAATTTTGTATTGTTTTATGTTTGTTTTAAGCCACTTTGGTTCATTTTTGAGAAAAGTGGGATATAAAAAATGTGCAGGCCTATGAGATGGCAGTGCTGACAGCAAAGTAGTCTTTCTTCCCTGCCACCATATTCCTCAGCAGAATCATATCCAACTAAGCTGTTCCAGTTATTAAAGGGTTTGCTGAACCTCAGATTGGAATCCTCAGAAGATGAACCAGTTGTTGCTTGTTGTGATACTTTGGCTAGATTCTCTTCTGATAAAATCATTCATATTTAATTTGACTTGAATATGGCCATTAATGCAGCATATTGACAGTGTTGGAATCAGCCACTTGTCATGATTGTTTGGATCATTTTGAGCTCCTCTCCCTTGAAGATAAGGGGCGGCCATCTTCCACTGACAGGAGACCCAGCTTGTGAAAACCACATGTTATACTGACTCCCTGCTCCACATGGCTGGTTAAAGCCAGTCAGGAATCACTAAATGGGCTTTTGGCCCAAACTGCCTATTGCGAGAGAGTAGCTTCTACAGGTTCAGAAGGAAATGGTAGTTCATTAACTCTTGAAAAAACTTGCACTGGATGAGTAAGATCGGGACAATTTTCAACCTGTACATAATCTTCCTTTCCAGGCTAGGGAGCTAGGGCATGTTGTGGCTATACAAGACCAACTGTTACTGAATGATAAACTTTCCTTGACTCTTTCCAATCTGGCTTATACCTTGCATATTGGACAGGGCCAAATTTGGTAGTCCTGGTGGATACACTTTGTCTGGAGATTGACAAGAGTAGTAGCTCTTTGTAGATTTTGCTGGACCTGTCAGCAGCTTTTGATACTGTGGAGCATCTTATCCTTTTGGATCACCTTGAGCTGACAAAATCGCAGCATATTTATGATACCCAAATCCAAACTATGGAATTCTCTGTTAGCAGCATTGTATAGATGTTGATCAGCATCACTGACAACTCCAAGCTTTACAGATGCCCAGCTTAAGGTATCTTTAACAAAGCATTCTCACTTTCTTGAATCAGTATTTGGAGGCTGTGACCAAAGTTAGGCTACAATTAAAGTCATAAAAGGCTGTGGGATGCTGGTAGGGAATGGCTGTGGTCTGGAGGAAATAAATCTGCCTTTGATTTATGAGATCCCTGTGACCCTACGCAGTCATATAAAGGGTTGAATGTGCTCCTGGAACCAGCATTGCTTTCTGATAAGCAAGTCACTGCCATCTTCCATTTTTGGCTAATAAGGAAGCTCTCTTAGACTGTTCAGACCATGTGATGATGATCCACGCTCCTGTAACTTCCAGGCTTGATCACTGCAATGCGCTCTATGTGGGATTGTTCTCCCAAGGGACACTGATTGGGGATTACTGTTCTAGCTTCTCTATAATTTTCAGGCTACACTAAAAAATAAGTGTTAAAGGGCATGGATATAATGGAAGGTGAGATAGGAGATCCCATGAGTTATGAGAGAATGGGTGGTAGGCCAGAATCTATGAAGGGTGAGACTAAAGTCAGGGCTAGGAAAAGATTCCCCTTTCCACGCCCACAAAATACCTATCTAGAGCCATCCCTGCTAAAAAAGAATGAAAGTGAAGTCATTTACTTCACCTGGATTTTTATAGTCCCACAACTGTATCTCTTGTGTCTGGGATGAACTCCATCAGATAGGATGGGTAGCAGGTAATGTTCCACAATAATGAGTATACATGTTACCAGTAGACAAGAGAATGAAGTGCTCTGCTTAGAGAATAAAAGGCTGGAAACTAATAATACTGGTGAGTACCTCATACGGATCATACATTTAACAATGAAAAAGAATTGAGAGAAGAAGAGGGTGGTGAAAAAATGACGATAATGGGTTTAAGTCCAACAAAATAAAAGCTATTTAGCCTGTTTTCTAATGTAATCCGTACTCTGGATCATTTGGCCTTTTACATTTGAATCCCATTTCTAACTACTGAGAGTAGGTTTGTGAAAATATTTCCTGTCAAGAAATGTTTCCAGGTCTTTAACAAACTTAATGCTCTGCACAGTAGAAGCTGTCCAATTTCCACCACCAAGTTTAACAAATTCTGCATCTTCCGCATACTTCTTAGGATCTGCATTTCATCCCCCATCCCCTCCTTTCTGCTACTTTCACATTACTCTGTCATTTTAACACCAAACCACTGGAGGGATGACATGAAATAATGCATGTGAAAAGTACACATGAGAATTTCAATAAATGGTCAGACACTGGGTGGCAATCTTTGGCACTGAGCATTCTCTTTTTCCACTGGCTACAGTTAAAAAGAAACTGCTACAAAACCAACCTCTACCTAGGTTCTGTTTACAGAAATGTAATGCATTTCATTCCCTTCCTTCCCACCCACCCCCGCCTCACCACTAGTAATTTTACTTTGATCTTATAGGGCTGCACTATTAAATGTAAGCATGCTCATAAGCAAGGCACAACGAAGGGCAATGCCTGTGATTTTCAACAGAAGGTCATAACCCAGACTTTATATTTTAAATAACTATTACAATGAAGAAGAGGGTATAGCCACAAAAGGAATAGTTATAATTTATGCCTGACTTACTTCAGCAGAATATAGTTTATTTATAAACTGCTTATGGCAAACTCTGTATGCCCCTGTTCAATGCGTGTGCTGAACTGTCTTCTGGTAAATTATTTAAATTACACCTAGCAGTAATTCCTGAGGACTTTCATACTTCATTTTCTCTATTAATATAACAGGGAAAAGCTGCTTTGCAAGGATTGCTCTAAATTCCCAGAGTGTGAGTTCCAAACTCTGTATGTGTTGCATTATGCCTGTCAAAAAACTTGTCTTCTCCTGAAATTTATTACTGAAGTCTCTCCACTAGAACTACTCATTGAAGCCTTACGGAAAGCTCATACATGATTTAAGAAGCTAACAGCACTGAAAGAAATAGGTCAGGTAAAAAAAAAACCTCTGAATTTAAGCTACCTTCACTTATTACTTATGCAAGATTATGCATAATTTAGCACACTGCTGAATATGCAAGGGCAGAATAATTGTTTACCAAAATATTTACTCTGAGTTTGTACCTGTGTTTTAGTGAGATAAGGTGATTTCTCAGTCCTTGCTAATCACATTAGAAAAAAAGGATTAAATGCGTTTTTGATTGTGCTGATAACTGCATGACAGTATATATAAACAAAGATCATGTTCAACATCCTCAAAGAAGATACTTGGTTCTTTATTCACATTGTGTGGTTGAGTGCAGGAGGGTAAAAACGTCTTTGGATAGGATTTCTTTGCTGGATTCTTTATATCATGATCCAATCATTACCATGTGCAGATGTTTAAATCACATATATATAAGAACAGATAATGAGACAGTAGATCTTCTTAAGCACCTTGCATGTATGAGGTAAGCTATTATACACACCCGTCTAAAGGATCCCACTATTCAGGAGAAACAAGGGTGGAAAACTCCACCTGTATCAGTCAGTACTAGTAGCATCTGCAGCTGACCAAAGTATACAGAAGTGGATACAGATTTGAAAGTACAGACATATGATCCATCCAACTGTTCTAGTATTTCTACACTGCAGATACAGGTGCACAGGGCCATTCATCTCTTGGTGTGGATAAGAATGCAGACCTTCACATGCCATCTGGGACCACTGCCTCCAGGTTTTCCCCTGCACTTTACTTGTGAGCAATGCCTTCGTTATTATGAACAACTCTGTCTGAATCAGAGCCTCTGCTTGTTTTTGTTTAAATCAAATAAACTTGCTCATTATATAATTTGCAAGAGCTTGAAATAAAGCAAAACAAACTGCACGAAATCCAGATTTGTCCAAACAAACAGGAATCTTACCACTGACTTCAATGGGATGCAGATTGCCTCTTTCTGAAACGGGGTGCAATTCTGTTCAAACTGGTGATTGGGTGGCTCCCCTTGAGGTGCGGACAAGACTACAGAGGGAGGAACGGATTTAATCCAAGGCAGATTCCTGGGCAGCTATTTTCTGTATGTGGGGGGGGAAACACATTTAGGCAACCTTAATTCTAAATTGCATTTCAATATTGATTTTAATGTTCTACATGCATGCCAACATCATTTTGGGGCACAATCTGCTAGGAAGTACTGTACTCCTATTCATTTCAGTGGAAAGTGTGCAATAGAACTTCCTGGTGCCCTTTGAAAATAAATCTGGTGGAGAAGAAGAAAGACAATGGTGAAGGATAAATGTGACTACAAGTTATAGGTTAAGAAAAAAAAGTGTGTTATTCAGAAGTAATATACAGTGTGAATATGGTTAATCAAGACAAAAGTGATACCTCATTAAATACTCTATCATACTGTTCTCTATAAGCAGATACCATTAGACATTGTAGATTCTCATGTGAAAATAATTATTTTATGGATAACATACACCACAAATTTAATAGCTTTCTTGCACTTTTAAAGTTGAAGAAACATTCTATTAATCTACTTCACACATGGAATGCCACATAATTGGTTTTCTATCAACATGCTTTATTAGTACAACCATCTTTAAATTTCAAGAGGATTATTATTACTCAGATTCAATAAATTAAACAAATGTATTTACTATTACAGACAGGCTGGCTCCTGGGCCTGACAATAGTCATACAACAGAGTCATGGAAGACAGTGCTGATTAAATTAAGGTCAGACTTTAAAGTAATGTATTCCTGAGAATGCATTGTATAGTTTAAGGGCTGGAACGATATGTTACTCACCAACACAATGACTGCTTTTTTCTGAAGGCATTTTCAATGGAGACAATGCCATAGGGAGGAAGTGCTTAACACCATCCCTGCCCACCATTTCCCCACTGCAACTACACCTCCCGCCTCACATGGGATTCCAAAATGACACACTGTACATTCCATACCACTTCTCCACTGAAAATCACCCCTCCCTATAGTGGCTTTTTCACATGCGAAGCAGTTGTTGAGTTTATAATACATGTATTTATTTATTTATTTATTTTTGTAATGTGTAATTTAGCCCTACGGATGGAATCCAAAGAACCACACAAGTTAATTCTGAGCACCTAAGGATGCACACAGCAACCTTCTAGACTTAGTTGACTTTCCAATGCAGTTTGTGATATTTCATGGAGGTCGAGTTTTCCCCCCCAAAAAAGTCAAAAATCACCCTTAGCATGCCCAAGGCCTTGGAAGCACCATAAGAACCAGTTTGGAGATCCCAGCTTAGAAATAAAATGCATTATTTACAATGTATTAAGCTAGCACATCCGAGACTATATATGTGTATGTGTGTGTGTGTGTGTGTGTGTGTGCATAAGTATGACAGCCAGACCAGATCTGGCAGATAGTCTCTCAAAACAGATACTCTCTTATAACAGACTAATGTTAGAACCTTATTCATTAAGTAAATATGTTGCAAAATATTAGAGAAGAAATTGCATACAAGATGATGATGATGATGATGATGATGATGATGATGATGATGAATTTCATTTCTATTACTGCCTAATAGCTGAAGCTCTCTGGGCTGTTCACAACAAGATGACTATAGAAGCTTTCAGTCACCTCTTCTTGTGTAAGGAGGAGGAAGAAGCACATGAACCCAAGGATAATGCAAGCTCTTTCTCATAAAACATCTGCACTGGGCCATTTGAAAAAAAAGGAAAAGATGTTCATACATCAGCCTTCCCCAACCTGCAGCCCTCCAGATGTTTTGGATGACAACTCCCAACATTCCTAACCATTGGCCACACTGGCTGGGGCTGATGGGAGTTGAAGTCCAAGACATCTGGAAAGCACCAGATTGAGGAAGGCTGTCGTACATAAAAGAATGTATTGAGCTGAGACAACAGAGAATGTCAAGCAGCGGCATTCTTTTTAGAAATAGTGCAACAACAACAGCAAAACACTAATAGTATAGAAGTATAGTGGTGTGAAATGTATAAGTCCCTCATTTGCACAGGGAGATTATAGATTTGGAAAGAAATGTAGGAATTCACATTTCCTCTTATATGTATTCCTTGGCACCTACACCTGCCCATAACCTATTGCCAGAATCCTTGTCTATTAAGGTAGGCAGTTTTATTGCTTATCACCTTGATGCCACTGCAATGCTTGATCATTAGGATGTAGTTATTTCTCCTGACAACATCAGGATTACATGGTTGAAGAGATCGGCAAGGACCTGTCATCCTATGCTGTGTAACTAGCAGAAGTATTTATTTTGTGTTAGCACTCATGGTCCTATTTAAAACAGCAGATTCTAGTTACACCTGCGGGACTTATTGCAATTTGAATTTAATACTATACACATATTGTTTCATTAGTTAATATTTATTATTATTATTATTATTATTATTATTATTATTGAAACATACAGAAGCCAGAAGAAATTGAGATGCCTATGAATATTGTATCACAGTATTTGCCAATGCTGGAAAAGATTACATTTATTTATTCATGCATTTATATGCCGCTTTATTGCCATTCTTGTGGCACATGCAACTTACAGTAAAAGTATTCCAGCGATTCAATAAAAGAGACAGCTAAAAATTCCATGGCTTTGATCTTAAGATAAATTCATTAAGAAAACTCACAGAAGGAAAGTTTCCCATCTCTTCCTACCTGCCTGGAGCCGCCTGCATTTCCCACCCATCCAAAGCCTCTCTGGAGGGTTGGGGGCCTGAACAATGTGGGATGGGGTGTGAGGAACTGCTGGGGGAAAGAGGGGATGGTAACCTGTTTCTTCAATGAACTTTTTAATGTTAATTTATCTTAGGATCGAAGTCTGATTTTAGGCCAGAGATGCACAACTTTGTTGGCCCTGAGGGCCACAACTGGTGTTGGCTGGAGGGCCATAAATGTGTGTGCACATATGCACACATGCACACACCTATAGCTCCCAACCCAGCAATCCTGCTCAAGGTCACTGAGATGAGGAGGCTGACTTTATTTATTTCCATGTTATTTACCGTGGTTTCCTCCCTTTCCCTCAAATAGCCCCGTCCACCCCCACCATGGTGAATGCTTTCCTTTCTTTTGCACCTACTTTGAAAAGTGTGCTCCTCTCCGTTGTCTGTCAACAGCAGCAGTAGTCAGAGGGTAGGAGTCATATAGCTTTCTGAGATCAGCTGCAAGTGCATCAGCCAGGAAGTAGGAAGGTCCTTGGAAGTAGTAGGTAGGGCCATTGGCAGTAGGAGAAGGGGGAAGAGAAGTTCTCTGCAATGAAGGGGACAGGAATAGGTGGTGGCCACAGCAACACAGATCGCTTGGGAAGTCTGGCATTGCTTGGCAGTGGAGCCATAGCTTTCACAGAGCTGGCAGTGCAGTGAGACATGGGGGGGGGCCCTGCACAACAGCACTTGTAGGGCCTCATGTGGCCCAGGGACTGTGGGTTATGTATCCCCTGGTTTAGGTGATTTCCCCCTCCCCCTGCAGCCCCCCACATCACATGCCACAATTGCCACATAGTTCAGGAGCAGCTCCTTCCCCAACTCTGAGAGAGGATTTTCAGGAGCACAGATGGCTGCAGGGCAGAGAGAAGGGGATGGGGAGCTTTCCTTCCATGAACTTCCTTAGGAACATCCTCTTAGGATCCAGGCCCATAGTTAAAAATGATATAGTCAACAAAGCAAGACAGACAATCCACAGGAAAAGCTTTCTGAAAAAGCAAGGTTTTGACCTGGTGATAAAAAATTGTTTTTGAGGGGGCCTGATACACCCCGCAGGGAGAACATTCCTGAATGACAGAGGTGACATTCTTTCTGGCTACATGCCCTTTCAGTCCTTGCCTCTGTGAAGGATGGGATGCAGAAGTAGAACATGGCAAATCTAAGATAATGGGGAGGCATAAATGGGAGGAGGTGTTACTTAAAAGTGAAATAAGTCACCTAAGAAATCAGTGTGAGGCACTTATACATCTATTCACTTCAGTAACAGCACTTCACAGAGTGCTGTTACTCACTTCGCTGAGTAATGCCACAAACTTACTTAAGTGCCACAAAAATGGAGCCTATGATGGACTGAGTCATCCCCAGTGCTGGCTCCAGTTTCTTTAGGGCTCTTGGGCAAGGCACCCTCAATGGCCCCCCTTCCTCGGTGAATCTACGTCCTGACTGCCATTGTCACCAGCAGCTGTCGCTCCTCATCCTCTTTCTTATCATCGCTACCACTTGCTTGCTTGAAAGGCAGAGAGCCTGGGAACAAGTAGGCCGTGGTATCTACCACTTCTCCTTCTCACTGCCACCGTTGTCTGGGCTAGAGTGAGAGGCAGGTCGACAAGCAGGATGCAATGGTGAAGAAGAGTAGCAGCTCCAGGGGACTCTTGTCAGTGGACCCCTGCCGAGGTGTAGACCCTCAGCAGCTGCCTGACCATGCCTACCCTTGATGCCAGTTCTAATCATCCCTACTTTCTGATTAAGTGGGCTTTAGTGGAAAAAAGCTTATTCCACAATATCTGTTAGTGTTTAAAGTGCCACAAGACTCTTTGTTGTTTTTGCTACAACGGAACCCATCTGGAAGTTATCGCTACTATTGAGTATTCTAGGTGCTCATCTGACTGGTAGATATTTAAGTGGAAGACAAAACAAAAACTGAAATTGTTTAATGCCAGGTCTCTTACCTTTGGTTCAAGCAAAATCTGTTTGTTCTCCTCTTTTTCTGAGATTAAGGAGAAAGCTACATCAGGACCATACTCCCCTCAGGCTCTCACGATCTCGAAGAGGCCAACTGTAGTTGGACTGCTCATCGTACTTAAGAACTGAAAGGGAGTTAAAAAATAGAATATTAGCATTTTCAATTTCTGCAAGGTTACATAGAACCCTGTCTCCAGCTTAAAGTAATGAAAAACAAACACTGATTTAAAATGGGAAAGTGATGGACACACCCAACCACCCCTTGTAAAAACCAACATTTTATAGCTGTTATATGTAATTTCTGTAAGCATTAGTCCCGAAATCCTTTAACTGACCTCAGTTCATTATCAGGACAATCCTATGCATGTTTACTCAGAAGTCAGTCCTACTATCTTCAATGGAGCTCACTCCCTAATAAGTGTGCTTAGGATTGCTGCCTGTATAAATGAGATCTATGTGCAAGAATGGTACACTGCCAATACAAACTGATAAAGAAAACACCAGCCAGTTGAAATAATCCATTTCTGATTTCATTTCACAGCTTACAACTGATACCCCATTCACTGAACCCTGCTAAAACAAACTAATTACATTATATGTTGGCTTCAGAAATGCTGTGGCTTTGACTATCTAAAAAATGCCTCCAGTGCTTTCTTATTCTTCAAACCAATTGCACAAGCACTCAGTTGTTCCATGGAGAAAGCAGAGCTGCTACCACACATGGTGGTTAAAGAGCATATGAATTAGACTCCGTATAAGCAAATTTCTCTGTAAGTAATTTATATTGTATGGTAAACTTGTAGCCAGCTAGAACAGCAAATTAAAGCATTAATCACATCTGTAAAATTTAAGGCCTTGTGCATACAGAAAAAAAAATTAGGGAAATACGTTTTCTTGTATTGCTAAAATAAATATTCCACATATGGAAACCAGTCTAATTCTTCTCATTATAGTGGGGATGAAGATGAACGTTAAGCCCATATAACATTTCTTTCAGAATTAGTCGATAGCTCATTTTAGTAGGTAGCACATATTTTCAAACCTGAAATGCTCACATTCAATCAGATTTGCTGCCGTTCCCCCTCCTGTCTTCCCACACACCCCACTCCTTTGGGCTGAAGCTTTTAATCAGCAGCAGGAAACCACCATCATTATTCCATATCACATACCGATGATCAGGGCCGGTGCTACCATTAGGCCAACTAGGCAGCTGCCTAGGGCGCAGGGCTAAAGGGGGCACCAGAAACGCCTTGAAAAAAATATAGCGCTCTCAAGTGGGAAGGGGGGGCGCTAAATATCTGATCTTGCCTAGGGCACCAAACTGCCTTGCACCGGTCCTGCCGATGATAAGGCAAAACAGCAACAAGCACACTCTCCCTAGCATTAAGCCGGGAGAAGTTGCAGTGGTGAAGAAACTTAGTCTAAAATGACCAAGTATTCCTTCTCAGTCATTAGATGAATACTCCAAATCATGTAGCATGGAAATGCATATCATCATCATCATCATCATCATTATTATTATTATTATTATTGCTACCTTCCTTCCAAGGAGCTCAAGGTGGCGTACATGGTTCTCCCTCTCCCCACCCCCATATTATCCTCAACACAATCCTGTGTGATAAGCTAAGATAACTCATGCCTGTGGCTCACGCTGGCTCAGCTTGTCTGAGCGTGGAAAGCTAAGCAGGGTCAGGCCTGGTTATTACTTGGATGGGAGACCCCTCCTCTAGTTTCCTGCACTGAGCAGGGGGTTGGACTCGATGGCTTGTAGGCCCCTTCCAACTCTATGATCTATGAGGGAATGACTGGTCCAAACTCACCCAGTGAGCTTCGCGGCTGACTTGAACTTAGGTCTAACCACTACACCGCACTGGAGATCATGATCTCTATAAGGGTGAGACTGCATATACCAGGGGAAAAGTAATACTAAGGCAGAAGGAAAGGGGGGGCAGTGGGAGAAGTAGGTGCACCAAAAAGTGTGCACACAATATCTCCCACTTAGCAAGGTAATCCTCTCACTTGAACTGACACTTGTCCCTGTCCTGCTTCTATTCAACCCTTCCCTGAGTCTCCAGCAAGTCCAGAAAGGGGAGATATTGGCTCCCCACCTTTTTGCAGCCCCCCCCCCATTTGTGCAAATGTTTCATACAGTCTGTTCTCAAATATGAATAGGAAACCAAAATTAAACATTAACAATACAAACCAAAGCTTGTTTACTCATAAATAAGTATCTCTATGTCCAATGGAACTCCAGTAACTAAATTCCAAAGAACACTTAGGGTAGTATTTTATTGTGCCCATGCACTCGCGCAATGGGGCTTGCACGCTTCTAACAAGACCCCTGAAATGAGAAAAAATGCTATTTTCTGGAACAGGGCAGCTCAGTGGAGCTCACACTAGGGAGCTTCGTTGACCGATCCCGATCCAGAAATGAATGTTTCTGCTCATTTCCAGAGTCATATTTACAAGTGTGAATGCCTTGTTGCACAAATGGTCACTCCCACAAGAGCAATGGAAGCAGTGGAGGCAGAGTGGCACCACTGGATACTGCCCTTTGGCTGCAATCTTATACCCACTTTCCTGGGAATAAGCCCCATTGGACTCAATGGGATTTATTTCTGAGCCATCACGTATAGGATTGCACTCTTAACTCCATTGAAATCCATAGGGCTTATGTCTGAGTAAACATGCTCAAAATTGCTCTAACATGACTTTCTGCCTTTATATTGTATATTGCCATAAGTCATATTACTAACTGACCACTAAGTATACTAATGAAGAAATGAAATCATACACTTTCCTTATAGAAGGTATGCTTTATACTGACAGAGCAGAGCAGTTAGACTAACAGGTTTTCAAAAACCTTGCTCATTTTGATATTCTCAGAACTCCTGCTGACCTTACTGACATTCCTCCTCATATGCAAATATCTTTAGTCATTTCCTAAGATGTTTGCACATATTTCAAAAAAATCATATTAACTTTGCGATCAGCCATAGGCAGGTTCCTCTGGAGGTTTCCTCATGTCTTCTTCATGAATATACTTGGGGGTAGGGGAGAAACGATGAAAAACATACTGAAGGAGTAGAGAAAATTGTCACAGCCTCAGAGATTTGAAAGGTGAGTATTTTTCCCCCCTAAGAGGCTGCGGGCTTATTTCCAGACCTTGCTACCATATAAGTGTAAGAATAAGAGCTCAAACTCAGTTGGCTCCATGTCCATGAACTTAAATTCGCAACGTATAACAGCATCTCTGGATGCACAGCTTTCGAAAAACTGTGCAGATATGTAGGCATGAATAGTATTTTATTTAAATGTCTGTATTAAGCAGAACCCCCTCTCTGCTAAAAATGGAGAAAAAACAAACAAGTCATATTCATCAAAGTAATTGTGTAGGTACTTTCAGTACCAAAATGCCTAGAATGAAAGATTGAACTGCTAACGGCAGCGGTGACAGCCATGAATCATGGTAGGCTACTTCGGGGCCTTTACCACCATAAAACAAAAGATGTAGATGAAAAATGCTGCAATTAAGTGATTTGATTTCTGCCCCCTTTTTCCTACTGCATTCGTGCATGGCTGCACAGCAAAGATTGATGGGAAAAATTACTCTACGTGATCTCTGACAGAGCCTTGGAACAATTCTATAAGGGGGAAACATACAAATCAAACCAGCTTTCGTGTATTCAAACAAAATAATACATATAAAGCAAATACTTTACCCTATATCCAAAGCACCAAAGATTTGCATGCACACATAAATTGTGGGGAAATGCTTCTGCTATCAAAACCTAAGTCATGGATTTTCCAGCTAGTTGGGTAATAGTGGGTATTTGTTTTAAATAAATATTCAATCAGTGCTGCAGAGTGGCATCCTAAATATGTTTGTTCAGTGAAAAGAACAAATTGCGGAGACAAAAATTTACAGAGGGGAAATGGTCTTATCTTTTATATCAATATATTAATAAAAACTATAAAATGAGATCATCGCAGCAAAACCTTGCTTGCATATTACCTGGTGCCGTCATTCCTGTTACTTAAGCAGACATTTTCGAGGGGTGCATGTGACTGTATATAGAGTGATAGAATGGAAGATTTTATAACCGTGATACTTGTATATGGAAGAACATAATGTAATTGGTAGCACACTAAAAATAAATAAAATTTGAAGAAAGGCACTGTATAAAATAAACAAGCCCTGGTAATGCTAATGGCTAGCAGCAGTAAACCACCGTCTGCTTTTCTGAAGTTAAGGGGAGATTTATTTCCTGGAGAAAGAGGAAAGACAGACCACACAGATTCAGCTCACTGTAAAAATCATCATCATCATCATCATCATCATCATCATCATCATCATCATCGATTTTTACTTGAATGTATACAATAGAATCAGCCCACTGCAAAAACAAAAATGTGTAGAAGCTTTGATTCTATTATTCAAAGAGCAAAGCTCTGTCTGGAGACACACACTAGAGCACTGGCAATTAAAGTGAAGGTGTTTTGTAAAACTCCTGATGCTACACCATGCTTAAAGAAAAGAAAGCTCTTGTATATTCCCATTTGACGCTCTTTCCATGCACCCATTTCAAAACTGCATTCGTTCATGTATTCCCCCCGCCCCAGTAAATATACATTTTCCTCTATAGATTATGTCTATGCACAATTCAGAACAGTATATGTTTTGTTCTTGCACTTCACTGACTTATTTAACATTAGGATTTTCATATTTTTTTTCTAGCAAGCAAGCAAAGGCCTCATGAGGTAAGTTTATGTGCATAAGCCTCTCCTCCCACAGTAGTCTTCTGCCTATCTGATTTATGAGGGCCTACAAGCCTACAAGGGCATTCAAATCTATGACTTGAAAAGAAAAACAACGTTTTTAAAACATTCAAAATTAATCCTGTTTCTCGATGAATTTTGACCTTGGTGTCTACATTGTGCTTTTCAGGGCCAGCCCTACCATTAGGTAGAGTGAGGCAGCCACCTCAGGTAGCGGATTTTGGGTGTCATGAAAGTCCAGCAAATTGTTAGTTATTCAATTTATTATGATAGTATTTTTATTGCCATGAAGGCAGAGAGCCATTTGTGATGTTTTTTTCTGCCTCAGGTGCCAAAATAACTTGACTGGCCCAGGGTACTATGCACCTTGAGTCTGGGGTGGGTGGGGGGGGTGCCATTTGCTTCTCTGCCTCAGATAAAAAACATGTCCTGGGCTGGTCCTGGTGCTCTTGTCCAAACCTTCACATCAGTTTCTTACAGCACAAATGTACTTCTTGGGTTGTAGATTGAATAATGGCAAGGAGAAATGAGAAGCCTGTTTAATGTTACAGCCTCTTCCCAAGGATACATGGAAGTGAATGTGCTCACTTAATTAAACTCAATAAATAGGAAAAAATTATTTCACACAAATGTGAAAATGGATGTTATCATGATCAGTCAACAGAGCCAACCTTACCATATAGTCAGGTAAAGTCGCTGCCTTGGGCAACAGATTCCAGAGTGGGCACCATTTTCCTTCCTCCAACCTCCTTTGCCATGCACAAGAATGGGAGAAAAACTGACTGGAAGAGGGGTTTAATTTTGATGTGTTGCTTGAGACATAGAAACACCTGGTGCTGTTAGAAAGAAGCAGTGGTTTCTAGTGGTTTCTAGCCTGTTCTTAGGAAGTGTCAGACTGGGTTTGCTATCTGAGTGCAGGTACATCAACAGACCCAAAAGAGGGAGCCTGTATCTTTAATTACATTGTGGCAGGGAGATGTTCAGCAAGGATTCCTCTTCCATGCTACAGCATTTTGATACTATGCTCTACTTACCATCTTCAGGTCAGCAGCTGAAAGTCCTAGTGACAGATAAAACCTAGGTCCAAGAAGGAGCATGCTTTCACTAAAGAAAGCATAATGTAAAACAGAATATAACACTTTTCCAGTGTGTCTGTATCATGCCTGTGTGATATATGATAATTATTTATTTTCTTGCTTCTTTTAATTTCTTAATAAACTGCCCATATAATTGCAGGAAGAATGAAGGTACTCAGGCTTATGGCATGTTTCCTTTCTCTCTCTCTCTTTTTTTTTTTAGGTATAAACAAAAGTGCTTAGTTCTAAATGATGATAATGATGATGGTTTGGATCCAGATGATGGCTTGGGATCCAGACTCAGTCAGACTTAGAGCAGACCCATTGAAATAAATGGGTTAGGTTTAGGTTCCAATTTGGGACATGGTGATTTGAGAAGGGGGGGGGGAATTGAGCTTTCCTCCCTCCTGTTTTCATGCTGAAATCCCCCCTGCACACGTTTTGAGACTTTCCCCATTTCATTTTATTTTTAAATCCACTGAGTGGCAGATTTCATCATGAATGCAGGAGAGGGAAAGTTTAGATCCCCCCTCCGAAATCACCATGGTCCCAAATTGGGGCCGTGCATGCTCACCCATATGTAAGCCGATCACGCATAGACACATAGCTCTGCTAGGAAGAGGAAGGTCTCAGCTCACAAGGGGAAAAAGTTGTTCACTGTCAAATGAAGCACTGAACAGGAGGAGGAGGAGGAGGAGGAGGAGGAGGAGGAGGAGGAGGAGGAGGCACTGATGAGGAGAGGGCACTGATGAGGAAGGAGGGAGGGAGGCAGCAGTAGCACACGCTATTGCCAGGCAGAGTTTGGCAAGCAAGATTGCGAGGAGCCGCTCAGTTTTTCGCTGCTCTTGCCAGGTGACTCTCTAGCTAGCCCTTTTGAACAAACCAGCTGAAGCCAGCCTGCTGGGTTCAGATGTCACACAACAAGCCATCCTGCAAACAAGTCACCCTGAACAACCTAACAAAGAACCATGCATTCTTGTGCATGGTTAACAAACCATGCTGAAGCCACCCTGCCAGGTTCAGACAACACAACAATCCGCTCTGAAACAAACATGGATCACCACCCACCATAGCTTATTGTCGTGATGTGTGAAACCATTCATTGGGTGGATTTGCACGTCACACTACTAACCCACCCTGGTAATAAGCCATGGTGGGTTGGTTGTTGCATGAACAATCCACAGTGCACCCGACAGATGATCAAGCTCACCATGGGTTGTACTCTGTCTCTGCCTCTTTCCCCCTCAGCCCTCCAGCCAGGATCCCAGACGACTTGGTGGCAGAAGCCACCTAGTTTCCTCTCCCCACTGCGATCATGAGCCATTTTTGGCTTGCCACTGCTTTTTCCCATTTGGCCATTTTTTCCCCTGGAAAAAATCGTGACATCCAGTGACAATGCCTCCAAAGTGTCCAAGCAGTGCCCAAGCTGCACATTGGAGTGGCTGTCACTAGTTGGTCACCCCTTAAAAAAAAAGTGTGTGCCTAAGGTGCACAATTATTTTGGTAATGTTTTTAATTATTATTATTTTTTAGTCGGACTTGCGCAAGTGCACACTTATGTACTTTGGGGGGTCAGGAAATAGGAAGCCTCATCTGGCAATGTCCTGTGGGATAACTTTTGTCAAAGTACAGCAGGTACCAACCCTGGACATTGACCCAGAGAGGCTCCAAATAGAGTTTTTTTTCCACTTTGCTTTCTCCTGACAGCTGTCAAAAGGCAAGCTGTCAAAGGAAAGCAAAGTGATCTTTGTTCACGAAAAGGCGTAGGTGACTATTTTTTCCCCTTCATAGTGAGATCCTCAGAGTTTTAAGTGCCCCCCATAGGTCCCAGTGCCCCCAAATTTTCCACCCATTTCCAAGACTCCAGTACTCGGGAAGGTGGAAAAGTGCTGGCACTTGCTTCTGTCAGAAGTAGGGCTATTTTCTTTGAAAACAGGGATTTAGGCAGGACAAAAAATGGTAGTTTGGACAGGGAAGTATACATGAGTTCTCCAGTTGGCTTGTTGGGGGAAAAAAACAAGCCACCCTGTGGAAAGCGGTCTGGGTTCGGATGACACAACAACCCACTGTGGCTAGTTACCCACGATGGGTTGTTCTGTTGTGCAAATCAGGTCACTGAGAACGTTCAGAGAAAGTGGCCATCAAATCTCCTTCATTTGCTGCTGCAGCATTTTACTTTATCTACTACAGTTCTGTTGTCTTCAGAAAGAGGAGCCTAATTAAGGGATTTAGTTCCCATGACAACTGTAGGTCTATGCGGGTGAACGCCTGTGACATGAGTACAACTAAACTGGAGAAGGGATATGGGCACACACAAACTCCATCTGGAGAGTCCCCACGCATCTGCTGCTATAGAGATCTTTGTGGGTTTACCATAGTTTGAATCAGCTGAATGCACTTGCAACACTACCCACAAGTGGGAACCCTGCCTTATCAGCCAGGAATACAGGTATGCTGGGAGGTGGCGCTAGCCTGCATGTCCATATCCCTGCATGGATTTAGTTCTACTTGTGTTGCCAGAGGATGCCTATATAGGCCTTCTCTCACCTGGCTACTAACACATTTTGGAATTGTCAGAGGGCAGCTGAAAAACTCAGCCTGTGACAGAGGCAAGTCTTTACCCAATGAATGGATTTTGGCTGAGTGCTGGGTTCAAAGTAAAAAGTTCATTTTAAAAAAATTACTATTAGCAGAATGCTTCAAAGATGTGTGCTTTCTGGAGAATTTTAAGAAGGAACAGATATGCTGGATGAGATGGGCTACCTCCACATCTGACCCGTCATAATAGGCTACCCATCTTTTCCTTCCTTCCTCTCTTAAATGAGCTCTGTGACTGAATCAGCTGCATAACAGTCAGGAGTCTAACAAGCAGAGCTTCTTCTATCACTGTACCTTTACTGTATGCTGAAGAAATGCTGCACCTGTTGCATTTGTGTGAAAGGCACAGGAAGTTTAATTTCAAGCATGAAAGATCTCTGGCTCAAACCTGTCTAGAAGAACTGACCCTTGATCAAGAAGATTAATCCCATTGATTTAGACGGGAATCTGAGGTCAGGGGAAAGGATATCCAGAGTGCATTTGTTTCAATGACTCATCATGGCAGTGAAGGTTGTAGTGACTCTATGGTGATGGGTGCAAAGGCACGCTGCACATGCTCCAAGGCACCTCTTCCTCTTTAACAGTTTTTCACATTATGTCCCATAAGCTGTAGCCTCTGTATCATAGGGTTGGGACATCAAGATCCTTTTCTCCTTCTATTTCTGGGGGTGGAATGGAAGCCTTCTTCTCATCCCTCTCCCCTCCAGTCCAAACGGATTTCAAGCCGCAACTGTATCCAGAATCCGATATGAACTTCCAGACGGGAAGGGCAGTTCTGCAGGGTAAAAGGAGGATATGCTCTTGGCGGGACAATACTGGAAAATGTCGATCATTTTCTCTATCTTGGCAGCTATCTTTCTGTTACAGCTAACATCAACAGTGAAATCCAGCATCGTTTGAGCTCCGCAAGTGCTGCGTTTTCTCGAATGAAACATAGAGTGTTCGAGGATCGGGATATTTGTAAGAAGACCAAAACACTGGTTTATGAAGCCATTGTATTGCCAATTTTATTGTATGCCTGCGAAACATGGACTATCTATAAACGTCACTTCCACCTCCTTGAAAGATTTCATCAACGTTGCCTCCAGAAAATCCTGCGAATTACTTGGGAAGATAGGCAAACAAATGTCAGTGTACTGGAAGAAGCAAAGACTACTAGCATTGAAGAAATGATCCTTCAACGCCAACTTCAGTGGACCGGTCATGTTGTTCGAATGTCTGACTGCCGTCTCCCAAAGCAGTTACTTTATTCCCAACTCAAGGATGGAAAGCGGAATATCGGTGGTCAATATAAGAGATTTAAAGATGTTCTTAAGGCTAATCTAAAAAAAATGCAATATAAACATCAAAAACTGGGAAGCTCTGGCCCATGAACGATCTAACTGGAGGTTGGCCTTTCACAAAGGTTCTATGGACTTTGAAGAAGCCTGAGTGCAAGGTGAAAGGGAGAGACGTGCTAAGCGAAAAGCACATCAAATGAATCCTTTACAGGACCATCTTCCATCTGGTAACCTGTGTCCTCACTGTGGGAAGCTGTGTGGATCTAGAATTGGCCTCCGCAGTCACTTACGGACCCATCACTAGAGTCTACACAATTTTTCTTTAGAATTTCCTCCTTTTAAAATTTCCTTTTTGTAATTTTTTTATCCTGGAAGACAATCTTACTCAGTCACAAGTGATCGCCTGATGATGATGGTTGGGATGGGTATGGGCATGTGTGTGAGTTCATGATAGATGCAAAATTCAAATAGGGAGTTCTATTATTCATAGCTCAATTTCTTAGATACTAGGCTACACCACCTCATTTTAAAAGTACTACCCTTCAACTGGACTTCTGCTTATTTCAATAGTTCAAATGTCCTCTAAAGAGTTGTACTAGATTTTAAATATATATAAATATCCACCATTCAAGCAGCTAAAATGTCACATCTTGTAACATCTTTTTTACCATCTCCCCCAAACTCAGGCCAATCAAAAAGTGTTTAAAAGCTTCTATTTTTATTTATTTTATTCTAAAAGACTGCAGTTGTTGTTGTTTGCCAAATCTTCAAAAGGAAGGGGGGTTACTTGGGAGACAGACAGTAAGTTCTGCTTCACACATGCCTATTGTTGATTACATCACTCTTGATCGGGGCAACTGAATGTGAGAGAAGACTCCACCGGAAAGCTTTGTGTCTGAGGTGATGTGAGGCGCTACACACGTTCTGTCTGTAATATGATATCTGTGCTGATCCACTTGAACATACAAGTCTTGATGTCACCGTTATCAGTGGCAGAACATACACAGTAAAGTTTGTATCTAATGTTAGTCTAACTTAGGTCCCATTCATTTCAATGGGTCTGTTCTACGTAGGACTACTTATACGACCCAATTCAGCCTTCTACTAGGTCAGACTATTTGTCCATCTAGCCCAGTATTTTCTACCTAACCAGCATCAGCTTTCCAGGGTCTCAGGCAGAGAAACTTCTTTCTCATCACTCGGTACCTAATTAACTGCTTAGACTTGGCCACAGCTGCTATTTACATAACAAAGTGCACGTTAATTGCATTTATGCAATTAATGTCACATCAACTTTGGCCATTACTTCAGCTGTCCAACGGATGTATATACAGTTCCATGCAGTCTGCTGGATCAAAAAATATACATTTATCAACAAATATTGGAACTATAAACCAAGTATATAATTTTTATCTGAGTAGTTATCTACATTTTAACTGATTAATTTATGACATGTAAATGCATTTGCATATTATGAAAATCTGAGTACGGTATGTTCCTTTGAGATACTGAAGGATGTTTAAAATAAATTGCAGTTTAATAAAGAAAAGGTACTGCTTATCATTAGGATGAAAGACTCTCTTTTTCATTTTCTAATATGGTACTATGATACAGCCAATATAGCATTGTCAAGGGAACAAGTGCACCCTCAACTAGAACTGGCCACACCGATGAATCAACCAGTTGGTGAATTAAACTGATCAAAACTTCCAGCTCTAATAAATATAATAAATAATAATTTGTTGCCATTGGAAACTGAATTGTAATATTATATCTCAGCTGTACAATGTTTGGTATTTCCCCTCTAACCTCAGTGTTCAACTCATATTTAAGAATGCATTTTTACATTACATAAATTTAATAGAATAAATGTGTACATTGTTTGATGTGACAATCAAAAGCAAACTCAATGTATATGTTAGGGTGCCGATTTACACATCACCAAAAGAGAGGAAATGTATTACCAAAGAAGAGGACAAAAGGGTACAGATTTGCATAAAATGTGCATATGCTAATTCATATGTATAGATGCAAATTTGGAAATTACTATAATTTAAATATGAACACCCAAGATGGCGATGGAGGAGGTTCCTTTCTCTGGAGCTCTGTGTTTGTTTTAATAGTTTTAAATTGTTTTAGTTCCTTTTAGCTTGTTGGTTTTGATTTTTATGCAAGGCTTCCTTTTTTGAAGCTGGAGTCTCAGTATTGAGCAGCTAATTCCGGCAGCTGCTGCTCCGTTAGTTTAGTATTTTAATCTTGTTTTATCTTTATTTTATTTTTTTTAACCCTCTTTTAAGACTCGCTGCTATAGGTTTTGGCTGGGTTTTTCTTTTTCCCTTTAACCCTTTTGCATAGTCTTGCAGCTTGTACTTATATATATTTTTTACTATTTTTTACTATTTTTATTATTCGGAAGCTTTTGCAACGGGTGAGTAACAACTATAGGACAGTGATTGCCTGGGAGCCCGAGTGACTGTCGATAAGAAATTCAGCTGGAGTTTAATCTTGTGGAATGCATGGGAGTGTCGGCTACAAACCTGCTTTCTTCTCCATCTATTTGCTTTGTCACTTTTATTGAGAGTGATAGTTGTACAGGGAAATGGGGGGAAAGGGAAAACGCCTAAGATCTCCAGAGGAAATAACGAGTAACTCAACTCCCAAGGCCAAACAAAGTAAGTTGGAGAAATTTTTTATTAATTTGGATGACCCGCTGTCTACTGCTGTCCCCTCTATCCCGACTCAGAATCGCTTTGCCAGGCTTGCCGAAGACTCCTGTTGCCCTGAATGTGGACAGCCCATGGGGAAGGAACCCTGTTTGTCAGCTGATAGTGCTCAGCCCCCATTAAAGGACAACTTACAAAGCTCCTCTTCTGAGCAGCCTAATTTGGTTATACAAGTCGCCAAAGCACTCCAAGCTCAGACTGAAGCTCTGTTACCAAAAATAGATGGGCTGTTCTCGATATTGAAACTTTGTGCCTCTAAAGTAGACACCCAAGCAGGAGTTCAAGCCAAATCAGAAATCTGGCATGATCTACACAAGAACTTTGAGGAAATCCCTTCTGTTTTGAGTGGGGGATTATAAGGGGACTCTGGTATGGCAGCCTAATAACATCGCTGTAACTGTCTACCCCCTTGGGGTTTTTTTGCCTTACTGGGGAAATCCTGCTATGGCCAAACAAAATCTAGCTTCCCTACTGAAGATACCTTACAGTGAAGTGGACATCCTATCTGTCAATACGTTGGCTGGTACCTCTGTTCCCAAGAGTTTCTTACTAACATTTTTGTCCCCTAGTTCATTGCTAATGAGGTCCAAAACATACATCTCCGATAGGGGAGTGATACCAACAAGGCACTTCCTCAAGGTGGGGGGGTTGACTCCCCTCCTTAAAATGAAGGCCTCTGTTCCTTCTGGGGAGTTGGCCCTGGGGTCTACCCCATCACCCACAAGGAACACCTCTAAGGTTTTTTACACGGGCAACAAAGCTAGATCCAAGGTCCAGTCAGATCCCTCATTAAACTCTGTGGTGAAAGCACTGATCGGCTCATTCTTAGATCTACCATCCGATGGGCCAAGTTATTCCATTCAAAGAAGATCAAATTTAAGGTCTCGGCCACCGGATTTTAGTGACAACTGTAGTATTAAATCAGCCTCCCCAGCCGAGCCCTGACACCTCTCAACCTCTGAGAAGAATCTCCACCCCCCGGTTCTGAGTCCACTATGTAGAATTGAGAAGACTAATCCAAACGGCGCCTTCACCCTGATTGATGCCTCGAAGCAAGCCGATCCTCCTCTCTTCTTTGACCTCACCAGCCCTACTGCAGCTGCTCCAATGCTTAAGACTGCTCTTGATTCCCACTGCTTGGCCCCTCGGGACCAAAGGAATTCCTTGGACGATTATACCTCCCAACATTTCAGACCCATACCAGCTCGAACTACTACAGATAATGGCTGCATATTCCTTGATCAGGCCGGAATCTTGGAAGACTTATCTGTGTTCGATTGACTACTAAAATCCATGGGTTCCCACCCCTAAGTATAGTATCATGGAATATTGCCGGCTGGAAGGGGAAAGCTGGTGACACAGAATTCTTATCTTTTCTCTCTAGGTATCACATCATTTTGCTCCAAGAAACATGGTCAGACACAGATATATTTATGAAAGGTTACACTTCCTTTTCCATTCCAGCCATCGCTACTGCCCACAGAGGTCGACGAAGCGCCGGCCTCTGTTGCCTTGTTTCTGCTTCCCTTAAACTAGAGTTTACGTTCTTACCTAGCCTCCCCACTTTAGCCTTAGCTATATTAATTAAAGGTATTACTTTTCCCTTGTTAATTATTAACGTGTATTTACCCCCTCAAAATTGTAAAGCAAGGATACTAACACAATGGGACAATTTAAACGAGTACCTGCTTGGCTTGGAGGCGAAATATCCTTCAGCGGAAGTGTTATTAGCAGGAGACGTTAATGCCAGGATAGGGCCGGATAACTATGCGTTAATGCATGCTATGGTTTATAACTCCAATGAGTCAGTGTCAGATGTCCTTTCTTATCTCAGAAGCTCTAAGGATCCCCAAATTAACTATTCAGGGATTTGCCTGGCTAAACTTTCTGTCTGCTGTGGCAAATTTATCCTAAATGGTGCTTTGCCCCAGGACATCCCTGGTGAGTATACGTTTTGCTCCACCCGCGGAAGTAGTGTCATCGACTACATCCTGGTTTCTCCCTGCTTGAGACGTCTCGTCTGTGACTTTCATATAGGGGACCGTTTGGATAGTGACCATTTCCCCCTTTCTACCTCTGTAGCATGCAGCCTACTGCCTGGCCCTTTGCCCTCTCATAATAAATCGCCCTGCTACAAAAGAGTTAAATGGACAATCAGGGTAGCTGATAATATTGACAAGATGTTGTGTTCTACTACTTCTGTTGCCTTTAATCAACAGATAGTTAAGTCACATAACATAGCCAATGCCTTCTACTACTACGACTCACTAATCTCCAATATTACTGCTGTATTACAACAGCAGGCCCCATTGGGCCACTACAAAAAATCCAACCACAATTCCAACATGTGGTTTGACAAAGAATGCCAATCATTGAAAAATCAGATACGTGAGTTGTACCAATCTTATCGTAGTAGCAATGCAAATATTCTTCCTGCCAAATATTATGAACTGAAAAAGATATATAAAACCACTATTAGGAAAAAAAAGGGGGGGGAGATGCAACAGAAGAGATGGGACCTGTTAATTCAGGCTTCACTGTCCAACAATAACAAACAATTTTGGGCCCTGGTGTCCGGTGCCATATCTAGCAACTCTGCCCCCCTTGACTGCAGGGTGCCTGCACAGGTATGGAAAGAGTTTTTCACAAGGATTTTTTATGATCCATTAGCCTCTGAAGATGATTTATCAGATTTTATACCCACTAATTTGCCAGCATGGCCTCCTGTGGACCCAAATGTAATTAAGGTGCTAATTGGCCGATTAAGAGTGGGGAAGGCCCCTGGTCCTGATGGACTCCCACCTGAACTGTTTAAAAAACACCTGGAATGGTGGGTATCTCCCTTAGCCACTCTTTTTTCTCTCATAGATAATACTGGCAGGGTACCTAAATCATGGACCAAGGCTATAATTGTACCTATCTTTAAAAAGGGCGACCCCCATACACCAGGCAACTATCGCCCAATAAGCCTGTTGTCAGCTGTGGGCAAGCTTTACGCAAGACATTTGACTGACAAACTGTCAACTTGGATGGAAGACAATAAAATCCTAGGTGCAGAACAGATTGGGTTTTGTAAAAACAAATCTACATTAGATCATGGTGTTGTCCTGGCGCACCTGGCAGAGAAATACAGCAAATTGGGGGGGGAAGAAATTGTTCTCGGCCTTTTTTGACCTGAAAGGGGCTTTTGATTCCATTCCTAGGAAACTGTTATGGGCCAAGCTAAATAAGACATCCATGGACAAAAGGTTGCTTTTCCTTATCCAGAAGCTATACTCTCGAACCAGCTGTCAGGTTCGCTATGGCCCACTTGGCGAACTGTCTGACGAGATCTTTATTAACAGAGGGGTTAAACAGGGGTGCATTTTGGCCCCCTGTCTTTTCAGTTTGTTTTTGAATGATCTGGCCCCTACTTTGATGAGAGTGGAGGGCCATTTTCCAAAGCTTGGCCCCCATAAAATCCCACTCCTACTATATGCAGATGATGCCGTAGTTTTATCATTGACTCAGCTGGGTCTAAAACGTCTTATATTGGCTTTTGTAACATACTGTGATACCAATGCGTTGTCCATTCACTTTGTAAAATCAAAAATAATGGTCTTCTCCAAGGTGTGGAGGAGTTTCTGATGGACTTTAAGGAGTAATGTGCTAGAACAAGTAAGGGAATACAGATATTTGGGGATAAACTTCCAGTATAACTCCAACTGGAATGCCAACTGCAGCTATGCACTTAACTCGGCCAATCGCAGTATGTTAGCAGTCGTTCGCTTTTTCTATATACATGGTGGACATCATGTCCCCTCTGCCATTTGTGTTTTTAAAGCCAAACCTATGGCCCAATTACTCTATGGCATCCCCATTTGGATTAGTGCAGTTAACTCCGGGATGGAAAAAGTCCAAGCAAATTTCTTACGACGCATACTGGGCGTCCCAAATTGTGTTGGATATGCAGCTATATACCTGGAAACTGGAGTGGGCCGGGTGGAAACGAGAGCCTGGGTACAGACTATCAAATTTTGGCTGTGCCTTTATTTTTCATCTGAGCACCCCAGTTATGTACAATTTATGCTAATGGATTCTTATATTAGCAAATGGTCTCTTTTGGTTCAACGTAAAATTAACTCAACTGGTATTCCCCTCGACTCCTTATTTATGCTCAGCCATCAGCAAGCCTTCAGATTGGTGTCCCAGAGGCTGCACGACATTGAGAGACAGGAGCTATTTTCACTAGCAAATAGGACCTGCTCACCTACTGCAAATGGTGTGCTGCCAATATATGGAACTCCTGCTTCTTATTTGTCATCTTTCAGTACTCGGCAGGCTCGTAGAGCATTTATGTTAGCCAGATTTAACATCCTGCCCTCAGCATTACTTCAGGGAAGATTTTTGGATATCCCTTACCAGCAGAGACTTTGTCCGTGCTTGGTCGGGGACCCTGAATCCTTGACCCACGTTCTACTCTACTGTAGATTCTATGCAGAGCTCAGGGACGATCTAATTCTTCCCCTTTTGAGGACGTTTCAAGGCTTTCCGGATAGGTGGCTGGTTTCCTATTGTTTGTGTGACCAGAAACCAATTGTTACCACCCAAGTTGCTAAATTCCTTTTAGCTGCCATGCAAAGGAGGGCCTTTCTATTGAGTAATAATTGAGAACTGTTCCATCTCTATTTTTCTGTATGCTTTGCAAATGTTGTGGCTGGTTTTTATTTTTATTTGGGTCATAATAATTGAGAGCTGTTACTTCTCTATTTTTCTGTATGCTTTGCAAATGTTGTGGCTGGTTTTTATTTTATTTGGGTCATATGACCGTAATAAATCGAAATCGAAATCGAATCGAATACTATAATTTAAATAGAAATAAAATACATCTCAGCATTCTGTGGGAAGCTGTGACCAGTTGACCTGTATGCCTGCTCAGTCTGCTGGGTAGTTGCTAATGGCTGATGGGCAACTTCAAGGTCCCTTCTCTCCCTTCTTGTGGTTCTTTGTACAGTAATACCTTGGATTGCAAGCATAATTCGTTCCGGAACCGTGCTTGTAATCCAAAACACTCTTATATCAAAGCGAGTCTCTGACGGGCGTGAGCGGGACCGATTTAGGCCCGCTACGCCCGCTCTAGGCGAGCGGTTACATCCCTAACTTGCAAGACCCTGCTCGTTTATCAAGTCAAAAAAATTTTAAAAATTTTTTGCTTGTCTTGCAAAACGCTCTCAGACCAAGTTACTTGCAATCCAAGGTATTACTGTATTTAAATCATATTTGGCCTGCTTGGCCTTTCAAGTAGGGGAGGTCCTCAAACAGAGGACTGTCCTGTGTAAAGTAAGACACATGCCCCCCCCCCCCAGTATGTGTCACAAATCTCTACTGTTGGATTAGGGAAGGTGCTGCAGTTGAATAGACTCATTTCAATGAATAGGTGAAAGGCCACTCCTGAAACTTTTCTACACTGCTAAATGTATATCTCACCCCATCCTCTTGTTGATCAGCAACATGACATTCAGGGGTTTGTCTTAAGAGCCATTTCATATATTTATGGGAACAGCAAAAGAAACAGTGCAAGTCCCTTGCACTTTCAATACTAAATGTTAACATGGCAAACTATGGTTACTGCAGGGTTAGGAGCAAATGTAAAGCAGCCCTATCAGAAACCAGATAAACTATTCGGTAAGTGTTCAGTAAGTTCTTAATTAACCAGTCTTCAACTATTTAATACTGACTGCTAACTGCAGTTAGAGCAGAATTACGCTGCTTTTAAACAATGCATACAGATATAGCAGTGATAGGTGTTATGGAAATTATTTAATAGTATCTTTTTAAAGAATGCATTCTATCTTCTTCTTCTTTTGCAGTTCCTTCCTTAAATTTTATTTTTTTAAAAGAAGTCTGATTTGAAGTTAAAGTGCTGAACTGTAAAGGACCGCCGCCGGTCCTGTGCGTGAGTTTAGGAGTTAACAGGTTAACCGGAGCTGCAAAAACCCACTCCAAGCGGAGCTCGTACACTTAAAACACAACCACTATGATTCTGACCTGAATGAGAGTGAAATTGATTAGAATACAGGTCTTGCAGATAGTAAGTTTAATGAAGCCAGTCACTGACTCTCAGCCTAACCTACCTCACAGGGTTGTTGTAAGGATAAAATGGAGAGGAGGAGGACGACAACGACTATGTAAGCTGCCTTGGGTTCCTTGCAGGAAAAAAGGCGGGGTATAAATATAATGAAAGAAAGAAAGAAAAGAAAACAACAGATAAGAACTCAACCATAAGCATAGCAGAGTCCATAAAACTAAATGAGGCGTGCAAACCTCAATACACATAACCTCAGCTTAGCAGAGACAGAGAGCAATTCACAGTGACCTGGAATTACCTTGTTTCTCCTAAAGTGAGTCCCTAGAAGCCTTGCCGCTTGCTAGCTATTACCGGGTGCGTTACCCAGGGTTGATTCCCGACCGGAGACGGGAAGGTCCATGCAGTCCTGCACCCAGTGATCAACAACCTGGCCGGGCTTGGTGGTGCCCCTCTTTTACCTCCTCCCTTGCTCCCCACTCCCTTCTCACTCCCCCTCCCTTCTTGCTGTCAGGGAGAACCGGTTCTTCCTGCTGGTTCTTCAGTGCCCCCTGGGTGCTTGACAGTACTTGACAGCTCTTTGAGACTGCCATGTATCTTGGCACCCCCCTTGGTGCTTGAGGGTGCTTCACAGCTCATTGAGGCTGTCAGGGGAAGTTACTGGGGGGGTATGTAGATGAACCTATTGAGGTGAATGTAAATGAAGGCTGATGCAAATGACGGCTCGGAACTGGGCTGTTTCTCAGAACTGGGCTGTTTCTGCCCTAGGCAGAAGCTTTGATGCCTGTTGCAGTGTGTGAGGGGGTCTACTTGGACTGGCTTTCTCTTCACATGAACTATTTTAAGATCTCTAATTCTGTAATATTTCATTTTTATAGAGCAATATATGTATACTTTTTTCCTTAAAGGATCTACTCAGTTTGTAAAATAGGATCTCATAACTCATTCTACAACAGTGGTTCTCAATACAAGCCTGAGATGTGATGCGACGTGACTTATAATGATGATTCTTATCCTCTCTTTTTTTTTTTAAGGAATAAAAATAACTTTGAGTAGCAGAGTTCCAAATTATTCAAGGATGGGGAACAATCGAACCAAAAATGAAGAGCTGGAGATAAGCCACAGGTAGAGCAATCCTATGGCTTCTCAGACAGTGACTGGGTCTACACAACACTCTGAAACAAATATGGCTTATAAGCCACCATGACTTATCATGTTGTTTGAACCCAGTCAGTGCCTGAGGAGCCAAGGATTGATGCATATTCCCACCCCTGAGGCCACAGACATAGTTACAACCTTGGGGGCAGGAATCTGAGTGCAGATGCTTCTGCCCACCCCACCCCAACCCTCGCTGCCACTGTGGAAAGCATGGGGGACCCCTATTCTAGTTTCCTGCATTGAGCAGGGGGGTTGGACTCAATAGCCTTGTAGGCTCCTTCCAACTCTATGATCTATGAAATCTATGAAACCATGGTGGCTTCTCTTCCGAGAACACAAAAGTGTCATTGGAAGAGGTTGGAGATGGTGAAAAGCGGGCATTCCAGGGGGCAGGGAGGAGGAGAGGCCTGGATCTGCTCAATCGAAGAGCCTCCTCTCTGCCATTGTCCACCCACTGCCATGGCTGGCTGGTGAAAGCTGGGAGTTGTAGGACATCTTTCTGTCTAACCATGCATACAAGTGTGCCCTTAATCACCTTTGACAAGGAGAGGGAGAGAAATGACACCAGAACAAGATGTTTGATTAATGTCTACCTCACCTTACCACAGCTACACAGCTGGGTTCTTTGAAACTGCTAAGGTTATTCAGGAGACCGTTTGGAGCACAGTTGTCTATTTTACCGTGACATCCCAATGGAAGAAAATTCCTCAATGACTAACAAAGAAAATAAACATTGATGAAAATGATAGCTAAATTATTTTTGAAATCCTAAAACCAGTTACCTTTAAAAGGTTTAATTTCTTCTCTGGTTAGCCTAATTCAAAAGACAGATCTCAGGGACAGTGATGGCAACTCTGTTTATACCACATGGCACTACAGAGAGATGATCACTTAGCTTTTGTTTTGGTTCCAATTCATTTTTTCAAGAAGTGTAATTAAAAACTGCATTAATGCCACCAATTATGGCCTCCAAGGGACCAGAAACCTCATGTTACTATGTGATGGAACACAACTGAGCTGCAAACATCCATTTACCATTATAATACTCATTAATCCTGCCAAAAACAACTCATTACGAGACTTCAAGGAAATCATCTCATAGGCAAACAGGGCACAGAATCTATCTGTCACTGCATTCCTCACAGCACAAGTTGCAGGAGTGGAAATTGTTCAATGTAACTAATTTATGAAGCTGCAAACTATACATTCATTTCTGACACCATCTGGGAACCAAGTGGAAAAAGTATAGGGAAGATCCTCAGAACAAGGACATAGCTTTCAATGCAACCCTCTCAAGATTTTACTTCTTAAAATATACAATTAAAAAAAGGTTTAAATAAAATAAGAAATTATTTGAGAGTAGAACTATACATTATGTGTAATTTGGTGATTCTTTAGGAGGACTTTTTTTTTTTTTTTGACACAACATGCAATTTGAAGAATACAGTGTGTTTCGGGGAGAGATCTTAACCCTTCCTTCTTGTGCCATTTTTCTACTGAACATTGCCCTTCCAGCTGCTTTTATCCCTGCAAGTGTAAAGATATTTGTAAATATCTCTCTTCTCCAACAACGGTAAAAACAGGGGGAAATATTTTTTTCACTTGAAAAAGGCACAAAGGGAAAGGGTTAGGCAGTCTCTTCTCTTCTCCGCTTTCCCCAGCCTTCTGCTTCAGATCGCGGTCTCAGCTGTTGCACTGTACACATTTTTTTTAAAGACAATCACGTGACTACATGCAATTCCTCCCCAAATACCTAGTCAAATTTGAAATTAAAATGGAATGTATCTCTTATTAGCTAAAATCTTGATGTTACTATATACACATTTTTCTACTCAATTATTTTTAGTTTTGTTTCTAATCTTGACTAGGATTCAAAAGACATCTGCATAAATATTTCTGCAAGAGGATAAGGGCAGAGTGCCGGTAATACGTTTTCATGCGACTTTAAACTATCTTGCTTATCTGAGGAGTGTGTGCATGTGTGTGTGGGGAGAGAGAGAGAGAGAGAGAGAGAGAGAGAAAGCAAGAGAGAGCAAGGCTAACAAAACATAAATATTCCACCTTCTTCAGCTGCTCTGGTATAGTGTGTGTGTGTGTGTGTGTGTGTGTGTGAGAGAGAGAGAGAGAGAGAGAGAGAGAGAGAGAGATTTGAAGTTGGGAGGCATACACAATTGTTCACAAATATAGGTACATTCCAATGCTAGGCATAAGGAAGTGCTTCCTATTCTCATTTATAAATGGGGTCAGGAGAATCTATATGTGCCTACTTTACACATGCTGTTGTATAAAGAATTTTACAGAAAGTCCACTTTTTTTTTGGTAGTGAACAGTGTCACTGGGGAAGAACGGAAATACTCTCCCCAAATTCATAGCCCCAGTTTTCATGTATCAAACCTGGTGGGCAGGCGAACATTTCATGGAGGTGAGGGAGGCTAATCATTGGTGGTGGGTGTCAGCAGTGGAAGTCCTTTTATCCCCCTCCCAGAATGCACTGTTCCAGGGCATCCTGGCAGGAGAAGCAGCAGAAGCTGCCAGGTGGCAGCTGCTGAGAAGAGCTCAGCCACTGTCTCTGTTGTGTGTGTGTGTGTGTGTGTGTGTGTGTGTCCGTGTGTGTAGCGCACGTGTGTGTGTGTGTGTGTGTGTGTGTGTAGCCCACGTGTCCGTGTGTGTGTGTGTGTGTGTGTGTGTGTTTTAAGGTTAAGAAAAGTAAAGCTTCCCCTGTAATTTGCTGACAGCAGTAAGCGCCTCACATCCACAGAATTTATGCAGATTTTTACGTCCCAGATATCATCCTCCCACCAAATTTATCTCTACCTTTCAAAAATGTTTTGCTCAGCACTACTCAGCATTTATTGTCATGTAGAAGATTATTCAAGCTCATTGGAACCAGATGGCCCTTTGGGAACAGCCCAGCAGTACCTCTGGCTCACAACTGCTCCTCATCCTCTCCACTGATAATGCTGCATCCGTTTCCCCCATAGGAATCACTGCCTCCTCTCTCTCCACCACTGTGTACACAGAGAGAGGTCCTGCTTACCTGCCCAGCCGCTGTTAGCCGACTTTTATTGGGCAGGAGGGTCCGAGTATGAGACCGAGAGGGGCCGTAGCTCAGTGGCAGAGCCCCTGCTTTGCATGCAGAAGATCCCTGGTTCAATCCCCGGCATCTGCAGGTAGGGCAGAAAAAGCTCCTGGCTGAAACCCTGGAGAGCCGCTGCCAGTCAGCGTTGACAGCACTGTGTGAGATGGACCAAAGGTCTAACTCAGTATACTAGAGGGGAGCTGGGGCTGCCTGTGTCGCCCAGTGCAATGGGGAAGCCCATGGGCATGGCAGGTGGGCCAATGCAGATCTGGAGCTACCCTGAGATTTAAATACCAGTGTTCAAAGAAACGCTTTAAAAACTGTGCATTTTTGTAAGATGGCTTTTTATTTATTACATCTATACCCCACCTTTTTTCCTGCAAGGAACTCAAGGCGGCTTACATAATCCTCCTTCTCCTCTCCATTTTATCCTCACAACTACCCTGTGAGGTAGGTTAGGCTGAGAGTCAGTGATTGGCCCAAAGTCACCCAGTGAGTTTCATGGCCGAGCGGGGACTAGAACCCAGATCTCCTGAGTCCCAGTCCAACACTCTCACCACTACGCCACACTGGCTCTCATTGGCTTTGTCTGCTTCCTGTTGAAAATATGGCACCAATTGCTCTAGTGCTTTTTTTTTAATGAAAAAGGGGGGGTGCACGCATGCCTGTGTGTTGCAGGATAAAGAGTTTGGACACAATCCAGCCAAAGTTAAGCACATTTAAGCTGCATTGATTTCAAAGGGAGATCTTTATGTCCATGTTTAACTTTCCCACTGATATCGATCACAGGACTTAAACGTACGTACTTAGCTTTGGCTGGATCATGACATATTGGGATCCCTCCCTTGTACTGCCTTAGGTGTTTTTGCCAAACACTCCTGCTCAGTTCTCTCCAGTTTCTTAACTACACTTACCTAGGTATTTTCTATGTCCCCGTCCTCTTTTTGGTTCCTTCCTGGTAATATCCTATCCAACTAAGTAAACTAATTTGACATCAAACACCACTTCTTTTGTATGAGAAATGAAAAGAAAAGAAGTCCTCAGAAATCTACATAGTTTCTGTAATATCTGTATATGTATATGTTACATAAAATCTGCATCACCGCTGCTTGCCTGTTAACATTCCTGTACCCTCTCCATCTCTTTCTAATCTATGTTAAGCAAGCATTCATAAGATGCTCAGAATAGGATGTGTCTTTTCCTCTATGTCTGCAGAGTGCCTGGTACAAAGAAATGCCAGTACTGATCAAGAACCGTGTTCACTATTGTATATACTACTCTCATACAAATATCACAGTAAGTGACAAGCCTAGCTGACAATGGGTTCTGTCCAACACAATATGAGGGGAAGGATACTCAGGCAAGGGGAATTCCCCCCTCCCCCCTCCTTATTGCAGTCCCACCCCTACCCCAGGCCTCTCCTGAGGATCAGGAGACCCTTGGGATCTGGGGCAGGGGGCTGCAGTTTGAGGGCAGAATTGGGGAAAACCAGGCAGGGACAGCTTGCACAAATAATCACTGCCTCTGAACAATTTCTCCCAATTTCCCCAGCCATTGCAGGCCCATGCCCCATATCCCAGGCTTTTCCTATGGGTCCTCTGACCCTTAGGAGAGGTTTTTCAGGGAGCACATGGGATGCAACGGGGAGGAGGGAGATTGCTCTTGTATGAGTACTGCACTGGACACAACCCAGTATGTCTTTGTTGGAAATTGTAATATTGCCTGCTTAAGATCAACGAGGTAATGTAACCACCAGTTAGAGTGGGAGGAAAGGGTTAATTGAAGATTCCCAGGGTGCATGTCTTTGTACCCACTCCTCCCTACTTCCGGCCACTCTGGCCAGTGCTCTCTACTCTCTCGTCAACCAAGATGGACACACGGTCTGAGCTGGCTTCCAGCCAGTGATCTCCAACAAAGAATCTAATTTGCCTAAATGCATCCTGCATACATGATATACGAACTATAAGTAAAACTAATAAATGTTTGTATTAGTTTTAAACCTTGTATGGACAATCCGTTTCCTTGTAAGAGCCTTTTTAACAAGGTTTTTTAGCAACCCACGTGGTGATAACCAGTTTCAATACTCGGGCTGTGCGTAAGGGGGAAAACTCTGCTTTGTCCTAACAGTATAGGACTGACTCCTTCACATATCCTCCAACAGTCTTGAGGCCCACTTGAAGGACCAATTATTTCCACATCCACCTGCCTATGTACTGCAGAGCAGGAGCCCTTGCCTAGGTGCTGCAGTATCTGAGGTAAGCTGGATGGTGGCCAGGGGGAGAGGCTTCTCAGTTGTGGTACCCCATCTGTGGAACTCTCCTCTGAGGGAGGCTCACCTGGTACCCACTCTCCCTAATGTCATTTTGGTGGCCAGTGAAGATCTCCTCATTTTCCTAGGGTTTTTGTGTTTGTTTGTTTTTAATTGAGGATGCTTTTGGCTACTTTCCACTTGCTGTATTATCCTTCAAGTCACTTTACTGATGTTTTCGATAATTCATTTCTTTCTGATTTTATACCTCTTCTTTTGTTGTTGTTGTTAACCACCCTGGAAATATGTATATCAAAGGGTGGTATGTATGAACCTTTGAGTAAAATGAATGAATGAAATGCAGTTGTGATGATGGAGATGTGGCTTAAGATTGCAGGGACAAGCAGGTCTATCCAAATTCAGACAATAATGTGTAAAATACTGACTAGAAATTGTGGGGAAAGGTTGTCTACATTAAAATGTAGTAAGCTCACCTAAAACAAAGTGTCCTTATAATAGGACAATGTACAGATAAGATAAGCAGCATGGTTGCTTAGACTTAAGTAACACTCTAAGTGAAATTAACCATTTGTATGCATGCAAACCTATGCACAGTTACTGGAGTAACTCCCACTGAATTCAGTAGGTTGGGCTGCATGACTGATTGATTTCATATGCCTGATCCTCCCCCATTAACACAGGATTTAAAAGTGCTTTAGGGAGTGATCCTAATCTCCTCCGGAGGACAGCTGAGGAGCTCTTGGATACTGTGGACCTGAAAATAGGACATGTTGTGTGTGTGGGGGGGAGGCATCTACAGGATCATTCGCTGCCTCACCTCATTCCCCAAACACCCCTCTCAAAAAGTCCTAAACTAAGTCAGACCTGGACCCTGTGTAGTTAATTGTTTCTCATCAACTGCAATAGATGGGAAAGAAGAAAAAAGAACTGTGATGGGAGGGAGGTAAATTAAAGCTCCCACCACCGCCATCCACCCTGGCTGCAATGAGTCAGCCTGGCTTTGGATTTGGCAGTAAATCTGGCACAGAGTCCCCCCCACCTGATTAGGATTGTTCCATTACTCTGCCTGGATCATATCAATGTATTTTTTATTATTTTATTATTTATTATATTTAAACCCCACCTTTTTTCCTGCAAGGAACCCAAGGCGGCTTACATAATCCTCCTCCTCCTCTCCATTTTATCCTCACAACAACCCTGTGAGGTAGGTTAGGCTGAGAGTCAGAGACTGGCCCAAAGTCACCCAGTTAGTTTCGTGGCCGAGCAGGGACTAGAACCCGGATCTCCCAAGTTCCAGTCCAACACTCTCACCATTACACCACACTGGCTCATTGGCTACATTGGCTTGTTTACTCAGAAGTAATTCCCATAGTGCATAATGCTTCTTATTTATTAAGATCATTGATATTCCACCTTTCCACTAAAGAACAGCACTCAACGCAGCTAACAATATCCTCAAAACAACACAACCATAAACAATTAAAGCAATACCTGTGCATATGATTACACCTTAATGTTTTCGCTCCACATTGATTAATTCAACCTTGGCGGCGGGGGCGGGGGGGGAGCAGAATGATGCATAGAATGAAAGATTCCCTCTTAGATTGTGTCCGAAAGATCTGCTGGAGGAATTCCAGAATCTCATAGGCTCTCGCCCACAGGTTTCCCCTGTAAAATACAAGTTATTTTTTTCATTCCAGCTTAAGTTTTTTCCATGTGTATTCATCCACATGTATTGTTGCATGAAAGAATAATGGAGGGAAAATGCTACATGAGGCCCTAAGAGAGATGTTCCTTTGGGAAAGACAAGCATGTTGTAGAGAAAAGAGATAGAAAAAAAGGACAAATTGAGTAACAGCACACAAACATGTAAGAGCCATTCTTTTATTACAGTTCTTCAGATTGCCTAGATCCTCTTGAGATTGGTGGTTACCAAGAACAAACTTTTGGTTGTTACCACGAACAAGCTTTAAGGAGACTGCAGGGAGTACTACATAGTATATAGAGAGAAGGCACATTTTTGTGAGGCTGTGTAAATTCAAACCAAAAAGAAAGAAAAAGACATCAATTTCTATTTCACTGAATCTTTTAAATCTACATAAGGACCAATGAAACCTACCTCCCAAACCATACTTCCCTGAAGCAAAAAAAGCATATAACAATAAAAACATATCTCATATACACAATTAAACCAACCTTATTCATTATTACTTTTATTGGCATCAATTGACTTGCTCATGAGTAAAATGTTTCAGACTGAAGTCTTGCAAAATTAAATTAATACCAAAGGGAGTCAAGAAGAATACCCTTGACCTTTGATGTCTGAAGTGAAGATTAGTGAAATCCACATACTAGCAACTTCAGAGACACAGGGATAATATAGCACCTCCCCCCTGTAACACAGCTCTTTGAGTTTAACTTTACAAGTCAGGTCAAAGGAAGGCAGGTGTTGCAGTCTGTCTGATCAATTACAGAGCAGGTTGGCAACTTGGAGGTTAAAGTAAACTTCAAAGAACAAGAGTGTGCACCTAAAAATAAGCGGCTTGTAGTGTAAGAATGCATTGCAGCTAGATGTGGATGGCTGTCATTTAAAACTTTTATCAAGTCCTGGTATTTTATTGAAACTGGGTTTTTAGCTGTTTTTAATTGTTTTAAAATTTTGTATGTTAAAGTTTTTATACTAGGTTTTTATTTTATGATTGTTGTAAGCTGCCCAGAGATCTTTCTTTAGCAATTGGGTGGTATAGAAATGTATTAAATGAAATGAAACTGGTATAACCTTTATATTCAGGGTGGACTTGTGTAAGCAATGAGTATTCCTTTCTAACAGTATAAATAATACCATAAATTCTATGTCTCGAATGAAACATAGAGTGTTCGAGGATCAGGATATCTGTAAGGAGACCAAAACGCTGGTTTATGAAGCCATTGTATTGCCAACTTGATTGTATGCCTGCGAAACATGGACTATCTATAAATGTCATTTCCACCTCCTTGAAAGATTTCATCAACGTTGCCTCCGGAAAATCCTGCGAATTACTTGGGAAGATAGGCGAACAAATGTCAGTGTACTGGAAGAAGCAAAGACTACTAGCATTGAAAAAATGATCCTTCAATGCCAACTTCAGTGGACCGGCGGTCATGTTGTTCGAATGTCTGACTGCCGTCTCCCAAAGCAGTTACTTTATTCCCAACTCAAGGATGGAAAGCGGAATATCAGTGGTCAATATAAGAGGTTTAAAGATGTTCTTAAGGCTAATCTAAAGAAATGCAATATAAACATCGAAAACTGGGAAGCTCTGGCTCATGAACGATCTAAATGGAGGTTGGCCTTTCACAAAGGTTTTATGGACTTTGAAGAAGCCCGAGTGCAAGGTGAAAGGGAGAAACGTGCTAAGCGAAAAGCACATCAAACGAATCCTTTACAGGACCATCTTCCATCTGGTAACCTGTGTCCTCACTGTGGGAAGCTGTGTGGATCTAGAATTGGCCTCCACAGTCACTTACGGACCCATCGCTAGAGTCTACACAATTTTTTTTTAGAATTTCCTCCTTTTATAATTTTCTTTTTGTAATTTTTATCCTGGAAGACAATCTTACTTGGCCATGAGTGATCACCTACTACTACCAGCAGTATTCTACCTTTGGAAAGGATGCTATTCTTCCCATACATATCAGCCTCAATGCTGCATTATAGCAACATCAATAGCTCCTTGTCTTAATCCATATGTTAAAAAAAAAAAAGGGTTGCTGCAAGGTGATCAGAAGTACTTGGAGTGCAAAAGCTACTTGTAGTGGAAAATCCAAGAAACCCCTCCTCCCTTGTTAATCAAGCAGAGGATAACTGTCTTCTGTTTGTACCTGGGGAATGCCCTCCCAGGACCACCCCCTTCTTTTGTAAGGTCTTCCAACATCCCCAGGTCTATAATAGTCCTAGCGCACCAGACCTCGCTCTCTTTTGGCATTCTTCGCGCTCTTTCAGCATACCTCACTGCTTTTCCTAACATCTTGCCTGATTAAGAGATCTGGAGATATTTGGTTGGTCCTACTAAAAGTATTACCTGATCACATTTTTTTTCTTCACAAGGCATTGTATGAATTAAAGCAATTAAGAGTGACAGCAAAGTATTTGTATCTCTCTCTCTCTCTCTCTCTCTCTCTCACACACACACACCCACACACACCATGCACTGCATCTCAAAAAAGGCACCTGACTTTTCAGCTTCTTTATTTCTATATAGTGTTAAGAGATATCAGAGCTCAGAAACATCTGTGTAGTAATCCCCACAAAGCCAAAGACTCTGAATGCAATAAGTCAGGCTGTGTGGTTTCTACAGCTCCAAAAACCAAAAGTTATATTCCAAGAAAACCCAGAGCTAAACAAAATAAATGTAAGGGGAAAGCATGTAAGGAAAAGCTGGATGTATTTAGCTCCTTTTTGCATAATTTATTCTGCCCCCAACATCCAGGTTATCAAAATCCTGGATTACAGTAGCAAAAGCCAAAGAATGATTAGAAAAGTAGGATAGAAGAAGCATGGAAATTGGGAACAGGGAGCAATAGGGGCATATGGACAGAGAATAGCAGACAGAGAGAAAAGGAACTGTACCCACGTGGAAGTTTCATCCACTGACTGGAAGCTCATGCTAGTCTCCCACTAGTTTCTAAAACCGATATAATCCTTGCAAATGTCTCTCAGTATCCCTGAATGCTGGAAATAAATTCTGTGCAAACTCATACAGAATAGATCGTGTGGGACACATAGAGCCCTCTGTGAAGAAACCATTATTTATTATTATTTAATTTAAAAGGATGGATGTTAGAGTTATGACTGGTTCTGAAAATTGCACTGTGGTTCAGTACCACAGCTTGAAATGAAACATAAGGTAAAAGTCTATCTGATTAGGCCTCAAACCTCTGCAAAAGTTACAATATATCAGGGCTTGACTGTTAACAGAGTCCTGTTAACTGTTACAATTGCTAAGGAGGGCAGCTCCTTTGACAGTTAGCAGCACTGAAAGAGAATATCATTGATTTTTATACTGATTAGGGCACTAGAAGGGACTAAGCTAACTGGCATTCTGGGGGTCACTCTAAAAGAACTTCTGTTGGTCCTTGGGTAAAAACCAATCATGCCTAAACCAGAAGGAGACCATGGCTGATGGTATCAAAAGCCACTGGGAGGTCCAAGAGAATCAACAGGGTCCTCCACCCCTGTGTGTTCCCAGTGACCAGTTCCAGTTAGTACCCTGGCAGCTTTATTCTGTACTAACTGCAGTTTCTGGCCCATCTTCTAGGGCAGCTCCATGTTACAGTAGTCTGACCAGGTGAGGTGAACTTGACTCAACCATGGAATTCGCTAGCACAAGATGTAATGATGCCCACCAATTTGGATGGTTTTAAAAGCGGATTAGAGTAGACATATTTATGGAGGACAAAGCTATCAATGTTTACTACTAGTCATGATGGCTATATGCTATCCCCAGTCTCAGAGACAGTATGCCTATGTAGATCAGTTGCTGGGGGACACGAGTGCAAGGGTGCTATTGCTCTCATGTCCTATTTGTGGGTTTCCCACAGGCAGATGGTTGGCCACTGTATGAGCAGAATGCTGGACAAGATGAACCCTAGATCTGATCCAGCAGGACTCCCTTTATGCTCTTAACCACATTCATATCCAACATCCTTTGACTGTACCACCATACCCTGGTAATCTTGAGGCTAGAAGTTTAGTAGCAATAGTTATTGATGCTACTGAGGTGCAAAACATATGACCTGTGATTACTGAAGATGTCCAGCTTCTAAAATGCTGGATGTTTATAAACCAGAGACAGGATGCGCTGTACTTTAGGCTTTTACCTCACAGCATTGTGATATATGCTGAATAGCAAAGTAACAAACATATAGATCTGCCTATCTGAATGAATGAAACATATACACTGAAGGTCTAGTAGCTGGTGCCAGATATTGATTAGTGTGAGTGTAATGAATTGCATGATCTATAAGACCATAATCCCACTATTAATTTGCCTTTCAGGTCATAATCACATATACTTCTGAAGAGCTAAACTAATCACAAAATGAGTCATCCAATTGAAGTTAAAATTATTGAAAAAACATACACATTAATGACTTCCAATTATCAAAAGAAGAACTATACTCCATGTTTTAAATATCCCATAGCAGTTTTCATAAACCCAAAGATGTAAACATGCTTAGATACACCCATAAACATAACTTCAGAAATATTAATGCAGTCTAGAAGATCTCTTTCCCAGAGCTTCATAAGGTTCCTCTCCCAATGTTAATTCTAGAAGGAGATCCAACTATGGGTTGTTTCAACCCTTGCATAAGCAAACGTCCACTTGCACAATGGGACTTCCATTTGCATGATGGGACTTTCCCATCCTCTCATCCCCCCTGTATCCCCCCTCCCGGCATGTACCCCAAATCTGCTCTGGAGGATCACCTAACCCTCCTGAGCAGATTTGGGGAGATGTGGAGAGCTGCAAGGTGGAAGGGAAAATCTGTTCTACCAGCAGTTCCCTTCTGCTGGCACAACAACACCATTGGATACAACCCAATGAGTTTATAAAACAATAAAAACGTGAGTTGTGCACAAATAAAGAACACTAGAAACCTTTGGAAGAATGATCAAGCCTCTTAGGGCCAAACTGAGCATTATCTTTGCTCTCTAGTCCTGGCCTTGAGTGCAGGTTGTGTGTGTTAGTTTGTGTTTTTTTACTTTGGTTTGTACAAATTACCAGCATGGGCCCCTGATCTGGATTGGGACCCTACCATGGATGGTATGGAGCTTTAACCCTTTGTCCGCCACTGTTATCCCAATTGAGACTGGAGGGGCTCACACCTGCAATTTGCATCACCAAACACAGATCCATGGATTTCAATGGTTCCTTTTTTGCCAATGCAAGGGTCCCACTCAGGACCACAGTGAGAGGGAGGGCAATGGGTTAAAACCACATATCCAGCAGAGTAGGGTCCTGATATGGTTTGGGGGCTCTCCACTGGCTATTTGTAAAAACAAACACATGTACACACAGCATTCAAGGCCAGAACTATGCAGTAGTGGGTGATCACTTGTGACCGAGTAAGATTGTCTTCCGGGGAAAAAAAATTACAAAGAAAAAATTATATAAAGAGGAAATTGTAAAAAAATTCTGTAGACTCTAGCAATGGGTCTGTAAGTGACTGTGGAGGCCAATTCTAGATCCACACAGCTTCCCACAGTGAGGACACAGGTTGCCAGATGGAAGATGGTGCGGTAAAGGATTTGTTTGACGTGCTTTTCGCTTAGCACATTTCTCCCTTTCACCTTGCACTCGGGCTTCTTCAAAGTCCATAGAACCTTTGTGAGAGGCCAACCTCCAGTTAGATCGTTCATGGGCCAGAGCTTCCCAGTTCTCTATGTTTATATTGCATTTTTTTAGATTAGCCTTAAGAACATCTTTAAACCTCTTATACTGACCACCAATATTCCGCTTTCCATCCTTGAGTTGGGAATAAAGTAACTGCTTTGGGAGACGGCAGTCAGGCATTCGAACAACATGACCGGTCCACTGAAGTTGGCGTTGAAGGATCATTTCTTCAATGCTAGTAGTCTTTGCTTCTTCCAGTACACTGACATTTGTTTGCCTATCTTCCCAAGTAATTCGCAGGATTTTCCGGAGGCAAATTACTTGGGAAGATAGGTGAACAAATCCAGAAAATCTTCTGGAGAACTATGCATCAAAGGTAAAGCATAGTAGGCCCTTAGCACCTTGTGAAATTCTGCCTGTCTATTATGCCTGGAGGATGGCTAGTTTGTTCTGCTTAGATTCATTGCATGTATATTTCTGATGGTATATTGCTGAGGACAGTAGCTTACTGGTAGAGCAGATAATTCTTATTTAGAAGATCCCATGTTCAATTC